>CM059578.1:13643402-14186284 GCA_030386875.1 Morinoia aosen
CCCATTTCACACTCCTCACTCCCATCTCACACCCTCACTCCCATCTCACACCCTCACTCCCATCTCACACCCTCACTCCACCCATCATCACATCCCACTCACACCTCACTCCCATCTCACTCTCCTCACCCCATCTCACACCCTCACTCCCATCTCACACCCTCACTCCCATCTCACACCCTCACTCCCATCTCACACCCTCACTCCCATTCACACCCTCACTCCCATCTCACACTCCTCACTCCCATCTCACACCCCTCCACTCCCATCTCACACCCTCACTCCCATCTCACACACCCTCACTCCCATCTCACACCCTCACTCCCATCTCACACTCCTCACTCCCATCTCACACTCCTCACTCCCACCTCACACCCTCACCTCCCATCTCACACCCTCACTCCCATCTCACACTCCTCACTCCCATCTCACACCCCTCACTCCCATCTAACACCCTCACTCCCATCTCACACCCTCACTCCCATCTCACACTCCCTCACTCCCATCTCACACCCTCACTCCCATTTCACACTCCTCACTCCCATCTCACACCCTCACTCCCATCTCACACCCTCACTCCCATCTCACACCCTCACTCCCCATCTCACACTCCCTCATTCCCATCTCACACTCCTCACTCCCATCTCACACCCTCACTCCCATCTCACACCCTCACTCCCATCTCACACCCTCACTCCCATCTCACACTCCTCACTCCCCATCTCACACTCCTCACTCCCATCTCACACCCTCACTCCCATCTCACACCCTCACTCCCATCTCACAACCCTCACTCCCCATCTCACACCCTCACTCCCATCTCACATCCTCACTCCCATCTCACACCCTCACTCCCATCTCACACCCTCACTCCCATCTCACACCCTCACTCCCATCTCACACCCCTCACTCCCATCTCACACCCTCACACCCATCTCACACCCTCACTCCCATCTCACTCTCCTCACTCCCATCTCACACCCTCACTCCCATCTCACACCCTCACTCCCATCTCACCACCCCTCACCTCACCCATCACACCCTCACTCCCATCTCACACCCTCACTCCCATCTCACACCCTCACTCCCATCTCACACACCCTCACTCCCGTCTCACACCCCTCACTCCCATCTCACACCCTCACCTCCCATCTCACACCCTCACTCCCATCTCACACCCTCACTCCCATCTCACACCCTCACTCCCATCTCACACCCTCACTCCCATCTCACACTCCTCACTCCCACTCACACTCCTCACACTCCTCACACCCATCTCCACATCACACCCTCACTCCCATCTCACACTCCTCACTCCCATCTCACACTCCTCACTCCCATCTCACACCCTCACTCCCATCTCACACCCTCACTCCCATCTCACACCCTCACTCCCATCTCACACTCCTCACTCCCATCTCACACCCTCACTCCCATCACACCCTCACTCCCATCTCACACCCTCACTCCCATCTCACACTCCTCACTCCCATCTCACACCCTCACTCCCATCTCACACCCTCACTCCCATCTCACACCCTCACTCCCATCTCACACCCTCACTCCCATCTCACACCCTCACTCCATTTCACACTCCTCACCCTTAATTTCAAAACCCCTCACCTCCACCCGCAATTTCCCACCTATACACCTATTTCACACCCCCTACCTCCTTCCACACCCCCCCTTACCCAATATCACAGCCCTCGCCCCCATTTCCCACCCCACCCCCCCCATTTCCCACCCCCTCCCCCCATTTCACTCCCCTCATCCCCATTCTACACCCTAACCCCATTTCAAAACCCCACCCCATTTCAACAACCTTTCACCCCCATTTCTCTCCTCCATTTCACATTCTTTCACCCCCCATTTTTTCCCCCCATTTTTCTCCCCCATTTCACACCACTCAACCCCATTTCTCTCCCCCATTTCACATCCTTTCACCCCTACTTCTCTCCCCCATTTCACACGCCTCACCCCATTTCTCTCCCCCATTTCACATCCTTTCACCCCTACTTCTCTCCCCCATTTCACACGCCTCACCCCATTTCTCTCCCCCATTTCACACCCCCGGTATCCCATTTCTGCCCCCGGCCAGCGCGCACGGGCCGCGCATCAAACATGCAGGCGACACGTTTCGACGCGCCCGTCACACGACCCGACGCGCCGCAGCGCGCATTTGTGCGTCAATTGCGTGTCGTGCGGCCGCTGCCGCTCGTCTCCAGCCGGCCAATAATGCATTAGCGCCGCCAATACACCGTCTGTTTACATTACCAGGCCTCATAATAATTAATCAGGCCTACCTTTTCATTAGTTAATTAGTACGCCTCGCTTCTGCTATAATTTGTGTTGGTTCGGTAAACGGGGCGTTCTTTAAAAATAATTTTTTGTTTTGTTTGCATGCTGACTGGGATTTTGGGACTGTTGCTTGTGTTTACGCACGCGTACTGTGTTGTTGTTGTGAATTACGCTGTGTTATTTATACACACGTCATGACCTTGATCGTAAATTACGCGTTATTTATACGCGTGTTATCATCTTGGTTACAATTTACGTCGTATTATTTACACTCTCTCAATGATCTTGATCTTAAAATTACATTTTATTTATACGTGCATTATGAACTTTTCTGCGGTTGTTGCTGTTTTGTCGGTCACCAAAAGTAGCAAAGTTATTGCGGATGTAACGGACTGGAGAACACAAGCCTCAAAACAACGCATTATCTCTCATTATTTTACTAATTATAAAATAACGTAGTCTCTCGTTTTAGAATCATTTTTCAAATCACGCTGTCTCTAGCTTTTAAATAATTTTAAAATAACGCAGTCTCTCCTTATTTAATTTATTGAAAATAGCGTATTGTCTCAAGTTGTTTGAATACTTTTAAAATATAATTTTCTCGTTATTCAGATCAATTGAAAATAAAGTATTGCTTCTCGTTCTTTTCTACTACCCACGCAACCGTCATCTCTTCCGCAATACGTACTTATTTCTTCAATGTCACTCGATGGTTCTTTAACAGCTATCTACAGTTTTTATTCATTTGATATTTTGGAGAAGCTATTCCTCCTCAGTAGGCATAGGATAGGCAGTAGGCCTAGGCGGTAGGTCTGCGCTATGGGGACTGGCGCCCTCAGGGGGAATACTGTTAGGTCCCCTCAGACATAGATAGGCCTCCGGGGCTTCTGTCTTCTTCGCCCTCTTGCTTCTTTCAGTTTCCGTGCCTTCTTCGCTATCTCTTCTTTGTCTTTTGTGCCTCTTCCTTCTTCACTTGAAGTTTGTGTACGCAGGGTGTGGGAACACATATTGTGCGTGGATTCCCGTCTCTCAATGTTCATACTATGTGGCCCCTCCTCTTCGCTCTCTTGAGGTCACGTTTGTTTCAGCAAAAGAGTATAACGCTAATGTAATTATAATAATTATAAAATCTTATTTATTTTATGGCTTGATATATTAATGAATTGGTTGTTACTTTAAACGCTGTGCTTTCAGTAATAACAGGGCACAGTTCAGTAATAACATAGGGCAAAATTCAACACCTTGCTTTCAGTAACAACATAGGACAAAATTCAACACCCTGCTTTCAGTAAAAACATAGGGCAAAATTCAACACCTTGCTTTCAGTAACAACATAGACAAAATTCAACACACCTTGCTTTCAGTAACAACATAGGACAAAATTCAACACCCTGCTTTCAGTAAAAACATAGGGCAAAATTCAACACCTTGCTTTCAGTAACAACATAGGACAAATTCAACACCCTGCTTTCAGTAAAAACATAGGGCAAAATTCAACACCTTGCTTTCAGTAACAACATAGGACAAAATTCAACACCTTGCTTTCAGTAACAACATAGGACAAAATTCAACACCCTGCTTTCAGTAAAAACATAGGGCAAAATTCAACACCTTGCTTTCAGTAACAACATAGGACAAAATTCAACACCCCTGCTTTCAGTAATAACATAGGACAAAATTCAACACCTTGCTTTCAGTAACAACATAGGACAAAATTCAACACCCTGCTTTCAGTAAAAACATAGGGCAAAATTCAACACCTTGCTTTCAGTAACAACATAGGACAAAATTCAACACCTTGCTTTCAGTAAAAACATAGGGCAAAATTCAACACCTTGCTTTCAGTAATAACATTGGACAAAATTCAACACCTTGCTTTAAGTAAAAACATAGGGCAAAATTCAAACACCTTGCTTTCAGTAATAACATTGGACAAAATTCAACACCTTGCTTTCAGTAAAAACATAGGGCAAAATTCAACACCTTGCTTTCAGTAATAACATTGGACAAAATTCAACACCTTGCTTTCAGTAACAACATAGGACAAAATTCAACACCTTGCTTTCAGTAACAACATAGGACAAAATTCAACACCCTGCTTTCAGTAAAAACATGGGGCAAAATTCAACACCTTGCTTTCAGTAATAACATTGGACAAAATTCAACACCTTGCTTTCAGTAATAACATAGGACAAAATTCAACACCTTGCTTTCAGTAATAACATAGGACAAAATTCAACACCTTGCTTTCAGTAATAACATTGGACAAAATTCAACACCTTGCTTTCAGTAATAACATAGGACAAAATTCAACACCTTGCTTTCAGTAATAACATAGGACAAAATTCAACACCTTGCTTTCAGTAATAACATAGGACAAAATTCAACACCTTGCTTTCAGTAATGACATAGGACAAATTCAACACCTTGCTTTCAGTAATAAAATAGGACAAAATTCAACACCTTGCTTTCAGTAATGACATAGGGACAAAATTCAACACCTTGCTTTCAGTAATAACATAGGACAAAATTCAACACCTTGCTTTCAGTAAAAAACATAGGGCAAATTCAACACCTTGCTTTCAGTAAAAACATGGGGCAAAATTCAACACCTTGCTTTCAGTAATAACATTGGACAAAAATTCAACACCTTGCTTTCAGTAATAACATAGGACAAAATTCAACACCTTGCTTTCAGTAATAACATAGGACAAAATTCAACACCTTGCTTTCAGTAATAACATTGGACAAAATTCAACACCTTGCTTTCAGTAATAAAATAGGACAAAATTCAACACCTTGCTTTCAGTAATGACATAGGACAAAATTCAACACCTTGCTTTCAGTAATGACATAGGACAAAATTCAACACCTTGCTTTCAGTAATAACATAGGACAAAATTCAACACCTTGCTTTCAGTAATAACATAGGACAAAATTCAACACCTTGCTTTCAGTAAAAACATAGGGCAAATTCAACACCTTGCTTTCAGTAATAACATAGGACAAAATTCAACACCTTGCTTTCAGTAATGACATAGGACAAAATTCAACACCTTGCTTTCAGTAATAACATAGGACAAAATTCAACACCTTGCTTTCAGTAATAACATTGTACAAAATTCAACACCCTGCTTTCAGTAACAACATAGGACAAAATTCAACACCCTGCTTTCAGTAAAAACATAGGGCAAAATTCAACACCTTGCTTTCAGTAATAACATAGGACAAAATTCAACACCCTGCCTTCAGTAATAACATAGGGGCAAAATTCAACACCCTGATTTTCGTAATAACATAGGGCAAATTCAACACCCTGCCTTCAGTAATAATATAGGGCAAAATTCAACACCCTGCTTTTCGTAATAACATAGGGCAAATTCAACACCCTGCCTTCAGTAATAACATAGGGCAAAATTCAACACCCTGCTTTTCGTAATAACATAGGGCAAATTCAACACCCCTGCCTTCAGTAATAATATAGGGCAAAATTCAACACCCTGCTTTTCGTAATAACATAGGGCAAATTCAACACCCTGCCTTCAGTAATAATATAGGGCACAATTCAACACCCCTGCTTTTCGTAATAACATAGGGCAAATTCAACACCCTGCCTTCAGTAATAATATAGGGGCAAAATTCAACACCCTGCTTTTCGTAATAACATAGGGAAAATTCAACACCCTGCCTTCAGTAATAATATAGGGCAAAATTCAACACCCTGCTTTTCGTAATAACATAGGGCAAATTCAACACCCTGCCTTCAGTAATAATATAGGGCAAAATTCAACACCCTGCTTTTCGTAATAACATAGGGCAAATTCAACACCCTGCCTTCAGTAATAATATAGGGCAAAATTCAACACCCTGCTTTTCGTAATAACATAGGGAAAATTCAACACCCTGCCTTCAGTAATAATATAGGGCAAAATTCAACACCCTGTTTTTCGTAATAACATAGGGCAAATTCAACACCCTGCCTTCAGTAATAATATAGGGCAAAATTCAACCACCCTGCTTTTCGTAATAACATAGGGCAAATTCCAACACCCTGCCTTCAGTAATAATATAGGGCAAAATTCAACACCCTGCTTTTCGTAATAACATAGGGCAAATTCAACACCCTGCCTTCAGTAATAATATAGGGCAAAATTCAACACCCTGCTTTTCGTAATAACATAGGGCAAATTCAACACCCTGCCTTCAGTAATAATATAGGGCAAAATTCAACACCCTGCTTTTCGTAATAACATAGGGCAAATTCAACACCCTGCCTTCAGTAATAATATAGGGCAAAATTCAACACCCTGCTTTTCGTAATAACATAGGGCAAATTCAACACCCTGCCTTCAGTAATAATATAGGGCAAAATTCAACACCCTGCTTTTCGTAATAACATAGGGCAAATTCAACACCCTGCCTTCAGTAATAATATAGGGCAAAATTCAACACCCTGATTTTCGTAATAACATAGGGCAAATTCAACACCCTGCCTTCAGTAATAATATAGGGCAAAATTCAACACCCTGCTTTTCGTAATAACATAGGGCAAATTCAACACCCTGCCTTCAGTAATAATATAGGGCAAAATTCAACACCCTGCTTTTCGTAATAACATAGGGCAAATTCAACACCCTGCCTTCAGTAATGATATAGGGCAAAATTCAACACCCTGCTTTTCGTAATAACATAGGGCAAATTCAACACCCTGCCTTCAGTAATAATATAGGGCAAAATTCAACACCCTGCTTTTCGTAATAACATAGGGCAAATTCAACACCCTGCCTTCAGTAATAATATAGGGCAAAATTCACAAAGCCCACACGCCGTATTGTGGATACGACCTGTGACAAACACCCATTTTACTAAGAATATTTCACAAGAATTGGTTACAAAAGCAACCTGACCCAACGGGGCACGTGTGGTCTACGCATCACACAACAACACGCATCACAACAAGTATTATGTACATTATACAACATAACACACGACACACACAACACATAACACAGCCCACAACACCCACCCACACATAAGCCAGCACACAACACTCACAACACATGTCGCTGAGTACCACAAACAACACACATCATACACCACACACCACACACCACACAACACGCAACACACAAAACACAACACACAACCACACACCACACGACACAACACAGCTCATTAACACAGCCCCTCTCAGCACCTCATTAACAAGCTAAGCTCCTAATTAGGCGGCCAATTAGAGCGCTATCCTGACACCCTGACTGGCCCCGTGCCCTGAGGAGTCCTGCTTATGGAGCTTATGGAACCTATGGCTATGAAGTGTTGGTTATGGAACTTATTGCTGTGGAGTGCTGCTTATGGAACTTATGGAGTGCTGCTCATGGAACTTCTGGAGTGCTGCTTTTAAAAATAATGGCTATGGAGAGCCGCTTATGGAACTTATGGCTACGAGTGCTGCTTCTGGAACTTATGATTAGAATTATTGTTTGCGACATGGTTGGATCGTTTAGTTGGAATGGTATTATGGAGTGAGAATTTTAGGGCTATTTTGGGAAATATAGGTTGAAGATTATGGGTGTGTGCGAAGGATTATGACCGTATGGTGGGAATTATGGCCGTGTGGCGGGAATTATGGCCGTGTGGCGAACCGTATGGTGAGAATTATGGTCGTGTGGTGGGAATTATGGCCGTGTGACAGGAATTATTACCGTATGGTGAGAATTATGGTCGTGTTGTGGGAATTATGGCCGTGTGGCGGGAATTATAACCGTATGGAGAGAATTAAGGACGTGTGGCGGGAATTATGACCGTATGATGAGAATTATGGTCGTGTGGTGAGAATTAAGGCCGTGTGGCGGGAATTATGACCGTATGGTGAGAATTTTGGCCGTGTGGCGGGAATTATGACCGTATGGTGAGAATTATGGTCGTGCGGTGGGAATTATGGCCGTGTGACAGGAATTATGAACATATGGTGGGAATTATGGTCGCATGGTGGGAATTATGGTCGCTTGGTGGAAATTATGGCCGTGTGGTGATAATTATGGCCGTGTGATGGGAATTATGGCCGTGTTGTGGGAATTATGGCCGTGTTGTGGGAATTATGGCCGTGTTGTGGGAATTATGGCCGTGTTGTGAGAATTATGGCCGCGTGGCGGGAATTCTAGTAGTGGGGTGGGAATTATGGCCGTGTGGTGGGAATTATAGCCGTGTGGCGGGAATTATGGTCGTGTGGTGTGAATTATGGCAGTGTTGTGGGAATTATGGCCGTGTTGTGGGAATTATGGCTGTGTTGTGGGAATTATGGCCGTGTTGTGGGAATTATGTACGCGTGGAGGGAATTATGTACGCGTGGCGGGAATTATGGTTGTTTGGTGGGAATTATAGCCGTGTTGTGGGAATTATGACCGTGGTGTGGGAATTATCGCCGTGTTGTAGGACTAATGGCCGTGTTGTGGGAATTATGGCCGTTTTGTGGGAATTATGGCCGTATTGTGGGAATTATGGCCGTGTTGTGAAATTATGGCTGTGTGGCGTGAATTCAAGGAGTGGGGTGGGAATTATGGCCATGTGGTGGGAGTTATAGCCCTGTGGTGGGTATTATAGACGTGTGGTGGGAATTATAGCCGTGTGGCGGGAATTCTAGTAGTGGGGTGTGAATTATGGCTGTGTGGTGGGAATTATTGCCGTGTGGTGGGAATTATTGCCGTGTGGTGGGAATTATGGTCGTGTGGTGGGAATCATGAGCCTGTGGTGAGAAATATGGTCGTGTGGTGAGAATTATGACTAAAGTGGGAATTTTGGCTGTAAGGTGCGAATCATGGCTGTATGGTGGGAATTATGACTAAGGTGGGAATTATGGCTGTATGGTGGGAATTATGGCTGTAAGGTGCGAATTATGTCTGTAAGGTGCGAATTATGGCTGTATGGTGGGAATTATGGCTGTAGGGGGCGAATTATGGCTGTAAGGGGCGAATTATGTCTGTAAGGTGCGAATTATGGCTGTATGGTGGGAATTATGGCTGTAAGGTGTGAATTATGTCTGTAAGGTGGGAATTAGGGCTGTATGGTGGGAATTATGGCTGTATGGTGGGAATTATGGCTGTAGGGGGCGAATTATGGCTGTAAGGGGCGAATTATGGCTGTAAGGTGAGAATTATGGCTGTATGGTGGGAATTATGGCTGTAAGGTGTGAATTATGTCTGTAAGGTGGGAATTATGGCTGTATGGTGGGAATTATGGCTGTAGGGGGCGAATTATGGCTGTAGGGGGCGAATTATGGCTGTAAGGGGCGAATTATGTCTGTAAGGTGCGAATTATGGCTGTATGGTGGGAATTATGGCTGTAGGGGGCGAATTATGGCTGTAAGGGGCGAATTATGTCTGTAAGGTGCGAATTATGGCTGTATGGTGGGAATTATGGCTGTATGGTGGGAATTATGGCTGTAGGGGGCGAATTATGGCTGTAAGGGGCGAATTATGGCTGTAAGGTGAGAATTATGGCTGTATGGTGGGAATTATGGCTGTAAGGTGTGAATTATGTCTGTAAGGTGCGAATTATGGCTGTATGGTGGGAATTATGGCTGTATGGTGGGAATTATGTCTGTAAGGTGCGAATTATGGCTGTATGGTGGGAATTATGGCTGTATGGTGGGAATTATGCCTGTAAGGTGCGAATTATGGCTGTATGGTGGGAATTATGGCTGTATGGTGGGAATTATGGCTGTATGGTGGGAATTATGGCTGTAAGGTGTGAATTATGTCTGTAAGGTGCGAATTATGGCTGTATGGTGGGAATTATGGCTGTATGGTGGGAATTATGTCTGTAAGGTGCGAATTATGGCTGTATGGTGGGAATTATGGCTGTATGGTGGGAATTATGGCTGTAAGGTGTGAATTATGTCTGTAAGGTGCGAATTATGGCTGTATGGTGGGAATTATGGCTGTAAGGTGTGAATTATATCTGTAAGGTGCGAATTATGGCTGTATGGTGGGAATTATGGCTGTATGGTGGGAATTATGGCTGTATGGTGGGAATTATGGCTGTATGGTGGGAATTATGGCTGTATGGTGGGAATTATGGCTGTATGGTGGGAATTATGTCTGTAAGGTGAGAATTATGGCTGTATGGTGGGAATTATGGCTGTATGGTGGGAATTATGGCTGTATGGTGGGAATTATGGCTGTATGGTGGGAATTATGGCTGTATGGTGGGAATTATGGCTGTATGGTGGGAATTATGGCTGTATGGTGGGAATTATGGCTGTATGGTGGGAATTATGGCTGTATGGTGGGAATTATGGCTGTATGGTGGGAATTATGGCTGTATGGTGGGAATTATGGCTGTATGGTGGGAATTATGGCTGTATGGTGGGAATTATGGCTGTAAGGTGCGAATTATGGCTGTATGGTGGGAATTATGGCTGTATGGTGGGAATTATGGCTGTATGGTGGGAATTATGGCTGTATGGTGGGAATTATGGCTGTATGGTGGGAATTATGGCTGTATGGTGGGAATTATGTCTGTAAGGTGAGAATTATGGCTGTATGGTGGGAATTATGGCTGTAAGGTGTGAATTATGTCTGTAAGGTGGGAATTATGGCTGTATGGTGGGAATTATGGCTGTATGGTGGGAATTATGGCTGTAGGGGGCGAATTATGGCTGTAAGGTGTGAATTATGTCTGTAAGGTGAGAATTATGGCTGTATGGTGGGAATTATGGCTGTAAGGTGTGAATTATGTCTGTAAGGTGGGAATTATGGCTGTATGGTGGGAATTATGGCTGTATGGTGGGAATTATGGCTGTAGGGGGCGAATTATGGCTGTAAGGTGTGAATTATGGCTGTGAGGTGAGAATTATGGCTGTAAGGTGTGAATTATGTCTGTAAGGTGCGAATTATGGCTGTATGGTGGGAATTATGGCTGTATGTTGCGAATTATGTCTGTAAGGTGCGAATTATGGCTGTAAGGCGGAAATTATGGCTGCGTGACGAGAATCATGGGTGTATCCAAAATTATGAAAAATTAATGAAACTATGAACTCTGTATACTAAGTTCTATTTATCGATGCTAAACTCTTAAGTGTTACAAAAGTCCGAGCGTCATTCATGAAAGCTCAACATTTTTTACTGACAACTTTGATGTCGAGTTTCCATTATTAGAAATTTGTGGACTGAAACTTTCATTTTTTAAACGATGTTTACGTATGTATTTTTGAGGCACTCATTTCAGAGTGCGAAGGCTGTCAACTTTGTTACTCATTGCGTGAGTTTCTTCATAAGTTGTGAATGATGAATGGGCCACTTCCATGAATTGATGATCTCGTGTTTTTATACTATAATTAGTTAATTAATTGAAAAAATAATAATTAATAATGAATGGACCACCTCAATGAATAAATAATCATGTGTTTTATTCTCTATTAAATAGTTAAGTAATTCACTAGTTAGTGATGAATGGACCAGCTCCATGGTGTAATAACATGTTTTTATCCTACATTAATTGATTAATTAGGTAATTCAATTATTTTAACTATTAAATAATTATTAATTCAAATAATTCATGAACGATAAAAGATAAGTGAATGTCTTCCTCGTATCAATACTTTATTAATCCTCTATTAAATAAAAGCAAACAATAATATTATTGATAATATGTCGACGTACAAGACCATCTGTATGGACTGTGAACAAACCTTTTAGTGTGAAGTGTTAGTATTGTCTGCTCAACGATATTCATGTATCCCTGCCCGTTTTATGCACCGTTTGAGCCCCCAATCCTTTTCCACTCCCCGTTTTATGTACCTTCTGAATCCACACCCGTTTTCCACTCCCCGTTTTAAGTACCGTTTGAACCCACACCCGTTTTCCATGCCGTTTGAACGCCCACCCGTTTTCTGTGCCGTTTGAACCCCCCCCCCCCCCCCCCCCGTTATACATGCCGTTTGAACGCCCACCAGTTTTCCGTGCCTATGAACCCACACTCGTTTTCCGTGCCGTTTGAACCCCAACCCGTTTTCCATGCCGTTTGAACCCCCACCCGTTTTCCGTGCCGTTTGAACCCCCACCCGTTTTTCGTGCCGTTTGAACCCCCACCCGTTTTCCGTGCCGTTTGAACCCCCACCCGTTTTCCGTGCCGTTTGAACCCCCACCCGTTTTCCGTGCCGTTTGAACCCCCACCCGTTTTCCGTGCCGTTTGAACCCCCACCCGTTTTCCATGCCGTTTGAACCCCCACCCGTTTTCCGTGCCGTTTGAACCCCCACCCGTTTTCCATGCCGTTTGAACCCCCACCCGTTTTCCGTGCCGTTTGAACCCCAACCCGTTTTCCGTGCCGTTTGAACCCCCACCCGTTTTCCGTGCCGTTTGAACCCCCACCCGTTTTCCATGCCGTTTGAACCCGAACCCCCACCCGTTTTCCCTGCCATTTGAACCCCCACCCGTTTTCCGTGCCGTTTGAACCCCCACCCATTTTCCGTGCCGTTTGAACCCCACCCGTTTTCCGTGCCGTTTGAACCCCCACCCGTTTTCCAAGCCGTTTGAACCCCCACCCGTTTTCCAAGTCGTTTGAACCCCACCCGTTTTCCATGCCGTTTGAACCCCCACCCGTTTTCCAAGCCGTTTGAACCCCACCCGTTTTCCATGCCGTTTGAACCCCCACCCGTTTTCCATGCCGTTTGAACCCCCACCCGTTTTCCGTGCCGTTTGAACCCCCACCCGTTTTCCGTGCCGTTTGAACCCCCACCCGTTTTCCATGCCGTTTGAACCCCCACCCGTTTTCCCTGCCATTTGAACCCCCACCCGTTTTCCGTGCCGTTTGAACCCCCACCCATTTTCCGTGCCGTTTGAACCCCACCCGTTTTCCGTGCCGTTTGAACCCCCACCCGTTTTCCAAGCCGTTTGAACCCCCACCCGTTTTCCAAGTCGTTTGAACCCCACCCGTTTTCCATGCCGTTTGAACCCCCACCCGTTTTCCAAGCCGTTTGAACCCCACCCGTTTTCCATGCCGTTTGAACCCCACCCGTTTTCCATGCCGTTTGAACCCCCACCCGTTTCCCGTGCCGTTTGAACTCCCACCCGTTTTCCATGCCGTTTGAACCCCCACCCATTTTTCAAGCCATTTGAACCCCCACCAGTTTTCCAAGCCGTTTGAACCCCACCCGTTTTCCATGCCGTTTGAACCCCTACCTGTTTTCCATGCCGTTTGAACCCCTACCTGTTTTCCAAGCCGTTTGAACCCCCTCCCGGTTTCCATCCCATTTGAATCTCCACCCGTTTTCCAAGCCATTTGAACCCCCACCCGTTTTCCACCCCATTTAAACCCCCACCCGTTTTCCATGCCGTTTGACCCCACCCGTTTTCCATGCCGTTTGAACCCCCACCCGTTTTCAAGGCCGTTTGAACCCCCACCCGTTTTCAGGGCCGTTTGAACCCCCACCCGTTTTCAGGGCCATTTGAACCCCCACCCGTTTTCCAGGCCGTTTTCTGACCCGTTTGCGATGCCCGCAAGATCTGCGCAGGAAAATGGCAGGTCCGCAAAGCGCAATTTCCATCAAGACACAGCTCTACTTTCATCAACACGCAATGATGTTTTCATCAACATAAGATCGTGGTGGTGGCAGCAGGGCTCACGGCACTGAAATTCCGTCCGCTCGACCGGCGATATTGTTCTGTCAGGTCCGGAATTGCGGCTAGGTAGGCCTAGGTTCTGTCTCTAGGCCTAGGCTCTGTCTCTACTGTGTGCAGGCCTGGGCTCTGTCTCTACTGTGTGTAGGCCTGGGCTCTGTCTCTACTGTGTGTATGCCTAGGCTCTGTCTCTAGGCCTAGGCTCTGTCTCTACTGTGTGTAGGCCTGGGCTCTGTCTCTACTGTATGTAGGCCTGGGCTCTGTCTCTACTGTGTGTAGGCCTAGGCTCTGTCTCTAGGCCTAGGCTCTGTCTCTACTGTGTGTAGGCCTGGGCTCTGTCTCTACTGTGTGTAGGCCTAGGCTCTGTCTCTAGGCCTGGGCTCTGTCTCTACTGTGTGTAGGCCTGGGCTCTGTCTCTACTGTGTGTAGGCCTAGGCTCTGTCTCTAGGCCTAGGCTCTATCTCTACTGTGTGTAGGCCTGGGCCCTGTCTCTACTGTGAGTAGGCCTAGGCTCTGCCTCTCGGCTTAGGCTCTGTCTCTACTGTGTGTAGGCCTAGGCTCTGTCTCTACTGTGTGTAGGCCTAGGCTCTGTCTCTACTGTGTGTAGGCCTAGGCTCTGTCTCTACTGTGTGTAGGCCTAGGCTCTGTCTCTACTGTGTGTAGGCCTAGGCTCTGTCTCTACTGTGAGTAGGCCTAGGCTCTGCCTCTCGGCCTAGGCTCTGCCTCTCGGCCTAGGCTCTGCCTCTCGGCCTAGGCTCTGTCTCTAGTGTGTATAGGCCTAGGCGCTCCTCTCTACTGTGTATAGGCCTAGGCTCTGTCTCTACTGTGTGTAGGCCTAGGCTCTGTGTCTACTGTGTGTAGGCCTAGGCTCTGTCTCTACTGTGTGTAGGCCTAGGCTCTGTCTCTACTGTGTGTAGGCCTAGGCTCTGTCTCTACTGAATATAGGCCTTGGCTCAGTCTCTACTGTGTATAGGCTTGGGCTCTGTCTCTCCTGTTAACAAGCTTAATTAGACTTGCGTATAGGCCTAGTTAGTAGGCCTAGCTAGACTTACGTTTAGGCCTAGTTAGACTTGCGTATAGGTCTAGTTAGACTTGCGTATAGGCCTAGTTAGACTTGCGTATAGGCCTAGTTAGACTTGCGTCTAGGCCTAGTTAGACTTGTGTATAGGCCTAGTTAGACTTGCTTTTTGGTGCGCAGTTTTGCGAGTGTTCTCGAGCGCAAAAAGAGTAAGTGCTCTTTTTCACTTTTTTACGCTCTTTTTCCTTTTTATTCTTACTTGTGGCATTTTTATTCTGTTGCTCATCGTTGTTATTTTTTCTATTTCCCCTATCTTCCTGCTTTCTCACTATTTCCCGTTACTTTTACATGCTTCTATTTTTGATTGCAATTTATGTTCTGCTTCGTTTCCGTTTATCATTACTTTTCTTTTTAAGTTTTCTCCCATGTTTATTCTCCCTTAGTTTCTTTTTTGTTCTAATTCGTTATTTGTTTCTTTTCAATTCTTTTTTCTTTGTTATTTTCTTCTATTTCTTTTTCCCTTTCTTTTTATTTTTCTTGTTGCTTTTCTTCTTCTGTTTCTTTTTCTTCTTTCATGATTTGTTTCTATTTTTAATTTTCATGTCTCTCTTTCTCAACGTTTTTGTTGCATCTCTTGTTCGTTACCCTACCCTCTACTCTCCTAGCTCCGTTTGAACGAACTTATATTTTCGAAGAAACAAGATTTATTTTCTAGTCTATCATCTCTAATAACACATATTATGCTCTACTATACCATTATAATTATTACAATGATATGCCATTGTAACTATTTCTTCAGTGATGTTAGTATGTAAATATCTCTTTTTTCGAAATATAAATCATTTGTTATTTTAATGGATATGATTTTATTTCATAATGTTTATTTAAAAGTGTATTAACCTACTCCATGGCGTGATGTTAATTATATACTTATGCATGTAGCAAACATATACATATTTGGCTGTGTGTATTATACACATATATACAGGGTGTATCAAAACAAGAGGTAAAGAATTGCACACCAAGTAGAAAATGCTAGAATAAAACACTTTTTCTGCCATGAAATTTTCCGAAAAAAATCGGGTTCATGAGATATTAGCTGTTTATTGTTTTAAAGGATGAATTTTAATTACACAATACTGGCAATTTTCACTTTGAATTTGCTCTACAAAAATTTTTCGAAATGTGTTCCACCTACATCAATGCACTTTTCAAATCTTAGCCTCAACGACTGCCGGATATCAGGAAACACGTCTGGCACTTCAAAAATCTCACCAGCAGCCGCTGCAATTCTGGCCACCACATCTTCCTCATATTCAATGGGCGTAGCATAAACAAGGCTCTTCATGTGTTCCCGACAAAAAAACAAAATCGAGTGGAGTCATGTCGGGAGATCTAGGAGGCCATGCAACACGACCATTTCGCCAGATCCACCTATAGGAAATTGACCATTAAGGTAATTTCGGACACTAATATGGTTGTGTGCAGGAGCACCATCATGCTGGAACCACATTCTTCTTCTTATTGCAAGTGGTAGATCTTCGAGTCTCTGGAAGTACATCTTCTTGTACCAAATATCACTAAAACTTCATTTTATTATTGTAAACTCTCATAAAATAGAAGTGTTCGTAACGCAAATTCAAACTAATTATTGAGAATAATTGTGTTATTAAATTTCATCCTTCAAAACAATGAACAGCTAATATCGCGAAAACCTGAATTTTTGTCTGAAAATTTCATAAAAAAAGTGATGATTTTTCCATTTTCTACTTAGTTGGCAATTTTGTACCTTTTGTTCTGAAACACTTAGTATATGGAAAACATATACAAGTGCGGCCTATGATTTTGGGAAAAATGAGTTTTCTATTTTCTCGTTAAACTAAGGTGCAGTCTTGCGTAGTTTTAATTGGTTGCTTCCGGAAACTATTATAAAGGATAATAGAAACAAATTACCCATAAACAGTTTTTAATAACCTGCAAAACTAAAAAGTAATTATTCTTGATATTTTTAATGTTGACCACGCTTTTTCAAATTGTTTTGATGCGTTTTGGCGTGCTATTTACTTGTTTTTCCATGATATGATCAAAGGACCTCCACTCTTCTTCAATTAAGGCTGCAAGTTGCGTTAAATTAGATGGCTTCTTTTTCTTCACTCGAGTTTTGATGATCGAAAAAAAAATTCGACCGAATTCAGATCAGCCGAACTTCCAGGCCAAGGACCCAAAATCTCCTCTTTATTATCATTAAGGAACGTTTTTCAACATCTTTCGCCTTATGACAGGGAGCGCCATCATGCTGGTAAACCACCTCTTTGTCGGGAGCTGACCAGCTATCTTTGGAAGGAGATGATCTTTCAAGACTTTCAGACCGAATTAATTGCTGAATTTTTGGGTAAAATCGTCAGTGCTCCAGTTGCCATACTTGAAAAGTAACCCCTGACGTGAAGATTGGCAAGATGCTTGACTGTTGGAACGACACACTCCTTGTTAAATCTCTATCTTTTTCTTCGTCGCACGAGGCTTTTCCCAAAGGTAGCAAAAAGGGGAACGGAGATTCGTCGAAGGAAATGACTTTGCCCCATTGTTCAACAATCCAATGCTTGTGCTTCCTGCAAAAATTGACCCGATATTTGATGTTCTTCGCTGTCAAAAAAGGTTTCTTCGCATCTCTTCTTGAAGCAAGTCCGTTGTCGAAGAGTCGACGTCGAACCGTTCGCGCTGAGGCATGGACGCCAACCCTCTGAACGACGCAACCCTCGGACGCAAGCTCTGAACCGCTGGCAGTCCTTTCCCGTAACGAGTAGCGCGCTAAAGCTTATCTTGACGAACCGGAACAATCATTTCTTGCCAGGGGCTGTCTTCGCCACTATGGATTTTGTCTCGTTGAATTGTTTCATCAATCTGTAGACAGTTGACGATTATGCAAGTTGCTTGAAAATGATTTCCTTTCTGATAGACCACTCTGATGGAGAAGAATGATGGTTTTCCTAATTTCTACCGGAATCGCCATGGTTTTGAATCTGGTAAAGGAATTATTTTTAAAAAATCTAAAAACTATACAAATACTTTAAAATAAACATGCCACTCACTTTGCACACAATTTTTTCATCAGTTCCAATGCCAGTATCAGCTTTTAAACCAACACGAATAGGTTTTCCGCATTTAAAAAAAATTAGTAAATATTAAAGAAAATTCTCGTAATTTTTTTAAACCTCACTTCTAAGTATTTTTGCCACACTATAGGACTGTTTACGATTAGGCATAAGTATATTCTGGAATAAAGCCCCTGAAATAAATAAAAATTCTCAAAATCATTGGCCACACCTGTATGTGGGCATTTGTATTATATAAATGCGCGTTTTATATAGATATGTGTTACATACGTACAGTGTGTGTTTTGTATGTAAAAAATATTATTTACATGCGTGTAAGGAAAGTTTTAACCGTTTGAAAATCATGAAAGATTTGCATTGAATTATTGAGGGAAACGATCATTACTTACCATTGCAATAACCTCTTCAGTGACATTATGTATCCTTCACTTCTATCCCTCCTCAGTAGGCAGAGGATGGGCAGTAGGCCTAGGTTAGTTAGGCCTGTCCCCAGTGGGGTCTGGCACCCCCAGGGGGATACTGTTAGGTCCCCTCAGTTATAGATGGGCCATCGGGACTTCTGTCTATCGAGCTCATTTTACTTCTTCCTGTTTTTATGCCTTCTTCGCTATCTCTTCTTTGTTTTTTGTTCCTCTTCCTCCCTCTCTTGCTGTTCGTATGCTAAAGGTGTAGGAACACACCTTGTGCATAGATTCCCAATCTGCTACGGCCCATAATAAATAACCTCTCTTATTACCTTGAGGATAAGAATTTTTATCCTGATTTAATAATATTAGTAATGATGAGAAATAATAATAATAAATAATATTATTCACAACAACAACATCATCATTGTTGTGAATAATAGTATTCACAACAATGATGATAATCACATCATTTCCTTTGCATCCAAAAAATGTTGCATCCAAAAGTGGCATACAATAATTATTGTCGCATCCAAATGTGGCATATGTAGTATCTCAATATAGGCCTCGGAGCCGGATGTCCCTATCACACTTAGTTTGGGATATCGCGGTCACTGGCGGAGGTGTCATAAACGCAACAGACGGATGCCGCCGTATTGTGCATTTACTGGAAGGGCTTTGTTTAACTTCCGGGGGCACTCTAGTCTTAAGGCATGTCTGGCCCTTTTTGAGTCAGTACTAGATTTAGAACTAAGCTGTGCGTTTCGCTACCCTTGTGCCTGGAATACGGCTAGGCGAACAGAAGCTACAGGTTTTGTTGAATAAACCTCCTGTCGTGCTGAAAATACGGCAATACAACATACAATGTTGTATGCCACATTTGGATGTAATTGTCTCGTCGGAAATGTTGCACACAAATGATAGTTGTGCAGATCACTCTACTTAATGTAGCGGGATATGAATGAATAATTCTTCCATATTTCATGAGACATGATACGTCAATCATGACCGTATGTCAATCATGACCGTATGTCAATCATGACCGTATGTCAATCATGACCGTATGTCAATCATGACCGTATGTCAATCATGACCGTATGTCAATCATGACCGTATGTCAATCATGACCGTATGTCAATCATGACCGTATGTCAATCATGACCGTATGTCAATCATGACCGTATATCAATCATGACCGTATGTCAATCATGACCGTAAGTCAATCATGACCGTATGTCAATCATGACCGTATGTCAATCATGACCGTATATCAATCATGACCGTATGTCAATCATGACCGTAAGTCAATCATGACCGTAAGTCAATCATGACCGTAAGTCAATCATGACCGTATGTCAATCATGACCGTATGTCAATCATGACCTTATGTCAATCATGACCGTATGTCAATCATGACCGTATGTCAATCATGACCGTATGTCAATCATGACCGTATGTCAATCATGACCGTATGTCAATCATGACCGTATGTCAATCATGACAGGATGTCAATCATGAATAGGTCATTTTATAATGATTATGTTAATCTGACTTCATCAATCATTGTGGTATATCATTCATGACTATGGCAATCATGGCAGTATGTCGATCATGGACATTATGCTCAGTACATAAGGATGCGTGTCCAGCATGCGAGCACGAACGCATACGCATGAAATATATGCGAGTAACACGCAAGCAACACGCAAACAACACACACGCAACACGCAAACAACACACACGCAACACGCAAGCAACACGCAAACAACACACACGCAACACACACGCAACACGCAAGCAACACGTAACAGCCCAAAAAAATTTCAATGTTGCAGTCCTCCTTCGAAGAAAATTTTTAGACCTCGAAAGGCCGATGAACAGAATAGAAAATCTTCGACATTCGATGAATATTTATTATTTTACTCATTGATTTATTTACTTATTTACTCATATATTTCTGTATTCATTTATTAATTTGTCCATCTTACACGGAGGTCAACACGGAACAAGTGCCGTTTGCGTATCGGAAAAGTACGGCCCGTGTATAGGGAAAACTGCGGTGTGTGTGTGTGTGTGTGTATTCCAAAAAATGCAATGCGTGTACCTTGAAAAGTCGAAAGTGTATATTTTAGAACTACGGAGCGTGAACCCCAAAAATTACGGAATGCATACCCCAAAATGTACAGCCCGTGTACCGCAAAAAGGACGGAGCGGATATCCTAAAAAAGACGGAGTGTAAATCCCAAGAAGTAGAGCCTGTGTACCACAAAAAGTACTCGTTTTTATCCTAAAAATACAGTACGTGCACCCCGACAAGTGCAAAACGTGTCTTCCAAAGACTACGACGCGTACATCCCAAAAAAGTACAGCCCGTGTATAAAAAGAACAACAGCACGTACATCCCAAAAAGCACAGCCCGTGTACAAAAAGAACTACAACGTGTACATCCCAAAAAGCACACCCCGTGTACAAAAAGAACCACAACGTGTACATCCCAAAAAGCACACCCCGTGTACAAAAAGAACCACAACGTGTACATCCCAAAAAGCACAGCCCGTGTACAAAAAGAACTACAACGTGTACATCCCAAAAAGCACACCCCGTGTACAAAAAGAACCACAACGCGTACATCCCAAAAAGCACAGCCCGTGTACAAAAAGAACTACAACGCGTACATCCCAAAAAGCACACCCCGTGTACAAAAAGAACCACAACGCGTACATCCCAAAAAGCACAGCCCGTGTACAAAAAAAACTACAACGTGTACATCCCAAAAAGCACAGCCCGTGTACAAAAAGAACTACAACGCGTACATCCCAAAAAGTACAGCCCGTGTACAAAAACAACTACAACGCGTATATTTCAAAAAGTACAGCCCGTGTACAAAAATAACTACAACGCGTACATCCCAAAAAGTAAAGCCCGTGTACAAAAAGAACCACAACGCGTACATCCCAAAAAGCACAGCCCGTTTACAAAAAGAACTACAACGTGTACATCCCAAAAAGCTCAGCGTACACCCCAACAGAGCACATCCCGTATCAGTTACCACAGCGGCGAGCAACACGGCGCAACTCCCACGAGGGCGGCACAAAAAAGTCACTTTTCGTGTGTGTTGGCGCTCGTGTTGAAAATATACAGGACACCGCGGCCTGTTGTCTGCCCAACTGCAGGGGGAGTTTTTCCGCCCTTTTCCCATAGGCCTGCCTTGTTACCTTAAACTCGGTCGCCTAGGTCTATATTTCAGTAGACATGATTTGGACTGCTCTGGATTCCCCTGGACTTATGGTTTATTGAGGGACATAGGCTTATGTTTCTACAGACTCATGTTTTTTAGGTCTAAGTTTCCCTGGACCTATGTTTGTTAGGCCTGAAGATCTATAGACCTACGAGGCCTGTCGAAAAAGTATCCGACCTTAATTTTTCCCGCGCAAAGTAGTGATTCTAAGGCGGCGCCACTGTGCACGGTGGAAGGAGGAATCTTAATGCGCATGCTTGACTTTTTTCACCGCATTCACTTGGGCCACTCACTAGCTGGGGGTCGCCAAGTAAGGTGCTGTTCTAAGTGTTTGTCGGATTTAGTTTTCTTGCAAGATGACTGAACGAATTGAGCAAAGACACTGCATCAAATTTTTTCAAAAGCTTGGTGATTCTCAAATTGAAACAATTCGTAAGATTCAGCAGGTGTTTGGGGAAGATGCTATGGGTGTAACACAAATTAAGGAGTGGTTCAACCGATTCAAAGATGGCCGCACATCAGCGGAGAGTGAGCAGCGTTGTGGCAGGCCCAAAACTTCTCGGAGTGCAGCTGTTGTTGAGAGGGTGCGAAATTTGGTGATGGCAGATCGTCGTTTGACCGTGCGGGAGATTGCCCAAGAGGTTGGAGTGAGTAAAGATTCTGCACATGCCATTTTGACCAGACATGTGGACTGCGAACAACTGGCACTTGCATCACGACAACGCGCCCGCACATTCATCCCATTTGATCCGCAATTTCTTGGCCAAACATGGAATTACGACCGTTCGCCAACCTCCCTACTCTCCAGACCTGGCTCCTTGCGACTTCTGGTTGTTTCCAAAATTGAAGACACCACTGAAAGGATCCCGTTTTGAGAGTAGAGAAGAGATAATGCGGAACGCGACGACAGAGCTGAACACCATTCCAAAAGAAGACTTCCAGAGGTGTTTCCGGCAGTGGAAGGATCGGTGGGCTAAGTGTGTGGAAGCACAAGGAGCCTACTTTGAAGGGGATTAGGGTCCCAACCCCGTCAGGTTGTTGAAGTATTTTTTCTGGCCAAAGGTCGGATACTTTTTCGACAGGCCTCGTATGTATCTTTGAGTACTGTTATCCCTACAACTGTTTTCCAAAGCTTTTGTTTTCGTAGATTGGCTTTCATTTGCCCTTTTTTCATAACCTAACATTTCTTACCATTGTGTTCACTATACCCCTCAGGGGGATACAATTACTGTATCTATGGAAAGAACGCTCCCAGAAAGATGGGAGGTCCCAAGCTAACGGTTAGGTAGGCCTTCTATTTGTTGAAATGCAATGTTTTTTTTTTTGTTTTGTTACAAACCATCTTTTTCTGTTCACTGCTGACCTATTTTTCAGCACCTACTACTTTCTTCTTCAACTTTTTTTTCTTGTTTCTTGAACTTCTTTCTCAGCTTACTGTTTTTATGCCCCGTCTGCATAGATTCCGCATTCCCAAATATCCATACTAAATGGTGCCTTCCTCTCTTCGATACTCTTTTTTTGTAGCGGTTAGGGAGGCTTAAACTAACCTGTAATCTAATCTTTCTTGTTTTGTGAACTTCTATTTTAACTTATTGCTTCCGTGCACCTTGTGCATAGACTCCGCATTCTCTTGACTTCATACTAATAAGTGCCTTCCTCCTCCCTCGCTTTGTGAACGCCTTTGTTGCGGTTGAGGAAGTTTGAACTAACATCTAATCAAATCTAATCTGTGTTTCCTATGCCTATATTTCACTAGGCCTGTGTTTTTCCAGGCCCCTGTTTCCGTGCGCTTATGTTTACCTAGGTAAATATATCTGTCTCCATGCTAGTATATTCTAAAGTTTATGTTTCCCTAGGTCTATTTTTCCTTAGACCTATTTTTCTTCCATGTATGGTTTTTGCAGTCAATGTATACCTAGATATATATTTCACAATGTCTTTCACTCCATCAGCTATTTCCCTATGCTTAATTTTTCCAAGGCCTATTTATCCCCTACCTATGCATCACCATACCTATATCTCCCCAGGCCTATATTTACCTAAGCCTATGTTTCCCCAGACCAATTTTTATACTATTTATATTTCCCTAGGTCTATGTACCCTAGACCTATGCATCCCAGACCTAAATTTCCCAAAGCATATGTACCCCCAAGCCCACATTTCCCAAAGCATATGTACCCCAGACCCACATTTCCCAAAGCATATGTACCCCAGACCCACATTTCCCAAAGCATATGTACCCCCAAACCCACATTTCCCAAAGCATATGTACCCCCAAACCCACATTTCCCAAAGCATATGTACCCCAGACCCACATTTCCCAAAGCATATGTACCCCCAAACCCACATTTCCCAAAGCATATGTACCCCAGACCCACATTTCCCAAAGCATATGTACCCCCAAACCCACATTTCCCAAAGCATATGTACCCCAGACCCACATTTCCCAAAGCATATGTACCCCCAAACCCACATTTCCCAAAGCATATGTACCCCCAAACCCACATTTCCCAAAGCATATGTACCCCCAAACCCACATTTCCCAAAGCATATGTACCCCAGACCCACATTTTCCAAAGCATATGTACCCCCAAACCCCCATTTCCCAAAGCATATGTACCCCCAAACCCACATTTCCCAAAGCATATGTACCCCCAAACCCACATTTCCCAAAGCATATGTACCCCCAAACCCACATTTCCCAAAGCATATGTACCCCCAAACCCACATTTCCCAAAGCATATGTACCCCAGACCCACATTTCCCAAAGCATATGTACCCCCAAACCCACATTTCCCAAAGCATATGTACCCCCAAACCCACATTTCCCAAAGCATATGTACCCCAGACCCACATTTCCCTTGGCCTTTCTCTGATAAGCCTACACATCACAGCGCCACGGCAGGTATATTGAAGGAATACATAAAATATCGTCCAGGGTGCGGTGTCGCTTCTCTTTTGGAATCACTTCGGGGTAGGCAAACGTGTTTCACTTCAAAAGATGTCGTGTTTATTTGATCCATGTGTGTGTGTGTGTGTGTGCGTTGTTGTGTGTATGAGTGTTGTGTGTGTGTGCGTTGTTGTGTGTATGAGTGTTGTGTGTGTGTGTGTGTGTGTTGTTGTGTACTGTAAGGCTGCACAATACGCAAGTTTGGAAACATGCATAGATCGCGTTACAGATATCATCGAACAATACGCGACGGTCGAGAATACAAAATCAATCTCGTACACAAAAAATAATACATAAAACTCGTTTTCGGTCGTTGTCAGTTCTGTGAACTTTAGGGCGTCACTCGAAAAAAAGTTTTTTTTGAAGTGGTTGTACTTGTTTACCGGTCACATGTCGTTCAGGGAAAGGTGTTAAATTACTAAATAAAATTAACTGATGATAAAGTTGATTTAATAATAGTTAACTAAGCATTTATGAGATAAATTTATCAATAAAATCATGTAAACTATTGATAACTGATTAATGTTAATATAAGCTGTTAATAAAAATTAACCAAACTTTAGTTAACTAGTTAATAATAAAAATGAACTCTGAACAAAGATTATTTAGTTAGGGTAAACTAGTTAACCACGCAAACAAATTGTAGTTTAAGTCCACTAAATATACTGTCTAGTATATAACCGTAAATAAAATATTTAAATAGTTAACTATAGTTTACAAGTTGGTAACAGTAGGTATACTACCATTCTGCAATTTGAATTATAATCAAAGCGTAACATTTTGAAATTAATTTTCTTTTACTAAAAATTTAGCTACTTATTACTAAAATGTGCAACCTTGTAATTTATTGTTGTAGCTTCATGATCTACAAACGTACTTTCAATTTTGGTGTAAATGGCATATGGTGTACACATTTTTTATGTTTTTTCATTAACTTTTCCGAACGAATTTTCCAGTAGAAATTACATGCATTGAGTACCACCATCGAGCTGACCTTAATTAGGAATTTTTGACAAGTATCGGAATTGATGTAATTGATATTGTCATATACGATATTTTTAATTCATGATCACTTTTCCAACTAATAATTCTTGAATGTTTGTAATATATGTATATATATATAAATCAAAACCTTCATAATAAATCCCAAATAATTTTTCCCATGGTTCTCTTTCTTAAAAAAAAACAATAAAAGACAATACTAACGAAGTTTCGGGATTCCATGGTCATTTTTTAAATTAATTTCAAATATTTTTTGAATAAATCAGTATGTTAATGATAAACTATCATAATTAATCATAAATAACAAACACAAAAATTACGATAAGCCAACCCACAATTTCCGCTATTGACTAGTAATTTCTACGAGCAAGAAATAGCGTTGCGAGCTGCAGCTCTACGATGACTTAATGATGTCTATTTCTACACATCCTAATTAGAGCAACAAACATCAACTCAATTAATTAATTCCCCTGAGCAACTGATCAATTAAGAATTAATATAATTAATTAGCATATCCTTCAGTCACAGTCGTCCTCGTGAGCTCGGAGTGACGAATATTAATTGCTAATTAATGAGTTAATTAAAATTTGTCAACTGATCAACAGGTATATTACAGGTAATTATTTCATAAAGTTTTAAAACATTTAGCTGATTTCAATATAAAAACTTTATTTAGTTCATGCCATTGTGATTCATTTCAATTGATTAGGAATAATTTATTTCCTAATTATCTTATATTCGTTTCATGTAAAAATTGCCTCTGAGACAAAAAAGACTCCGCCTCGCAGTCGAGAAATGACTGCCCCTCGGTCCAGAAATAACTGCCCCTCAGTCGAAAAGTGAATGCTCATCAGTCAAGAAATGACTGCCCCTCGGTCCAGAAATGACTGCCCCACAGTCGAAAAGTGAATGCTCATCAGTCAAGAAATGACTGCCCCTCGGTCGAGAAATGCCTGCCCCTCAGTCGAGAAATGACTGCCCCTCAGTCAAGAAATGACTGCTCCTCAGTCCAGAAATGACTGCCCCTCAATCGAAAAGTGAATGCTTATCAGTCAAGAAATGACTGCCCCTCGGTCCAGAAATGACTGCCCCTCAGTCGAGAAATGACTGCCCCTCATTCGAGAAATGACTGCCCCTCAGTCCAGAAATGACTGCCCCTCAATCGAAAAGTGAATGCTTATCAGTCAAGAAATGACTGCCCCTCAGTCGAGAAATGACTGCCCCTCAGTCAAGAAATGACTGCTCCTCAGTCCAGAAATGACTGCCCCTCAGTCAAGAAATGACTGCCCCTCAGTCAAGAAATGACTGCCCCTCAGTCAAGAAATGACTGCTCCTCAGTCCAGAAATGACTGCCCCTCAGTCAAGAAATGACTGCCCCTCAGTCAAGAAATGACTGCCCCTCAGTCAAGAAATGACTGCTCCTCAGTCCAGAAATGACTGCCCCTCAGTCAAGAAATGACTGCCCCTCAGTCAAGAAATGACTGCTCCTCAGTCAAGAAATGACTGCCCCTCAGTCAAGAAATGACTGCCCCTCAGTCAAGAAATGACTGCCCCTCAGTCGAGAAATGACTGCCCCTCAGTCAAGAAATGACTGCTCCTCAGTCCAGAAATGACTGCCCCTCAGTCAAGAAATGACTGCTCCTCAGTCAAGAAATGACTGCTCCTCAGTCCAGAAATGACTGCCCCTCAGTCAAGAAATGACTGCTCCTCAGTCCAGAAATGACTGCCCCTCAATCGAAAAGTGAATGCTTATCAGTCAAGAAATGACTGCCCCTCGGTCCAGAAATGACTGCCCCTCAGTCGAGAAATGACTGCCCCTCAGTCCAGAAATGACTGCCCCTCAATCCAAAAATGACTGCCCCTCAATCAAGAAATGACTGCCCCTCAGTCGAAAAGTGAATGCTCATCAGTTAAGAAATGACTGCCCCTCAGTCGAGAAATGACTGCCCCTCAGTCGAGAAATGACTGCCCCTCAGTCAGAAATGACTGCCCTTCAGTCGAGAAATGACTGCTCCTCAGCCGAGAAATGACTGCCCCTCAATCCAGAAATGACTGCCCCTCAGTCGAAAAGGGAATGCTCATCAGTTAAGAAATGACTGCCTCTCAGTCGAGAAATGACTGCCTCTCAGTCGAGAAATGACTGTCCCTCGGTCGAAAAGTGAATGCTCATCAGTTAAGAAATGACTGCCTCTCAGCCCAGAAAAGACAGCCACTCACTCCAGAAATGACTGCCCCTCACTCCAGAAATGACTGCCCCTCACTACAGAAATGACTGCCCCTCAGCCCAGAAATGCTAATGAGAAATAAGGCTTTCGAAGGAACGCTCGCACGCGCTCTGTAATTAGCGCATCTGTGTAGAATATTGATCTCTGCACACGCTGCACACACGCTGCACACACACGCTGCACACACACGCTGCACACACACGCTGCACACACACGCTGCACACACACGCTGCACACACACGCTGCACACACACGCTGCACACACACGCTGCACACGCTGAAAACTCTGCATCTCTCACATGTCTTTCTTATTTTGAATAAGATTGTTATTGGATATCATGGATATCCCTTCGTAACTCGGATATCCCCTCGTATCGTGGATATCCCCTCGTATCGTGGATATCCCCTTGTATCCTGGAAATTCCTTCCCGTCTTTGATATCCCTCGGTTCCTGGATATTCCTCACATCCTGGATATCCCTTTGTATCGTGGATATTCCCTAATTTGAGAAAAAAAATTGGTTTATTAAAATTCATACGCTAGCTTCAGTATGATATCTTTCTCCACATACTGCATAACTAGAAACGTGTGTAACATAAATTTATGTGTTTTCGTGTTTAATAATTTCGTTATTTAATGAATATTTCATAATTTCTGTCTGCTCTGAGATGCAAAAATGGAGAGTTTCATTTGGGATGAAAATGTCACAGGTTCGAGTCTGCGTCTAGCGCAGTGCTTTTTTCGGTGCAAGTGGCTCCTCTGGTGATGTAAAAAAAACAGGAAAAGGTGCAATAAGTCTAGGGGGAGATTTTTTTGCTCATTGAGCTCATACCTAACGTTTTACCTATAATTTAAGATTTCAAAATAAATTCCATAGTAAGAATATTTAGGTATAAAACCGAGAATGATAGAAAGTGAGTGACAGTTTAGTGCCAAAAAGTTGATGTAAGAGTTCAGTACAATTGTTTATGAATTTTATCATTACAAATGACTTTATGTATAATTAATAGAAAAGCTAAACTCAGTGTTCTAATGTCTGTAACAAAGGTTGGTATATGATCAAGAAAAAAACAATGAAATGCATGAGTAGGAAATATAGGCCTTATAAATAAGCAGGAAATAAAGGCATGCACATGTGCTTCTAACTGCATGGGTTTGAAACCTTCCGTCAATTTTAGGTAGTGCTGGGACAGGTGGTATAACTCTAAGCTTTGTGTTACTATTTGAATAACTCAACTGAATTTCATTTCATTCAATTTCAATAACTTAATTTAACTCAATCGCGTTTCATTCCATTTAAAATAATTCTATTTATATCAGGTCAATTCATTTTAATTTCATTCAATTTAAAGTAATTCGATTCATTTCAATATAATTCAGTTAGAATTCATTGAATTCGCTGAAATCGTACGAGCTGCTGCAACTTCGAATAAAAGCCACAATTTCGTGCATAATTTCGGCCTACTGCGAAATGCAGCGATGAGCCTACCGCCTGGCCGCCTTATCAACTTCCTCGTAATGACTTGCTCCAAAAAACACATTACCTCCCAATTAAGCCGACACTTGAGCCCATTTTTGTCGAGAAATACCAAAGAGAAAACTCGAAAAAATCAATTCTCCGTCAATAATCAATCCAAAGTTTGGCTGGATCTCGAAAAACTGCAGTCGGGAGCGCCATCAAAACTTGGCCCTTAAAGTTACAAAATTGTAGCGTTATGTTCACGTAGGATTAACATTACGGCGGCAACAATTGGTGCGTCACGTGGCAACGCTCATTAGTGTTTCCGTGAACTTGATTTATGTCGTTCGAAACAATGAGCAGTTGAAAGGGAAGGTCAAGAGCAAAAAACGCCTTAAGTGAATTAAATGAAAGACCGATATAATGATGGACGATGAGGGGGCAATACCCCCTGCTCCTTGCCCCCCTCATCTTTTGCCCCCTCTGAGGGGCAACCAAAGAGGGCAAGTTTCGAAAAAATCACCTTCCTGAACTTGCGAAAGAGGCATTCAAAGTCATAACTTTGTGGAGGGTAATGAGGTGAGTGATTTCCAGAGGTGATGAATGACTTCATTACGACGAGCTTTTTTTGTGGACTTGTGAGTTATTGAATTTCTTTCCTTGGAGATGATTTTGGTGATTGGTGCGTGGTTATAGCGGGTGGGGAATTTTAGGTGGTTATTAAATATGTTTTTTGTGTTTAAGTTCATCCAAAATTGGCTGCTTGCTAGAAATTTGTTTAATATTCGATTGCTGTAAATTTAGGAATGTATTTAGGGTTTGATTCCTTTTTTATTTAAAAATGCATCAGGCATCAGACTTTTTCGTATTTAAGAATGCATTTGCCATTAAGGAATGCATTTGGCATTAGATTCCGGTAGCATTTAGGAATGTGTTTGGCATTAGATTCCTTTGTCATTTAGACATGTTTTGGCATTTAAGTTCTTCGGTGTTGAGGAATGAATTTGAGACAATTTCCATTTCGCATCCATCATTACATCCATCCAAGTTCTTTTCCAAAAATCCAGTGCTGTGTAACTTAACGCGTTTGTGTACACATTTTTGTGCGGCTGTGTTGGGCTTCCGAGTATCTCGGTCGCTGAAATAGCGACATGACGTCGCAGTAACCTAGTTTATTATATCCATTTCATCTCGCCTGATGAGATCGGCAGTTTAAAAATAAGAGGGAAAATTTACGGTGTTTGTGGGTGCTGCATCGCTCATAATTTCGACTGTCAAAATAACTGGGATTGTCAGGTATGAACGATACCCAGGATTGTCACATAATAAATATGACAAATGCATCACAAATAATTATTACGATTAATCATAAAACAGGAGTGCAATAAATTATTAAATAATGCAAGAAGTTTATATTAGATTTACCTTTAAAAGTATCACAAACTGTCAGGTTTTGCCTGGTAACGGGGTTGTATGTATGTTACGAGGCTGAAATTAGGGCCCGGGAATTGGGAGCTACGAATCTGGAATTAAAGTTCGGGAATTTGGAATTAGGAGTCCCGAACCTGGAATTAAAGTTCGGGAATTGGGAGCTACGAATCTGGAATTAAAGTTCGGGAATTTGGAATTAGGAGTCCCGAACCTGGAATTAAAGTTCGGGAATTGGGAGCTAAGAATTTTGAATTAAGGTTCGGGAATTTGGAATTACTAGTCCCGAATCTGGAATTAAAGTTCGGGAATTGGGAGCTACGAATCTGGAATTAGAGACAAGGGATTGGGAGTTACAAATCTGGAACTAGAGTCCATGAATTGGGAATTGAAGCTACGAATCTGGAATTAGGGTCCGGGATGTAGGAATTAGGAATGTGAAATTAAGGACGGAGTATTTGGGGATTTACGGATACGGAATTAGAAATTATCACGAATCTTCTTAAGCAGATTTTTAGGATTATTCCAATCATAGAACATCATAAATAAATTAGCAGTTTTGACGTAAAAATTTAAAATAAGGAACCAGAAATTATAAATAACCTGGAGCCTAGATTCAGCAATCTAAAATTCTAATTGCAAATTCACCGTCACGAATTTTGAACCCCGGTTTAAAAGGAAGAGTAAATCCGAAAAGAAGGGATTAGTAGCGAGGGTCGGGTAGTATCTTCCCTTTCCCACGGCGGCGCGGCGAGGGCTATTATGCTAAGGAGGGAGGTAATGAAAAGGGGGAGGTAAGGCTAAAGAGGGAGGTAATGAAACACATGCACGCTGCCGTGCACTGGGATGAAAGGGGAGATAATGAAAAAGAATGCGTAATGAAACGGGATACGTAATGAAAAGAGATACGTAATAAAAAGAGATAGGTGATGAAAATAAGTTGTAATTAAAGTCAGGGGTAGCAAAAATAATGATAAAAAAGTGTAACGATTAAGGAGATGTACTGAAAGTGTGGAGGTAATGCAGGGGAGGAGATAATGACGAGGGTGAGGTAATGCTGCAGAGGGAGCTAATGAAACAGATGCACGCCGGAGTGCAGTGGGTCGGCCCAGATCTCCGCCAGATAGGCCGTACTGCATTTAGGCCTAGGCGGGGGAGCCTCTTTGTTCCACGCTGTGAAGTTCGCCGACTTTTGAAGCTCAAAGTTTGTCTTCATTGGGAAGTAAGTTGAGTTTTTGGCAGCCGATGTAACTTTGAAGTTATTTTAGGGCTATAACGATTTTGGCAATTGATGCAGAGCAGTCGATGTAACTTTAATGTTATTTTAGGGCTATAACAATTTTGACAATTGATGCAGTGCATTCGATGTAACTTTAAAGTTATTTTAGGGCTATAACAATTTTGACAATTGATGCAGTGCACTCGATGTAACTTTAAAGTTATTTTAGGGCTATAACAATTTTGGCAATTGATGCAGTGCAGTCGATGTAACTTTAAAGTTATTTTAGGGATATCATGATTTCATTCATGAAGGATATATTTAACACACGCATTTAGTATATAAATTTCCGAGGGAAGAAATACAACGTACGTAAAATTTCCCTGAGGACATGTAACGGAACTACCACATTTCCCTGAGGACATGTAACGGAACTACCACATTTCCCTGAGGACATGTAACGGAACTACCACATTTCCCTGAGGACATGTAACGGAACTACCACATTTCCCTGAGGACATGTAACGGAACTACCACATTTCCCTGAGGACATGTAACGGAACTACCACATTTCCCTGAGGACATGTAACGGAACTACCACATTTCCCTGAGGACATGTAACGGAACTACCACATTTCCCTGAGGACATGTAACGGAACTACCACATTTCCCTGAGGACAAAAATAATACACAAAATTTCCATACTAACAAATCAGTACCTCCACCAGCAATCACAACGAATTTCAAATATGTTTTCTGATGATAATTTTTTTTTTGTTTTGTGGGAGTGGTGGTCACGGTACTGCCATGTGTCACGAAATCCACTCGTAGTATTTCAAATTCATTTATATTTCGAATTTATATCATTAAATGGTGCACACGGCCCGTCCAAAATGAGGGCATTGGATATTTTGCTGGAACAAATCTTGCAGATGTGGATGCCAAACAAATATATCCATCCCAATAGTACCCGCCATTAAAGTATTCTTGTACATGTGTGGACACCCTATATATTTCCGCTGGATTCAATCACATCTTCACTCAGCGGCCAACTGTTTCGGGACCAAAGGCTTTTAAACCACCGTAAATACATACATTCCCTAACATAACTGAAAATTTTAAAATGAAGCTTCTTAAAAACTGGTAAATTTACGCAAAATAATGACCTTCTTCTCAATGTTTCCGATCCATACAATTTTTTTATTGAGATTTATTCCATTAAAACATAAAAATCACGTAAAGCCATGTCCCTTCACATTATTTCAATGAACTGAGCTGCTGCACTATTAACAAACTAAGTGAAATTGATTATTAATAAGTTTTTTTCAGTGAAATTATAATACAATTATAATATTAGTGCATTTGTAACCATGTGGCCAATAAATTTAAATTTGACGTATTTTTTACCATTGATTGTCGTATAAAGTATACCATCGACTGCTTTATTAAGTTTATTTAATTTCTATCATTAACCGTTAACATTATATTCAATTTATATTGAATATTATTTCGGTAAGTAATTATACAATTATGATACATTCATCATTCAAATATACCGTTATGAAGCATTTCCTTATTTAAATATTTTGAAATTTTCATTCGTGTCTATGTCACCTGTGTATAATTTTGTAATATTTGAAAAACTCAATAATTATATCAAAGAAGCTCGACGAAATTCATGCTCTTCACGCAAATAGCTATCATAAACCAGACATTCATGTACTATATTTTGAGCAACAATCATTTAGATTTTGAAATTTATAAACAATAATAAGCGAGCCAGTTATTTATTCTCTTTAATGAACACTATTTTAATTTTAAAAAAAATTAAATTTCAAAATTTATGAGTAATGTTGTATGGGACAATAATTTACATTCTATAATTTTATGAACAAAAAAATTTCTAAGCAACAGTAACTCAAATTCTATAACTCCATGAATAATAATAATCTATAAGCTAGACACACGAAGCCTTGCTTCTCTCACACGAACAAAGCTGCGTTAGACGAGTCTCTTCTCATTAGGGTAGTAATTTGGGGCTAGTGTGATACCTCATTAGTGAGAGCTGCTTTGAGTGGCGCTCCTACTTAGCCTTAGTAACCCCTACCCTCGTCCCCTACTTACCCTTGTTTACCTTACCCTTGTCCCCTACTTACCCTTGTTTACCTTACCCTCGTCCCCTAATTACCCTTATTAACCCTTACCCTCGTCCCCTACTTACCCTCGTTCCGTACTTACCCTTATTTACCTTGCCCTCGTCCACTACTTACCCTTGTTTACCTTACCCTCGTCCCCTACTTACCCTTGTTTACCTTACCCTCATCTCCTACTTACCCTCGTTCCGTACTAATCCTTGTTTACCTTATCCTCGTCCCCTACTTACCCTTGTTTACCTTACCCTCATCCCCTCCTTACCCTTGTTTACCTTACCCTCGTACCTTACTTACGATTGCTTACCTTACCCTCGTCCCCTACTTACTTTCATCCCCTACTTACCCTCATTTACCTTACCCTCATCTTCTACTTTCCCTTATCGTCCCTGACACTCGTAGCCAACTTACTCTTATGGAACCTAACCCTACTCCTCTACTTACCCTTATTTACTTACCCTCATTAACTTACTCTTCACACCTATGTACCTTCTTACCTCATTACCCCCACTCACTCTCTCATTGGCATCCCATTTACTCCATCTTCCATTAGGACAATTTACCTCATTTACCCCTGCTTTTACTCAGCCCAAAACTTGTTTTTTTCCATTTACCCTCCCCTACTTGCCTCCCCCATTACCCTCCCCTACTTGCCTCCCCCATTACATTCCCCTACTTACCTCCCCCATTACCCTTCCCTACTAACCTCCCCCATTACCCCCCTACTTACTTCCCCCATTACCCCCCTACTTACCTCCCCCCACTACCCTCCCCTACTTACCTCCCCCACTACCCTCCCCTACTTACTTCCCCCGTTACCCTCCCCTAATTACCTCCCCCATTACCCTTCCCTACTAACCTCCCCACTAACCTCCCCCATTACCGTACCCTAATAACCTCCCCCATTACCCCCCTACTTACCTCCCCCACTACCCTCCCCTACTTCCCTCCTCCATTACCCTCCCCTACTTACCTCTCCCATTACCCTCCCCTACTTACCTCCCCCATTACCCTCCTTTAATATATACCCCTCACCCCTCACCTCAATGCAGGCGGCCCCTCATTAGAGGGCGGCCGTCTAATGAGGGCCGGCGAGGGGCCTGCCCTCACCGGCCAGTTTTTGTCCCTCGCAGCGAAGGGCGGCGCGTGCGCATTATGCATGCGTGGATGCGTGTAATTATGCGCGCGTGATGCGTGCAATATTGCGTACGTGAATGCGTGCAATATTGCGTACGTGAATGCGTGCAATATTGCGTACGTGAATGCGTGCAATATTGCGTACGTGAATGCGTACGTAAATGCAAGGTATAATGAATGCATACAATATTGCGCGGGTGAATGCGTGTAATACTGCGTGCGTGAATGCGTGTAATTATGCGCACGTGATGGATGCAATATTGCGTGCGTGAATGCGGGTAATTATGCGGGCGTGATGCATGCAATATAGCGTGCGTGATTGCGTGTAATATTGCATGCGTGAATGCGTGTAATTATGCGCGCGTGATGCATGCGATATTGCGTGCGTGAATGCGTGTAATATTGCATGCGTGAATGTGTGTAATTATGCGCGCGTGATGCATGCGATATTGCGTGTGTGAATGCGTGTAATATTGCGTGCGTGAATGTGTGTAATTATGCGCGCGTGATGCATGCGATATTGCGTGCGTGAATGCGTGTAATATTGCATGCGTGAATGTGTGTAATTATGCGCGCGTGATGCATGCGATATTGCGTGCGTGAATGCGTGTAATATTGCATGCGTGAATGCGTGTAATTATGCGCGCGTGATGCATGCGATATTGCGTGCGTGAATGCGTGCAATATTGCGCGCGTGAATGCGTTGACACTCACCGTATAACAATTCAGGATTTCTTGCTTGTGTTCTGTTTCACTCCGTCGCGTCTTTTGATCTTGCACGAAACGTGAACTAAACGCGTGGTCTGCAGGCCTAAGTTACACGCCTCATATTCAACGTGTATATCATATTCATCATTTTCATCATTTCTAGCATTTATATCATATTCATCATGATGAACATGATGAACATGATGGACATGATGGACATGGACATGATGGACATGATGGACATGATGGACATGATGGACATGATGGACATGATGGACATGATGGACATGATGGACATGATGAACATGATGAACATGATGAACATGATGAACATGATGAACAGGATGAACATGATGAACATGATGAACATGGACACGACGGATACGACGGACACGGCGGACACGACGGACACGACGGACACGACGGACACGACGGACACGACGGACAGGACGGACACGACGGACACGACGGACAGGACGGACAGGACGGACAGGACGGACAGGACGGACAGGATGGACTGGACGGACAGGACGGACATGACAGACATGACGGACATGACGGACATGACGGACATGACGGACATGACGGACATGACGGACATGACGGACATGACGGACATGACGGACATGACGGACATGACGGACATGACGGACATGACGGACATGACGGACATGACGGACATGACGGACATGACGGACATGACGGACATGACAGACATGACGGACATGTCGCACATGACGGACAGGACGGACAAGACGGACGTGACTGACGTGACTGACGTGACGGACATGACGGACATGACGGACATGACGGACATGACGGCTTTGCCTCACCAGCACCTCACAAAGGACGCCTCAGAACCGATCCTAATTAACCCGGTAATGAGGCGGCATCTTAACAAATTAATGAGGAGCTTCGGCGTATTAATTAGAGCGCCATGTTGGGTAGGCTGGTCAGTGAGACTAGGCCTAGTGAGGGTTGTGAGGGTAGTGAGGGTTGTGAGGGTTGTGGGGGTTGTGAGGGTAGTGAGGGTAGTGAGGGTAGTGAGGGTTGTGAGGGTTGTGAGGGTAGTGAGGGTAGTGAGGATAGTGAGGATAGTGAGGATAGTGAGGGTAGTGAGGGTTACGAGGCTTGCGAGGGTTGCGAGGGTTGTGGGGGTTGTGAGGGTTGTGAGGGTTGTGAGGGTAGTGAGGGTAGTGAGGGGAGTGAGGGTAGTGAGGGTAATGAGGGTAGTGAGGGTAGTGAGGGTTGTGAAGGTTGTGGGGGTAGTGAGGGTAGTGAGGGTAGTGAGGGTAGTGAGATTTGCGAGGGTTGCGAGGGTTGCGAGGGTTGCGAGGGTTGCGAGGGTTGCGAGGGTTGCGAGGGTTGCGAGGGTTGCGAGGGTTGCGAGGGTTGCGAGGGTTGCGAGGGTTGCGAGGGTTGCGAGGGTTGCGAGGGTTGCGAGGGTTGCGAGGGTTGCGAGGGTTGCGAGGGTTGCGAGGGTTGCGAGGGTTGCGAGGGTTGCGAGGGTTGCGAGGGTTGCGAGGGTTGCGAGGGTTGCGAGGGTTGCGAGGGTTGCGAGGGTTGCGAGGGTTGCGAGGGTTGCGAGGGTTGCGAGGGTTGCGAGGATTGTGAGGGTTGTGGGGGTTGTGGGGATTGAGAGTTGTGCACTGCTGTACACAACCCATTTTCTCCTCAAAACCCAGTTCTGGGTTAAATATCACCCCCTTGGAAGGGTAATAAAGGCTTATCGGGGGGGGGGGGGGGGGTTAGGGGACAGAAATGCGTGTCCAAACTCCCCCCCCCCTCCCCCCATAGGAGTGTGGGGGGGAGGGGGGAGGGTGGGGGTATAATTCAATACAGCGCCGGACAATGCAAATGCTAATGCCCTCAAAGAAGCTTCGGCTGCAGCAAGACGGCCGCCTGTTGTGGGGGTGAGTGGGGTGAGTGGGGTGAGTGGGGTGAGTGGGGTGAGTGGGGTGAGTGGGGTGAGTGGGGTGAGTGGGGTGAGTGGGGTGTGTGGGGTGTGTGGGATGTGTGTCGAGTGAGTGGGATGAGTGGGATGAGTGGGGTGAGTGGGGTGAGTGGGGTGAATGGGATGTGTGTGGAGTGAATGGGATGTGTGTGGAGTGAGTGGAGTGAGTAGGATGAGTGGGGTGAGTGGGTGAGTGGGGTGAATGGGGTGAGTGGGGTAAATGGGATGTGTGTGGAGTGAGTGGTATGTGTGGGGTGAGTGCAGGTGGGTTCGGGAATAGCGGAGATTATGTGAATGTGTTGAGTGAGTCATTCATCTCTCATATACACATTTCTATGTTCCCTATTTCAATACGTCGTTTCACGTCGTTCAAATCGTTATTTTGTCTAGTGCAAGTTTGTTTTTATTTTCTGCTTCTGAAAACCTTTCAAATAGAATTAATGTTCATGAGTACCAAAATCCCATGGAAATTCATCAGAAAATATTATTAAGTTCTTCAAAATTTCCGCTAATAAATGTTCAAAAATTACGATGACATTTTCTGCCCCTGAACTTCCATCCTCGTTCTACAGCAATTTTTCTCCTCTCTCATATTGCTCCTGAAGTATCCATGAAGTATCCCTAAAAATTATTCGAATTGTTATACGCAAGTTTTACCCAAAACCCTTACCAGAGAAGTACAACTATTGTATCTATGAGAATTAGTGCTTCCAGGGGGAATATGTGAGGGTCCTGAGCCAACGGTAAGGTAGGCGTCCCTTTCGTTGACATATAGACTAGGGTTTTTGTTTTGTTACGCAACATCGTTTCTATGTTCACTGCTGTCCTATTCTGCAGCACCTACTTTCTTCTTCAACTTTGCTCGTTTCATAAAATACCTTTTCATCTCACTGTTTTTTTTGGACCTTGTGCATAGATTCCGGGTTCCCTTATCTCCGTACTAAAAGATTCCTTTCTCATCCCTCTTTTTAGGACGCATTTGTTGCGGTTAGGGTCGCTTAAACTAACATTGAATTCAATATTTTCTCAAAATTTACATGCGAATATTCCTTATTAGTTTGCCCAACAATTATTCGTTAAATTTTCCATGGAAATTTCTGTACAGCTTTTCCTGAAATTTTCCCTCTGAATTCTCCCTAACTGAATGTTCCTCATAATCTCCATCCAGAATATATCTCTGAATTTTCCCTAAAATTTTCCCCAGAATTCCCCTAACGACCAAAACCCAACACTCGGCCCATCTTCAACGAAATCCTAGTCAAGAAATAACAAAAAAAACATTCATGAATTTTGCGCGAAAAATTTTGCGCGAAAAAGTGCTTCACAATTAAATCAAATATGAAAATAGATTTCACATTCACAAGGGAAAATGTCGACCCGAAAAATTCCCGGGATAACTTCCTAATCCGCCCAATTTACTACATAAGTAACATCTCAAGTTCTGATAACCAGCAAATATGCCAATGTAAGTACAATGTAGGTGAAGGAACGCAGAGGTAATGCATTATTAAAATGAAGAAATAATACAACGTACAAATGAAGAAACAAAAGAAGACGAAGGAAACAATGAAGAAGTGAAGATGCGAGTAAACAAATAAAAACTAATAAAGAAGGAACGGACAAGGGAAGGAATACAGGCAAGAAAAGACAATAATAAAAGCAGGAATGGAGGTAGAGCTAGGCAGAAGCAAAGAGATAGAGATTGAGAAGGAGAAATGAAAGAAGGAATAGAGATAGAGGAAAAAAGCAAGGACAAAAAAGTAGCGAAGAAGAACAAAGGAATAGAGATAGAGAAGAAGAAACGAAGGAATGAATTCACAGAAGAAAGGGTATAGAGGCTTAGATTAAGAAACGACGGAATAAAGATAAAAGGGAAATAAACGAAGGAATAGAGACAGAACAATAAACAAAGGAATAAAGGAAGATAAGGAGAAACAAAGAATGCAATAAAAGCAGAGGACAACAAACGAAGGAATGAACAGAAGAACAGAACAACAAACCAGCGAAGAAGCAGATAAGGAAGACCAGGCGCATTTCACAGCCGTGCGCGTCCTAATGCCGGGCGCAGGTCAGCCAAATGTCTGTGAGCCGCTCAAATGAAGCGTCTTGTTTCCATGCAAATTACTTGCTTAACAATTTAATTCGATGAAGGATTATATTGGATTGCGTCCTGGCAAGTGCAGCCGGACACAGGCTGGCCAACGGTCGCACATGCAAACGCGGCAGGCAATGCAAGGCCTAGTCTTCGGAGGCGGGAGATGTGCGTGGAGTTCGTGGGGTGTGAAGTGTCGGGTGTGGAGTCCGTGGAGTTTGTGGGGTGTGAAGTGTGGGGTGTGGAGTGTGGAGTCCGTGGAGTTCGTGGGGTGTGAAGTGTCGGGTGTGGAGTCCGTGGAGTTTGTGGTGTGTGAAGAGTAGGGTGTGGAGTCCGTGGAGTTTGTGGGGTGTGAAATGTGGGGTGTGGAGTCCGTGGAGTTTGTGGGGTGTGAAGAGTAGGGTGTGGAGTCCGTAGAGTTTGTGGGAATGAAACTTGGTGTGAAATGTGGGGGTGTGGAGTCCGTGGATTTTGTGGATGAAAAGAACAATGAGTGATGAATAGAGTGTGAATGCATTGGAGTTAAGGTATAAAACGAAAAAATGACTGAAAAGTTGTGTGTGAATGCTGTGGAGTTTAGAAGGAAAAAGGGGCGCTGTGGGAAAAGGTGAAAAAAGGGCAGGTGAGGTAAATATTCACAGAAGAGGTGTTAGAAATGATCGATAAACACCGTATAATTTCGAGATAGAAAAATAGTAAATGAAAAGTTAAGTGTAATTACCGAAGAGTTTCATTAATATAGAGACGTTGTGTGAGCTGTGCGGTGTAAATACCGTAGAGTTTTTCTCGGAAGAACGCGTAGGTAATTAGAGACCACACGCTGTAGATTTTCCATCTGAAAAAACAGGTGGTTTTCCATCGGAAATTATTTGGCGATTTTTTACCGAATCTTCGCCGCTCGTCGGCGTCTCACCGTCGATGATCGGCAATTTTCTGAAGTTTTCAAACTCTCTTAGATCTCCGTCTCTTCTTTCATTTCCTGTTGAATTTCATTTTCATTCTCCTACATTTAAGGTGTGTTCTCATTTCCACACTACCCTTTTTTGCATTACCATGATTTTCACATTACCCTCATTTTCGCATTCCACTCATTTCAAATTACACTAATTTTTACGTTACATTCAGTTTCACATTACCCTCATTGTCCAATTACCCTCATTTCCACATTACCCTCACTACACTACCCTCATTTTCACATAACCCCCATTTTCAAATCACCCTTATTTTCACATTACCATCATTTTCACATAACCCTCATTTTCACATTACCCTCATTTCCACATTACCCTCATTTTCACATTGCCCTCATTTTCACATGACCCTCATTTTCACATGACCCTCATTTTCACATGACCCTCATTTTCACATGACCCCCATTTTCACATGACCCTCATTTTCACATGACCCTTATTTTCACATGACCATCATTTTCTCATTACCCTCATTTTCACATGACCCTCATTTTCACTTTACCCTCATTTTCACATTGCCCTCATTTTCACTTCCCTTTGCCCAGAGCACCTACATATGTGAGTCGGTAAGCGAAAACAAACAAATTACAGTGCGGATATCATAAACATAGTCGCAGAAATAACAACAGTAACAAAGTTGTTCAAAAATAAGTCAACTTCCGTTTATGTATTTTTAACAAGTTTTCATGATTCATTTAAACTTTTACGCGATATTTTTAATTTGCGTTTAACGATGTAATTTGTTGTGTAATGCAATATAATTTGTCGTAAGCCTACGTTTATTCACGCTATACGGCAGAACTAACGAAAAAAAAAATTTTCTCCAGATTTTTCATTTTTCTCTTTTTTATTTTTGTTTCTTACTCTGTCCCGTATTCTTCCTCTCTTCGTTAATTCCCTTCTTTAACCTTCCTCTCTTTCCCTTATTCCTTCCCCTCTTACCCTTATTCCTTCCCCTCTTACCCTTATTCCTTCCCCTCTTACCCTTATTCCTTCCCCTCTTACCCTTATTCCTTCCCCTCTTACTCTTATTCCTTCCCCTCTTCCCCCTTCGTTCTCCTACTGCATCTCAGGAGCCTAACACTGGCCTAAGACCAATTCCCCTTCTGCCCCCCTTCCCCCCTCCCTTCCCCCTCCCTCCTCAAGAGGAGAATCTTCCCACAACCCCCCTCCCTCCCCCCTCCATTTGCATGCAACCCTCTCTTCAAACTGACCAACGCACACCTTCGCGTTCACCTCACGATGTTGCGCCATCCTAATTTCTTAATTTGCTTCAAATTTCCTACATTTTCCTTTAAAACTTCGACCGGAACTCACATCTTGAACGCAAAACATTTTTTAATGGAAACAAACACACTCATTTCGTCGCGTTCACGCAAAAGAAGCAAGAAAAATAAAGAAGGGTAGGTTCATTTGGACGCGTGAACGCAAGTTTCGGCAGCGCCTCCGCCTATTCCGAAGGAAAGGCTGGACAATTAAACGGTCCAGCTCCAGCGCTGGTGCGGGCACTGGACAATTAAACGGTCCAGATCCAGCGCTGGTGCGGGTGCTGGACAATTAAACGGTCCAGCTCTAGCGTTGGTGCGGGCGCTGCCGTCCAGCGTTGCTCTGTAGCTAAAACGCGCCCTATATCCACAAGAAATGTGGGTCGTACGTCTGCTACAGCGCGGCTCTCCAGTAATTCCTTCGAGTGAGAGTGTACGACAACTGCGCAGCGAGACACAATTTTGCACTGCGAATGAGTGATAAGTCAAAAAACACGCTTTTGACCGGTACGTCTTAAAGAAACGTAATTCTTTTTTGTAAATGACATAAAAACGTAATTCTTCCTCGGAAACATGTTAAAGAAACAATCTTCTACTTTCTACTTGTATATGTTGTATTAAAAACATACATCAAAAATACGAACGAAATTTGGCAGCAAAAACGCGACATTGAGTAGCCAAATCGGCAGAACAACTTTCTCCCCAGGCTATGCCGCTGCGTTGTCGTAAATGTGTCTACCGCTGTTGTGTCTACCGCTGTTGTGTCTACTGCTGTTGTGTCTACCGCTGTTGTTGTGTCTACCGCTGTTGTTGTGTCTACCGCTGTTGTTGTGTCTACCGCTGTTGTGTCTACCGCTGTTGTGTCTAACGCTGTTGTGTCTAACGCTGTTGTGTCTAACGCTGTTGTGTCTAACGCTGTTGTGTCTAACGCTGTTGTGTCTAACGCTGTTGTGTCTACCGCTGTTGTGTCTACCGCTGTTGTGTCTAACGCTGTTGTGTCTACCGCTGTTGTGTCTACCGCTGTTGTGTCTACCGCTGTTAAGTCTACCGCTGTTAAGTCTACCGCTGTTGTGTCTACCGCTGTTGTGTCTACCGCTGTAGTCTCTACCGCTGTTGTGTCTACCGCTGTTGTGTCTACCGCTGTTGTGTCTACCGCTGTTGTATCTACCGCTGTTGTGTCTACCGCTGTTGTGTCTACCGCTGTTGTGTCTACCGCTGTTGTGTCTACCGCTGTTGTATCTACCGCTGTTGTGTCTACCGCTGTTGTGTCTACCGCTGTTGTATCTACCGCTGTTGTGTCTACCGCTGTTGTGTCTACCGCTGTTGTGTCTACCGCTGTTGTATCTACCGCTGTTGTGTCTACCGCTGTTGTGTCTACCGCTGTTGTGTCTACCGCTGTTGTGTCTACCGCTGTTGTGTCTACCGCTGTTGTATCTACCGCTGTTGTGTCTACCGCTGTTGTGTCTACCGCTGTTGTGTCTACCGCTGTTGTGTCTACCGCTGTTGTGTCTACCGCTGTTGTGTCTACCGCTGTTGTGTCTACCGCTGTTGTGTCTACCGCTGTTGTGTCTACCGCTGTTGTATCTACCGCTGTTGTGTCTACCGCTGTTGTGTCTACCGCTGTTGTGTCTACCGCTGTTGTATCTACCGCTGTTGTGTCTACCGCTGTTGTGTCTACCGCTGTTGTGTCTACCGCTGTTGTGTCTACCGCTGTTGTGTCTACCGCTGTTGTGTCTACCGCTGTTGTGTCTACCGCTGTTGTATCTACCGCTGTTGTGTCTACCGCTGTTGTGTCTACCGCTGTTGTGTCTACCGCTGTTGTGTCTACCGCTGTTGTGTCTACCGTTGTTGTTGTTATCTAACAATAACAACCCTTCCTGCAATCCTTCCTGCAATCCTTCCTGCAATCCTTCCTGCAATCCTTCCTGCAATCCTTCCTGCAATCCATCCTGCAATCCATCCTGCAATCCATCCTGCAATCCATCCTGCAATCCATCCTGCAATCCATCCTGCAATCCATCCTGCAATCCTTCCTGTAATCCTTCCTGTAATCCTTCCTGCTATCCTTCCTGCTATCCTTCCTGCAATCCTTCCTGCAATCCTTCCTGCAATCCTTCCTGCAATCCTTCCTGCAATCTTTCCTGTAATCTTGCCTGCAATTCATTATGCAATTCTTCCTGCAATCCTTCCTGCAAACCTTCCTGCTATCCTTCCTGCAATTCTTCCTGCAATCCTTCCTGCAATCCTTCCTGCAACCTCGCTTGCAATTCATTATGCAATCCTTCCTGCAATCCTTTTTGCAATCCTTCCAGCAATTCTTCATGCAATTCTTGATGCAGTTCTTCCTGCAATCCTTCCTGCAATCCTTCCTGCAATCCTGCCTGCAATCCTGCCTGCAACCCTCATATTCTTCCCGTAAGACAGTCCTTTCCGCGACTCGAATATGCAGTCGCTGGTTACCCGTTTCCCTTTCTCAAGCCCCCTCGCCCCTCGTACTCTTGCCCTCCTTAACCCCCTCCTCTCCCCTTAACCTCCTCGCCCCATAACCCCCTCGCCCCATAACCCCCTCGCCCCATAACCCCTTCGCCCCAAAACCCCTCGCCCCCGAACCCCCTCGCCCCATAACCCCCTCGCCCCATAACCCTCTCGCCCCATAACCCCCTCGCCCCATAACCCCCTCGCCCCATAACCCCCTCGCCCCATAATCCCCTCGCCCCATAACCCCATCGCCCCATAACCCCATCGCCCCATAACCCCATCGCCCCATAACCCCATCGCCCCATAACCTCATCGCCCCGTAACCCCATCGCCCCATTACCCCCTTGCCCCATAACCCCATCGCCCCATAACCCCATCGCCCCATAACCCCATCGCCCCATAACCCCATCGCCCCATAACCCCATCGCCCCATAACCCCATCGCCCCATAACCCCATCGCCCAATAACCCCATCGCCCCATAACCCCATCGCCCCATAACCCCATCGCCCCATAACCCCATCGCCCCATAACCCCATCGCCCAATAACCCCATCGCCCCATAACCCCATCGCCCCATAACCCCATCGCCCCAAAACCCCATCGCCCCATAACCCCATCGCCCCATAACCTCATCGCCCCATAACCCCCTCGTCCCATAACTCCCTCGCTCCATATCCCCCTCGCTCCATAACCCCCTCGTTCATAACCCCCTCGTCCCATAACTCCCTCGTCCCATAACCCACTCTCCCCATAACATACTCGCCCCATAACCCCTTCGCTCTATAACACCCTCGCCCCATATCCCCCCTCACCCTTCTATCTTCTCGCCCCATTACCCCCCTCGCCCTACAACCCCTTCCCCCTATAACGCCCTTCGCCCTATATTACCCCTTGCCCCATAACCCCTCTTGCCCCATAGCCCCCTAGCCCCACAACCCCCCTCGCCGCATAGCCTCCCCGCCCCTCAACCTCCTCTCCCCATAACCCCCCTCACCCCACATTTTCCCTCGCCCCCATAACCCCCTCACCCCGAAATCCCTCTCACCCCTCACCCCCTAACTCCCCTCAACCCCAACCCCCCTCGCCCCATTACTCCCCTTGCCCCATAACCCCATCGCCTCACAACCCCTTCGCCTCCGACTCCTTTGCCCTCAACCCACTCGCCACCAACCCCCCGCCCCATAGCCCTCTCACCCCATAGCCCCTCGCCCCAACCCCCTCGCCCCCAACCCCCTCGCCCCAACCCCCTCGCCCCCAAACCCCTCAACCCCAACCCCCTCGCCCCCAACCCCCTCGCCCCCAACCCCTCGCCCCCAACCCCTCGCCCCCAACCCCTCGCCCCCAACCCCTCGCCCCCAACCCCCTCGCCCCCAACCCCCTCGCCCCCAACCCCCTCGCCCCCAACCCCCTCGCCCCCAACCCCCCTCGCCCCAAACCCCCTCGCCCCCAACCCCCTCGCCCCAAACCCCCTCGCCCCAAACCCCCTCGCCCCAAACCCCCTCGCCCCAAACCCCCTAGCCCCATTCCCCTCGCCCCAAACCCCCTCGCCCAACCCCCTCACCCCCAACTCCCTCGCCCCCAACCCCCTCGTCTCTAACCCCCTCGCCCTCAGCCCCCTTGCCCCCTAACCCCCTCACCCCCGACCCCCTCACCCCCGACCCCCTCGCCTCTAACCCCCTCACCCCCAACCCCCTTGCCCCAACCCCCTTGTCCCAACCCCCTTGCCCCAACCCCCTTGCCCCAACCCCCTTGCCCCCAACCCCCTCGCCCCCAACCCCCTCGCCCCCAACCCTCTCGCCTCTAACCCCCTCGCCCCAACCCCCTTGCCCCCAACCCCCTTGCCCCCAACCCCCCCCCCCCCACCCTCACATTACGGCCCGCATCGGACACATGGCCAGAAATGAACGCGGATTTCTTTTGTGCGGCCGAGCGCCGGAGTCCGTATGACCGGACCGGTCAAACGGACGGGCCCTTCGTTAACGGGCCGCAAAAAACGGCCCGCGTCCCATTAACAGGTACGGTCTACGGGCTGAGTAACGGGCTATTCGTCGTGAGGGGTGAGGGTAACGGGTTGGACTACGGGCCTCGCAACGGCCCAGACAACGTGCCGGATAGCGGCTCAGGCAACGGGCAGGACAACGGGCAGGACAACGGGCCGGACAAATGCATTCGCGCGTTACAATTCGATGAGTCACGTCATGCTTCTCACTGTTCACGTGTAACTCAATTATTATCGTAAATTATTGTATTGTGATGACTATTTTAGAGGAAATCGTATAAAAGTAGAGTTATCGGCCAATTAAACTCTTTTGAAAGAGGATTTTATTACTAGTACATGTCCCAGTATGTACTAGGGTGAGCTAATGCACCTCGTGTGATTAAATGTTACATAAAAATACAATTTTGTATCATTTTACAAAATATTTATTACAGGAAAAACGAAGCCACCAACATCGTTCAACCAAGACCTTTATCTAATCAACAAATAATGATAACCCACAATTATCAACAATGATTATTTAGTATACGTATTATTACTCTGAATATTTATCAATAATTGTTATGTTATTGATATTTATTATTATTAGTATTACAATTTTTCAATATTCGTACTCTGTTACTATTCACATTTATATTACCTATTTTTCTATAGCCTACGTCACAATTTCTGGCAGTTCTGCTCGTGGTAATATCACGTTTTTCAAGTTTCATTACCAGGAATTCATTAATTACGTAGGAAGAAGCTCAGGCTTCAAATTGGGCTGGACTAGACCGGGAAATCCGTTGGGTTGAAATCAGGCGATTTTGTGGGCCGTTTCCTAGCATAGACATTACAGTTTTGGTGGCGACGTGCGCCACCGGTGGTACACGGAGGCCATTTTTACAATCCTGCTGACCGACCAGTAGTGCCCGTACCCGTATGAAGCGCACCCGTATGAAGCGCACCCGTATGAAGCGCACCCGTATGAAGCGCACCCGTATGAAGCGCACCCGTATGAAGCGCACCCGTATGAAGCGCACCCGTATGAAGCGCACCCGTATGAAGCGCACCCGTATGAAGCGCACCCGTATGAAGCGCACCCGTATGAAGCGCACCCGTATGAAGCGCACCCGTATGAAGCGCACCCGTATGAAGTGCACTCGTATGAAGCGCACCCGTATGAAGCGCACCCGTATGAAGCGCACTCGTATGAAGCGAACCCGTATGAAGTGCACCAGCATGAAGCGCACCCGTATGAAGCGCACCCGTATGAAGCGCACCCGTATGAAGCGCACCCGTATGAAGCGCACCCGTATGAGGCGCACCCGTATGAAGCGCACCCGCATGAAGTGCACCAGTATGAAGCGCACCCGTATGAAGCGCACCCGTATGAAGCGCACCCGTATGAAGTGCACTCGTATGAAGCGCACCCGTATGAAGCGCACCCGTATGAAGCGCACCCGTATGAAGCGCACCCGTATGAAGCGCACCCGTATGAAGCGCACCCGTATGAAGTGCACTCGTATGAAGCGCACCCGTATGAAGCGCACCCGTATGAAGCGCACCTGTATGAAGCGCACCCGTATGAAGCGCACCCGTATGAAGCGCACCCGTATGAAGTGCACCAGTATGAAGCGCACCCGTATGAAGCGCACCCGTATGAAGTGCACTCGTATGAAGTGCACTCGTATGAAGCGCACCCGTATGAAGCGCACCTGTATGAAGCGCACCCGTATGAAGCGCACCCGTATGAAGCGCACCCGTATGAAGTGCACTCGTATCAAGCGCACCCGTATGAAGCGCACCCGTATGAAGCGCACCCGTATGAAGCGCACCCGTATGAAGCGCACCCGTATGAAGCGCACCCGTATGAAGCGCACCCGTATGAAGCGCACCCGTATGAAGCGCACCCGTATGAAGCGCACCCGTATGAAGTGCACTCGTATGAAGCGCACCCGTATGAAGTGCACTCGTATGAAGCGCACCCGTATGAAGCGCACCCGTATGAAGCGCACCCGTATGAAGCGCACCCGTATGAAGCGCACCAGTATGAAGCGCACCCGTATGAAGCGCACCAGTATGAAGCGCACCCGTATGAAGCACACCCGTATGAAGCGCACCCGTATGAAGCGCACCCGTATGACGCGCACCCGTATGACGCGCACCCGTATGAAGCGCACCCGTATGACGCGCACCCGTATGACGCGCACCCGTATGACGCGCACCCGTATGACGCGCACCCGTATGACGCGCACCCGTATGACGCGCACCCGTATGACGCGCACCCGTATGACGCGCACCCGTATGACGCGCACCCGTATGACGCGCACCCGTATGACGCGCACCCGTATGACGCGCACCCGTATGACGCGCACCCGTATGACGCGCACCCGTATGACGCGCACCCGTATGACGCGCACCCGTATGACGCGCACCCGTATGACGCGCACCCGTATGACGCGCACCCGTATGACGCGCACCCGTATGACGCGCACCCGTATGACGCTCACCCGTGTGAACTCAAAAATACGCATGAAGACGCGTAGTTTACCTCGAATTTTAACTTGTTAAACACGAATATCTACTACCCCCCTTCCCCCTCCTCCCCTTCCTGCCCCTCCTCCCCTTCCTCCTTTGTGTGTATTTAATTTCCTACACAGTCCGTACCGTGCGTGCGTGAGTGCGCTCCTTGCAACAAATTTTCAACAGTGTGAGCGCCATCTACGCGCCAGGTTGTCTTAGACCTCCCCACCTCCCCAACCCCCCATTTCCCCATTCCCTAACCCCTTCTCTCCCCTTCCCACTTTCCCTTCACACTTCCCCTTCACACTCCCCCCCCCCCCCACACTCATGAAATTACCCCCCCTCCCTCTACATTTAAATAGCGCACACGGCCCGTCCAAAATGAGGGCATTGGATATTTTGCTGGAACAAACCTAGCAGACGTGGATGCTAAACAAATATATCCATCCCAACAGTACCCGCCATTAAAATATTTTTGTACTTGTGCACTGGTGAAACTCGTATCACAGATACGGGCATTGAGCGTCCTGGTGAGCGTCACATGCAGACACGCGCACCTACCAATGTAATGTGTTCAGTGAGATTCTTACTGTTATAACACTGGAGAAATTACGCACGAAAAATAAATATAAATTTATTTTTAAATTTATGGAGACACCTGACAGTACGGACCTCCAACACAGTATGAACCCCCAACCAAGTATGGACCCCCAACCAAGTATGGACCCCCAACCAAGTATGGACCCCCATCAAAGTATGGACCCCCATCAAAGTATGGACCCCCATCAAAGTATGGACCCCCATCAAAGTAAGGACCCCCAACGCAGTATGGACCCCCAAAAAAGTATGGACTCCCAGCAAAGTATGGACCCTCTAACAAAGTATGTACTCTTCAACAAAGGATGTACCCCCACAATCTATGGACCCTCAACAATGTATGAACCCCCAACCAAGTATGGACCACCAACAAAGTGTGGACCCTCAACAAAGTATGGACCCCAACAAAGTATGGACCCCCAACAAAGTATGGATCCCCAACAAAGTATGGACCCCTAACAAAGTATGGACCCCATAATTCGTGTTTCCCCCTCCATGGGCTCACTCTTACCCTTCACAAGGCACATTTCCCCCCACGGGTACATTTCCCTCTTCCACCAGCCTCCCCCCCCCCCAAGACCAGACTCCGTCTTGGGCGCACCTCCCAACAAACTTTCTTCCCCCCTTCCACGGGGTATAGACCCCCCCACCAAGCACTGGCCCCCACAAGGCATATTCCCCTCCCGCTAAGGGGCATATTCCCTCCCCCCTTCCCTCCCCCCACGGGGAATATCCCCCCAAGACCAGACTCCGTCTTGGCCGCCCCCTAATCTGGCCAGCGACCACTCGCGCCCGGCCCTTAAGCAGGCAAGTATAGGAAAAAATAGCCGTGTCCTGTTCGCGAGAAATGGGACCCACATTAGGGCTTTGGGCGGGCTGCTGCCCTCAGTGGGCGGGCTGCGAGGGCTTTAGGGCGGGCTCAAGACAAAGAAGGGCGGCGCCCTATGAAAACCTGAGACAAAGGGCGTGTGTGGGCATATATATCGCGTGTGTGTGTTTTGCAGCGGCCGCTGTGTGAGGAGGAGCTGTGTCATGCACAGGAGGCGTTTGGACGCGCATAGGAGGGGTTCCAGCCCATGTAGGCGTGCTCCAAGCCTTTGTAGGAGGGATCCAAGCCTTTGAAGGAGGGATCCAAGTCTTTGAAGGAGGGATCGAAGGCCACGCAGGTGGGATTCAGTCCAATGTAGGCGTGATTCAAGCCCTAGGAGGTGGGATGGAAGCCCTATAAGGTGGGCTTTAGGGCGGTGGGGGTGGGCCCGGGCCGGCCACAGGAGGGGCCCCGTAATGAGAAGGAGGGCCCGCCAGCGCTGGACAGCGTCGGAGAAATAATCTGCGGACCGGTCACTCATTCCGACGCAAGGGGCTACGCGGGCCGGTCGTCATAGCTTTCATAATGACATCATTGTCCCGAATTTCTTTCGCTCGCCTCCAAATTCCCGACATTAGCGGAAACCTGCGTTTTTGTCCCATGTTAACGGAAACTTGCGTTTTTGTTCGTTGTTAGGAGCAACATGCGTTTTGAAACCCGCGTTTTTGTTGGTTTATAATGGAAACGGGCGTTTTGAAACCTGAAACCTGCGTTTTGCCCGATTTTAACTGGAAAACGGCGTTTTTGTTGGATATTCACGGAGACTGCGTTTTCAAACTGCCTTCTCTGCCGGATGTTACCGGAAAATGCGTTTTTGACGGATATCAACCTCCGTTTTTGTCTGATGGTAACGGAAAACCTGCGTTTTCAAGCCTGCATTTTGCCGGATATTAACAGAAAAAAATCTTCGTTATGTGATACAGAACTGTGACTGGTAGGAAGGAACTGTGGCACCTGTGACTGATCAGAACTAATTACTGGTATTTTGATGACTTTATATGAACTTTGCGATCACCGCCGCAATTTGCAATGAGTGACGACTGTGAACATTTCGGTTTTGTGATTGCGATGGAAAGTTTACGTATTTTGTATCACAAACTTCTGTTGTGCTTCGTACGTAAAAATAATGTACGGAAGTGTCGATAGTTTCACCATTTTTTGCACGTGTCTTGTTCTGTGGTAAGGGTTTATTTTACATTATTTTTGTTCTGTGGTGTTTTGTGGTAAGAATTCATTTGGAATTATTTTGATTTCGTGGTAAAAATTTATTTTGAAATTATTTTGATTTTGCGGTAAAAATTCATTAGGAATTATTTTGGTTTCGTGGTAAGAATTCATTTTTAAATTTATTTTGAATGTGTCGTAGGAATTCATTTAAAAAAAATTGATTTTCGTAGTTTCTTTTCCGAATTCCGGAAGTTCGGAAAAACTTGAAACGTAATTTTGAAAAATGTGGAGTTAGGTACGAAACTAAGAATGTCGTGACTTCGAAATTAGTTTTTACGAACGATTTTTATAATGTGACACAAAACATGTTTCGGTCACTAAAAAATTAAACTGAAAAAATGAAACTAAAAATATACCAAATCTAAAGCATGGTCCAAAAGCATAAATTTCAAGAAATTAAAACTGAAAAGGAAAACTTAAAACTAATGGAAATTAGAAACATTGCATTAATAAAGTTGCAGATACGAAAATAACAAAATGTTGAAATTCAAAATACAACAATATGAAACTACAAAAACCAAAGTAGTAACACGTGGGAATCATGTAGAAATATTAAATGAACAAAATTGCAAAAACCAAAATAATAACACACAGAACTCAAAAATGCCGCAAAACAAAAGGTTGTAAGGTAGGCTGTCCTCTAGAAGCCCCGCCCCTTACCTACTTAAGTTGCTCATTACCGCCGTCCGCCGCATTATCTCCGAATTAGCCGTCCCCTCGGCGCCTCATTAGCGCTCGCTGTCAACGTTAGCGCTAAGCAAAATCCGTGTGGGCGGTTGGCAGAATTTTCTGCCCAAAACCGCCATTTTCTGCCCAAAAAAGCAGATTTTCTGGCGTATAATGAGCTCATAATGAGCCGACCAATCACAGCCCTCCGTTGCCATTACCCGAGATTCAGGGAAATTATTAGGCGTAGGCCGAGGTTTTCCCTCACTGGAATCGCGGAAATTCCCTGAAAAACTCGCGCTTTGGGGAAAAAATCCAAATCTTGGTGTTTTCTTACCCCTCCGAGGAGGGGGTGGGGGGCGCCGAGCTTCGGCCTCATTGGTCGGCCAAAAATTACCCCCCTAAACAGGCCCTCCCTCATTGCTCGGGGGGCTGGGACCCCCTAAACAGGTGCGCATTATTGGCTAAGAAAAATGCCCCCCCTCTGCAAGACGGCAATTCTCATTGGTTGAGATTTTCTTGAGCTTGTCGCTGATTGGGTAGTTTTGCTGGGCAAATAAATGAGGTACTTACCGTACCTGCCCTCATTTCCCCTCTTTTTCTCTCGCGCACCTTCCCTCACCTCCACCTACCGTATTTACCTAGTATTAACCTTCCCTTTCCCTCATTTGTGTCAATCAACTTTACTCCCGATTAGCTTCTGTCACTCTCCTTTACCCTCACTTACCCTCACATTTCTTCATTTACACACGCTTACCTCACCCTCGTTTACCCTCATTTACCCTCATATACCCTCATTTACCCTCATCTACCCTCACCTACCCTCTCTAATATTCAGCTACTCTTTTTTTTCGCCTATTATCATTCTCTATTTACCCTCATCGTTCCCTCATGCTTGCCCTCTCTCCTCCTCACTTACCATTTTCTTGGTAAATAGAATAAGTAGTATGATATATATGTTTATCCTATTAAAAATACGGCCTACAAAATTCCTGAACAAGGAACAATTCTGGAACATTTTTCAAATATTTTCAAGAATCTAAAATGTTCGCTGTTGTATGTTCGATTGTAAGGATTTTTTACCTCAGATTTACCTTTAATTCCACTTAATTTATTTATATTTACGTCATATTTATATTAAATTAGTTTTAGATATACCTCAAAATTACCAAAGATTTAACGCTTTACCTTAAATTTACTTGAGATTTGTCTTACATTTACTTGAATTTACTTAAATTTACCTTAGAGTTTGGCTTAGATTTACTTAAATTTACGGAGAAAATACATCACTTGGATTAATCTTGCAATAAATTTTAGAATCTTCAACGAAATGGATTCTTCCATTAAAAACCTTCGTGATTTCGGAATATGAGGAGACACTTTCAATATCTATAATATCTGGTTGCGATTCATTACAATCGAATAAAAATTAGATTAATTATATTTCTCAGTTCTTTTTAGTCCTCGAAAACAATACTTCTTTATTATGGCCTGATTATCGTGAGAAGTTTTTATTTCGATAATTTATGAAATTTTTAGAAAAATCTCGCATGCTTGACTGATTTTTTGTAAGATTATGAAAAAATGTTGACGCGTGTTGCTTCTAAAATTGCGAGTATTTTAAGTCTGGATTCTTTTTTGGTTTTAAGTTTGATAAAATTTATTTCAGAAAAGCTAGGTTCGCATGATCCAATTTCCGGATTTTAAAAATCAAGTTTCCAGGTTTTGAAAATTATGTTTTCAGTTTTTCGAATCAAATTTCGAGGCTTACACAATTAAATGTTCGAATATTCAAAATGAAATTTCGGGTTTTCGATGCAGAACAAACGGCATCGCTAAATCCTCGCATCTTCGATCAAATGATGAGTTTGTTTCTCGAAGGTAACTTTAAGGGCCAAAGTAAATCCAATTTTCATTCTTAAACAAAGATTTATTCAATATTTCAGCGCACCTCAATAGATTACTTCAATGAACCAAAATTTAAAATTTGAACTTGAATTTGATATTCAAATGAGCATAAATTTTCATCATCCAGAGAAACCTAAAATAGACACCGAAGTAAATTATCAACATGCCTAATTCATATAAAGCAGTTTCTTGCCTACACAGAAATTTACAACATATCAATTTGTAAAGCAGCTACTTATCTATACCAAATATTATTATTCTGAATAAATTATTTTTCCAACGCTAAAATGCGCACAAAATTAACAATAAAGTTACCGTTAATAATCAAAATTGAAAAGCCTGAATGTAACGAACATAATTACAATTTGATTATAATTATTCTAATTCTTTTATGTCAAGTTTAGCATTTCAATAAACCAAGTTTAACACTAAAATAAATCCAAGTTCAATTCTCACATAACGCTAATATCTGGCTCAAGTATACCCGTGATTACTACTCACAGAACCTCAAGGCTATATAGAACGCGAATAAACGCTATAGCTTTAAACTTGAGTAACCCAAGTTTAAACCTTAAATAAACGTACATTTATTGTATAAATAGACCTCACCTTATTGATAGACAAACCCATGATTATAACTTGAATAAACCCAAGTGTAATACATTCAAGTTTAAAACTCAAATAAACTCAAGATTAGTCCGCGACTGAACCCAAGTTCAACACATGAATAAACGAAAGTTTCATACTTGAATAAACTCATCTTTAGCAACCAAATTATTAAAAGCTCATGAGTAAAATAAACTAAAGATAAATTTAAGAAACACTTCAATTATCAAGCTCTTCGCTATATAAATTAACCGAACTTGAATTCACTAAAAGCATTCATAGCTCTAACAAAAGTTTAACACCCAAATATCCCCAAATAACACCCAAATCATCCTGAACAGGCCCAAATTTAATAATCCATCCAAGGAATATGGCAATTGTAATATCGCTAATTAAAATTTTCAGTGGATAAATGTGAGGTCCCGAGCTGAGAGTTAGGTAGGCCTCCCTTTTGTTGAAATAGAATGCCTTTTTTTTTGTTTCGTGCGCGTCCATCTTTTTTCCGTTCACTGATCTTCTGAGTTTCAGCCCCTATTACTTTCTTCCTAACTTTTATCTTATTTCAAAAACTTTTTGCTTTTTTCAATCATACAGTTTATATGCACAAGATGTGGGGACGAACCTTGGGAATAAATTCCATTCCATTTTTGTCTCACTAAATGGTGCCTTCCTCCTTCCCCTCTAGGTAGCACCTTTGTTGTGGTCAGAGATATTTAAATTAAGTAATCTAATTTAATTTTCTTCTTACGTCTTAACTTCCTTGTTCTATACGCAGGGTAGTCTGCGTGGGAACGCACCTTGTGCATAGATTCCCATTTTCCACAGTCTTTACCAAAATTATGGTCCCATGTATTACCTCTCTTGAGACAGCCTTTGTTGTTGCCAGGGAGTCTTACAACTAATATTATAATAACTATTATATTATTATTTATATAACAACAATACCAGGAATAATAATAATAAATATATAATAATACACAAAATCTTTAGAACATTTGGATTTTAATTCGAGAACATTAGGGTTTTAATTCGAGAATATAAGAATTTTAGTTCGAGATCATAACGGTTTTAATTCGAGAATATAAGGGTTTTAATTCAAGAATATAAGGGTTCATTCTCACTCGACACATTTAAGCTTTATTGACTGACGTTAAATTCTATTGAGTGACTAAATTAGGACGTGTGTATAGTATTATTAATATATATTGTAGGATGGGAAAACTTTATGAAAACAGTTCACTCGAAGGCTTCTCAGTACTTCAAAATTTTTAAATAAAAAATCTTAAGTACCAATGTGATTAATTTTTGACGTTTGCATTCAAATTTTATATACTCCGTCCAGGAAATATAGAATTTATGTGAAATAATATTTGCCTCAATAGAATGAAAACACTTCTAAAATATAAAAATCACAGTGTCAAAATACAATAATTACAATGTTATAATACAATGATACCAAAATTATCATTTAACGATATCTATATTATAATATATTGATGTAAATATTATAATATAATGATAATAATATGATATATCAATATTATAATATAATGACATTATAACACAACGATAGCATTCGAATATGATGTTCAATTATGTTGTGTTATATGTGCATAATAACATAGCAATACACACATAATACGAGACACACGGCATATGCATATTGATATAGTAAAATGCAGTGATACATGGTGTAAAACATATACTGTAAAGTGATGCATGTCGCTGCAGTATCGATGATAATCGATGTTACGTAGTTATGTAACTGAGCTATTCAAAATCCATAGTTATTTTAATTATGTATACCAATTAATAAGTATAATTTAATAATGAATTGGTAGTAATAAATCCCCACCTTCAATTTATTATATATCATTAAATATATATTAATTAATAGTCAATATTCGACTTTTAATAATTAAGACCAATAATCAATTTAGTAAAAATGAATAAATATTTATCAATCAATAACTAAGTTATTATAAAACCGATAATTAATTCCAGTTAATTATTAATTTTCATTATTATCAAATCACCCCCTATGCTTATTAGTTTAGTAAAGTCTAACTAACTTTATTTCTTAAAAATAAATATGGTAACTATAGCGCACACGGCCCGTCCAAAATGAGGGCATTGGATATTTTGCTGGAACAAATCTTGCAGACGTGGATGCCAAACAAATATATCCATCCCAACAGTACCCGCCATTAAAATATTCTTGTACTTGTGCACTGGTGAAACTCGTATCACAGATACTGGCATTGATACGGACCCCAAACAAACAAACAAACATACACACCAAGGGTATTATTAGGTGACATATACACTATTTCCGACAAAAACCCGAACCGAGTATTTATTTTCCCGTATCAGTAATACCATCATAGTTAGTAATTCATTTTCTATAGGTTAATTTTGAAGGATAATTTTGCTAGAAATTAAATGCTCATGGTATTCATATGATGGTATTACTGATACGAGAAAATAAATACTCGGTTCGGGTTTTTGTGGGATATAGTGTACGAGCACACCAAGGGTATTATTTGGTATAAGATTGCGTGTAAGAAATGGCATTGATGGCATTTAATTGTACACATTTATGGGTACTCACTGCTTTACAATGTATGGCTACTAACCGCCCTAAAATTTATAGATATTAATTACCATAAAATGTATAACTACTAACTACTTTAAAACTTATGGGCACTAACCGCCTTAAAATTTATGGATAATCACAAGCTAAAAAATCGGGACTCATCACCTTAGAACTTATGGGCATCTACCGTCATAAAATTTGTTGGTATTCATGGGCACTTTGTAAAATTCACATCCTTAAATTTTATGGATATTTATTCTAGTAAAATAACGGGATTTCCATAAAAGTTTTGGGTAAATGACGTCTTAAAATTTACAGGAGGTAGTCCCTTTAAAATTTATAGACAATGATAGCCTTAAAATTCGGCTTTTTTCTAATCAAGTCTGATTTGAGTTGATCCATTTATTAGCGAACATTTCCGGTTAATAATTAACGTGCTCTCACTGTTAATTAATTAACATATCGTTAATTAACGCACATTCCGGGTAAAAATTAACGTACTCTCACTGTTAATTAACACATTTACCGTTAATTAGCGCACATTACGGCTGATAATTAACGTCCTCTCACTGTTAATTAACACACATTTACCTTTAATTAACGCACATTACGGCCAATAATTAACGTACTTCCACCGTAAATTAAGTTTACCCTACCATAAATTACCGCACATTCCCCGCTGTGTAATGCGTATTTTTAACTAATTAGATCAATGTGTTTGATAATTAGCGTATATTTTCGTTTATTATTTATCACACATTCAGTGTTAGGAGCGTAAATTCCTCGTTAATTAGCAAACACTTGCAATGAATTACCATTTATTTAATATTAATTGACATTCTTTGACCGATAATTGGCGTACACCTAAATAATGCATGAAACAACAAATCGAAATTTCTGCCTCACATTAAGATTAATTATTCCATGTTATTGCACATTACTGCACATTATTGCATATCATTGCATTTCATATCTTATTCCAACATGTTACTTAACATTATCCCTTATTATTTCATAGTACCGCATATCATCGCACATCAATGCATATTACCATATTATTGCACAATAATGCATATTATTGCATATTACTGCGTACCATAAAATGTTCCTGTATATTGTTGTATATTACCGCATATTACCGCATATTATTGCATATTACCGCATATCTAAACTAATCATACCCGTTGTGTGTTTAATTATATATCTGTTTGGTGTCCGCTTTTTAAGAAACATAGGATGTTTAAGTTTGCGGTATCATGGCTACCGAATTCCTCAGTGTATAAAAAGATGGCCTTACAAATGCATTGATATGTTTTACATTTATCAGGATAGGTACGGTTGGGACATGATAGGATAGGATAGGTTAGTAATGTTGACGGAATTTTTTCACGGGTCCACTTAGCTTAACGATGACATTGTCAGTGGAATTTCCACGTGTTTTGCTACTACCTACCTCGGTTTAGGTTTGGAGTCCGCTCCTTCCATTTCTGTCTCGCTCATAAGGATAGTTATAATAACCGTACCTGTGATACGATTTTACCAGTGCACAAGTACAAGAACATTTTTTGGCGCGGGTACTGTTGGGATGGCTATATTGGTTTGTCATCCACATCTGCAATATTTCTTCAAGAAAGGTATGGAAGATCGTCATTTTTGACGGGCCGTGCACACTAGTCATAAGATATCCCTGCATATTGTTGCATACAGGGTGTTTCAAAAATACACGGCATAATTTCAGGTATGTATTTCCCACATGTAGACAATCAAAATAGTTCATTACAACATATGTCCGGAAATGCTTCATTTCCGAGTTATGGCCTTCACAACATTGAAATTCACCGGAACGTTTTTCTTTCCGCAGGTCGTTGCCGTCAAAGGACACATTAAGAGGGCACTCTGACAGATCATTCCTAGGCGAAGGTTAAATTCAGTGTTGTGTTTGGCGTTCGACTGTGTGTCATGTACACAAATCAGGAGCTGGCAGAGATGCACTTGATCTACGGTAAGGCAGACGGCAATGCTGCGCTGGCTCGTCGTTTGTACCAGGAGAGGTACCCACAGCGACAATGTCCAGATCGGAAGACATTTGTAAGTCTCCATCAGCGTCTGTGCGAGTATGGAAAATTTGACTCTCCTGGATTGGGAAGGGGACGACCAAGATCTACAACTCCAGAAGAACAGGAGGAGATTCTGGAGATTGTGAACAGAACTCCTTCTATCAGCACACGAAGGTTAGCGTTGCAAGTGAATGTTCCCCATACGACTGTCTGGAGACTGCTGAAAGAGTATCAATTGTATCCTTACCATTTGCAACGTGTACAGGCGCTGTCACCAGCAGATTACCCTGCACGAGTTAGGTACTGTCAGTGGTTCTTGCAGCAATGTGCTGCAAATCCGAACTTTCCTGCCTTAGTATTATTTACAGATGAAGCACAGTTCACACGAGATGGCATAACAAATCTCCACAATCAGCATGTATGGGCGTATGAAAACCCAAATGCAACTGTTGTATCTCATCACCAGGTGCGGTTCTCCCTCAACATGTGGGCCGGTATCATTGGTGATCGGTTAGTTGGACCCCATGTACTTGTAAACAGACTTACGGGGCAGGCGTACACAAACTTCCTGGAAAACATCATACCTGATGTTTATGACGACACTCCACTGATCGATCGTCAGCACGCTCACTTCTTGCATGACGGCGCTCCTGCACACTTCAGTCGTACGGCTCGCCGGTACTTGGATCGAAGATTTCCTGATCGATGGATAGGTAGAGGTGGCCCAATTGCTTGGCCTCCACGCTCACCTGATCTGAACCCTCTCGATTTCTACTTGTGGGGCCATTTAAAATCATTGGTTTATTCGTCTCCGGTGCCTGATTTGGAATCCCTTCGGAATCGAATTGTGGCACGCTCTGAGGACATACGCAACATTCCTGGAGTGTGGGATCGTGTTCGCAGGTCAATGAGACATCGATGTGAGGTCTGTATTCAAGCAGGAGGTGGTCATTTTGAACATCTTCTGTAATGGCAACGACCTGCGGAAAGAAAAACGTTCCGGTGAATTTCAATGTTGTGAAGGCCATAACTCGGAAATGAAGCATTTCCGGACATATGTTGTAATGAACTATTTTGATTGTCTACATGTGGGAAATACATACCTGAAATTATGCCGTGTATTTTTGAAACACCCTGTTTAACCGCATATTACCGCATATTATCGCCAACTATCACAACTTCTGCTACTGCAAACAGCAGAACTCATAGTTTCTTTGATAGTTTGCATACATCTAACTAAAGACGAATTTATACATTACTTTTACCCATTGTACATCTCATATTGTGGTGTTGTATTTCATTCAGTGGAGTATGTATTACACTGAAATAAATAAATTGAAGTATGAAGTAAAATTCGTTTAGTAGATATCTAGATTTATTTTACAAATATATATTCACACAATATATATATATATATATATATATATATGTATATTATATGTATTTATTCCCCTTATATAAGTGTAAATTTGTTTTGAGTTTCTCCTCCGATTGCTGCAGCAACCCTACGATTTCAACTGACAATTCCGATTTCTTTGTTCCCGCAGTGATTGTAGCAATCAGCCATTGGAGACTGTAATGATTGCGCATGCGTGAATGTACTGAAAAGTTATTTTCCAGTTTTGGAAAGAGGGAAAATTTTTTAAAATACCGAATGTTTGACCGGGAAAGTCTGGTAGCATTTCTTCAAGAGATTGCGATTGTTCGGTGCACGATTGCCGGGGTTTTGATTGCTGAAGCAGCCAGGATTGCCGAAATTGGAATCGATTGTTGAAACAATTGGCAAGATTGCACTTACTTAAACTGAGATTGGCAAGATTACAACCGTTGAAACTAGAATTTCCAGAGGTATGATTGTTGAAACAAGGTTTCCGATTAAGATTGCGATCGCTGGACCTGAAATGGATTGCGATTGTCGACGGACGGAGGTCATGATTGCGATGATGGATTACTAAAGCAATCACTTCATAACTTTCAGTGGTTAATTGCGGCTTTAATTATTCAAGAAGAGTGCTAATTGATGAAAAAAAAATAATTCAATAATCAGGCGCAATTGATGGAGAAAAATCAAACAATTTGGTGCTAATTGATAAATAAATTATTGTTGGTAATTAAGTGCTAACTAATGGCGAAAATAATTGTTTGGTAATTAGGTGTTAATTGACGGTGGCAATAATCGCTGCTAACTGATGGCGTAAATAATTGTTTAGTAACTAGTGAAGAAATAGTCATACCCATGATCATACCAGCGGAGCAAGTAAGCTGCCTCCATCAGCCCGCCATCAAACAGGAAATAACCAACATCCAAAATTTAAACATCAATGACGATGATCTAACAACATCCGACCATCAACAACAGCAACAGACCTTCAACAATAACAACAACAATAAAAGTAATAAAGTTGAGTCACCCGGAGAAGAATCGCCGGCGAATTTGCCAAGTTCGACCGTGTTTCCATCACCATCATCACCCCCATCGCAGCAACAAGCCACCTCCAACAGCAACACCAACAGCAGCAGCAGCAGTTTTTCTTTCTCTACTAACTTTCAATCCAACTCCACATCCAACTTTCAACCAAACTCCACCTCTACTAACTTTCAGCCTAACTCTACCTCCAACTTTCCATCCAACTCATCCACTAACTTCCAATCCAACTCCTCCACCAACTTCCAATCCAACTCCTCTACCAACTTTCAATCCACCCCCTCCACCAATTTCCAGTGTTCCACTTTCGGTAACCGGTCTTCTTCTCCTCCTTCTTCTTCCTCTTCTTCTTCCGTGCCCGAAAGTTCTCCTTTCGCTACCATGATCATGCAACACATGCAACCTGAGCCGGAAAACCTGCACATGGCCTTCGAAAGGGAGAGGGACAGAGAGAGGGACAGAGAAAGAGACAGAGAAAGGGATAGAGAAGAAACCGACAGCTACAGAGACCACAGCAGCGGTGAGTAGTCATTTTCGTCCTGAGTATTTTTTTTTGTTTTTATAATGCCGGTTTTAGGAGTTTATTGAGGAAATACGTGTTTTTAGCAGTTTTCGTGGCATGAAATTTTGGGGATATGTTTTTGTTGTACAGCAGTTTTGGGGGTTAGGAACATTGGGGTACTTTTCATTTTTTATGAGCGATTTTTAAAGTTTAGGATTTTTATAAAACTCCCTATGAAGTAATCCAGTTAAGTTGGTTATTACATAGAATAGCATTTATTACTATCTCATTACTAGCATAACAGAAAGTATTTGCGTTCGGGCGTATCTGTGATACAGGCTTCACTACCTCTCCAATTTTGCCTACATTAATCCTTCACAAAGTGTGTGATGAGCGTATCTGTGATACAGACTTCACTACCTCTCCAATTTTGCCTACATTAATCCTTCACAAAGTGTGTGATGAGCGTATCTGTGATACAGGCTTCACTACCTCTCCAATTTTGCCTACATTAATCCTTCACAAAGTGTGTGATGAGCGTATCTGTGATACAGGCTTCACTACCTCTCCAATTTTGCCTACATTAATCCGTCACAAAGTGTATGATGAGCGTATCTGTGATACAGGCCTCACTACCTCTCCAATTTTGCCTACATTAATCCTTCACAAAGTGTGGGATGAGCGTATCTGTGATACAGGCTTCACTACCTCTCCAATTTTGCCTACATTAATCCTTCACAAAGTGTGTGGTGAGCGTATCTGTGATACAGGCTTCACTACCTCTCCAATTTTGCCTACATTAATCCTTCACAAAGTGTGTGATGAGCGTATCTGTGATACAGGCTTCACTACCTCTCCAATTTTGCCTACATTAATCCTTCACAAAGTGTGTGATGAGCGTATCTGTGATACAGGCTTCACTACCTCTCCAATTTTGCCTACATTAATCCTTCACAAAGTGTGGGATGAGCGTATCTGTGATACAGGCTTCACTACCTCTCCAATTTTGCCTACATTAATCCTTCACAAAGTGTGTGGTGAGCGTATCTGTGATACAGGCTTCACTACCTCTCCAATTTTGCCTACATTAATCCTTTACAAAGTGTGTGATGAGCGTATCTGTGATACAGGCTTCACTACCTCTCCAATTTTCATTACATTAATTCTTCACATACCCACACCAAACTAGTATATCTTTACTAATAATGCCGGAAATTTAAATAATGTATTTATGTCAATGAAGTAGTGAAGTGTGTAACACAGATACAGGCAAAATATTTTTATTGATAAATATGGAAGGTGTCGGTGACTATATAGAACGAACTTTAACACAAGGTTAATACCGTTAAAATGAGCTCGTTTCACCCTATAGCCGTGTGATCAAAAATGCTTCGTTAAAGAGACAGAAAATTTTAAACGTAATAGAAATAAATCGTGTTTTGAGAGCGACGGGGTCACAAAATATACGAGATAGGCGAGTCATTTTTATTGTGTACACAAGAAATAAAATAAAAGCCTTCATCATCATGAGGATCTGAATAGATTTTCAAACTGGATGGCGTCCGGGCCAGCTCGCACCGGCGTCTCGACGTCTTTTGTAAATACCTAACCCAGTTGAAAAATTTATTTTTTGTAATCGCAATAGTTATTGCGGTTATTCTGTTTTTTACGTTCATAAAAAAATGATCGACTAACATCTACATTTCATTTCCTTGCCGCTCGCGAAGGAAGAGTTTTCATCCAATACGCTTCAAATTTCACGTCTCTTTAACGAAGCATTTTCAACCTCATGGTTACTGAATAGAAAGTCTTCATTTCAACGGTCCCATTCTTGTGTTAGGGTCTGTTCGACAAAGTGCCAGTCACCATACATTTTTTCAACACAAATTTGTACTTGGTTCATAAAAAATTCGAGTGTTACAACAAAAAATACAAATGTATGAACATGGACGCGCTTAAAATGGACACCGGTTGTTATTTTTTAAATTCTTACTTTCATTAGTAATTCGTTATTAAAAATACAAGAACGATAGTTACGACGGTGTGGCGTCTCATGGGAGACGTACGAAACAAATGTGATGGAGTAACGTGTGAATTGATTACGAGTTAATCGTGAAATTTGAGTTACTTGTAAAGATAGTGAGTGTAGAGTGTGAGTGTAGAGTGTGAGTGTAGAGTGGGAGTGTAGAGTGGGAGTGTAGAGTGGGAGTGTAGAGTGGGAGTGTAGAGTGGGAGTGTAGAGTGGGAGTGTAGAGTGGGAGTGTAGAGTGGGAGTGTAGAGTGGGAGTGTAGAGTGGGAGTGTAGAGTGGGAGTGTAGAGTGGGAGTGTAGAGTGGGAGTGTAGAGTGGGAGTGTAGAGTGGGAGTGTAGAGTGGGAGTGTAGAGTGGGAGTGTAGAGTGGGAGTGTAGAGTGGGAGTGTAGAGTGGGAGTGTAGAGTGTGAGTGTAGAGTGTGAGTGTGAGTGTAGAGTGTGAGTGTAGAGTGTGAGTGTAGAGTGTGAGTGTAGAGTGTGAGTGTAGAGTGTGAGTGTAGAGTGTGAGTGTAGAGTGTGAGTGTAGAGTGTGAGTGTAGAGTGTGAGTGTAGAGTGTGAGTGTAGAGTGTGAGTGTAGAGTGTGAGTGTAGAGTGTGAGTGTAGAGTGTGAGTGTAGAGTGTGAGTGTAGAGTGTGAGTGTAGAGTGTGAGTGTAGAGTGTGAGTGTAGAGTGTGAGTGTAGAGTGTGAGTGTAGAGTGTGAGTGTAGAGTGTGAGTGTAGAGTGTGAGTGTAGAGTGTGAGTGTAGAGTGGGAGTGTAGAGTGGGAGTGTAGAGTGGGAGTGTAGAGTGGGAGTGTAGAGTGGGAGTGTAGAGTGGGATTGTAGAGTGGGATTGTAGAGTGGGATTGTAGAGTGGGATTGTAGAGTGGGATTGTAGAGTGGGATTGTAGAGTGGGATTGTAGAGTGGGATTGTAGAGTGGGATTGTAGAGTGGGATTGTAGAGTGGGATTGTAGAGTGGGATTGTAGAGTGGGATTGTAGAGTGGGATTGTAGAGTGGGATTGTAGAGTGGGATTGTAGAGTGGGATTGTAGAGTGGGATTGTAGAGTGGGATTGTAGAGTGGGATTGTAGAGTGGGATTGTAGAGTGGGATTGTAGAGTGGGATTGTAGAGTGGGATTGTAGAGTGGGATTGTAGAGTGGGATTGTAGAGTGGGATTGTAGAGTGGGATTGTAGAGTGGGATTGTAGAGTGGGATTGTAGAGTGGGATTGTAGAGTGGGATTGTAGAGTGGGATTGTAGAGTGGGATTGTAGAGTGGGATTGTAGAGTGGGATTGTAGAGTGGGATTGTAGAGTGGGATTGTAGAGTGGGATTGTAGAGTGGGATTGTAGAGTGGGATTGTAGAGTGGGATTGTAGAGTGGGATTGTAGAGTGGGATTGTAGAGTGGGATTGTAGAGTGGGATTGTAGAGTGGGATTGTAGAGTGGGATTGTAGAGTGGGATTGTAGAGTGGGATTGTAGAGTGCGAGTGTAGAGTGGGAGTGTAGAAGGAAAACAAGACAGCAACAGCGAGCGCGTCGTGCGACTGCAAACAAAATACAAAGTCCTGTAAACAAACACTCGGAGGAAACAATGACTTATCTATTGAAACATATTTTACGTTGCATTCATCGTACGCATTGGATGAGATTTACTCCGCATAACATTATCAACATTGGAACTGTTGATGGTAGCTGATATTGGTGTAATTTTATTTCAGGTGTTATGGATATTAATTATTATTTGCATATTTACTAATATTTTGCGACTGTTATTATTAATTAGAGTAGCTTGAAATGAAATTAGGGAACATACCGTCGTTGATATACTAGTTCAATTCCATGTGTTTAGTCTCGAATTTTTATTAGCAATATCGAATTGTTAATATTGAATTTCTACATCTACACGCATATGTCACATACTTTGATATGCATAATTACAACGTGAATGCTAATTATGTATTACGAAAATAAAATAGAATAATGATAATATATACATTGCGAAGTGTGAAGTTCAATGCAGCTGAAACTTCCTTCTACAAAATTACGACTCTTCCCTCACACGATTTCCCCTCTTTAATTTCCCCTCACTTTCGCTTCCCCTCTAATCGCTCCTCCCCTCCCTCTTGTTTCCCCTCTTGTTTCCCCTCATGTTGATCCCTCTGATGACCACCTGTATGCAAGCACACACACGCACACAAACGCACATGCATGCATACACATGCACACACCGGCACACACACGCACACACGCACATGCACACACGCACATGCACACACGCACATGCACACACGCACATGCACACACGCACATGCACACACGCACATGCATACACACACATGCGCACACACAGGCGCACACACACACACACACACACACCTATACAAAGAATTTCTAAAATATTGAGCTGCCTCTCCAAAATTTGGATGTGCTGGCCGATGTCGATTATTATTACTTATTAATTGGGCTAATTTTTCATACTAATTACATTTACGAATTCAATATGGCATTTCGCGTCATCATTCACTATTATCATTTACTGCTACGAATTATGCGGTTAGCAAATGCAGTTATACATTAAATATATGTACATTTTTTGAAATGAAGTCAAAATTTTGTTTTTGGAATAAAGTCACGTTTTGGTGTCAGTATTTTGATTTACATTTTCATGAATGCGGCTGTAAGATTTTTTTCTGCAGTTCCAGCCTGAAAATGATGTTTGAAAAAAATTCCAACGTTGCCATTTATAGAATTTTATTGATTTATTTATATTATTTGCATAATTTTATATTCTATAGAATTAATAGAATTATATCAATTGAGTGTTTCCTTGCAAAAACTCACGAAAGTTCCATTTACATAACTAATTAGCTACGTCAATCGGACATTCAACATCAGTCATTACTATTAACAAAGATCAGTAATAACATTAAGAATTAATATCACCAATTACTATTACTAATTATTACCACCAATTAGTATTACTACTTACTCACCAATTGGTATCAACACTTAGTGTTACTAATTACCATCACCAGTTAATAATAATTACTATTACCAATTAATGTTACAAATTAATATCACTAATTATTATTACCATTATATCATCGAAAATTAGTACAACTAATCACGATCAGCAATTAATAGCACGAATTATTACCACCAATTAATATACTAATTAACTAAATCGATTAGCGTCACTAATTATCCTCAATTAACCTTGCCACCCACCATCAACACCAACAACCACCGTTATTTATGGATATTTACGGTTAACCACCGTCATTTACTGCACATTAACCTTTATTATGGACATCCCCTCCCAACATTGCGATGTTACAGGTCAGGGTTTCCACGCAAGTCAAAAAATACAAAAAGCGGTTAAAATCAAGCGACAGATGTGCGTTGGGGGCCAAAAAATGGCATTTTCAAGCCGCATATTTGCGCATTAAATGCTACCGCATGAGCGGCGTTCAATTATTCCCTCATAATTAATCGGGTCAGAATAATTGTTTATCGCCGCCCTAATTGGGATCTTATTTGGAGCTTTTCGGGCTCTCCAAAAATAATTATTATTTAATTTTGATGGAATTAAATGTTGGCGATCAAGCGATCCACTTTAGAGCGAGCTTATAATTGGCGGATTTGTGGGGTTGTGGTGATGGGGTGATGGGGTGATGGGGGTGGTGGGGTGATGGGGGTGGTGGGGTGATGGGGGTGGTGGGGTGGTGGGGTGATGGGGGTGGTGGGGTGATGAGGATGATAGGGGTGATGGGGGGTGATGGGGGTGATGGGGATGATGGGGGTGATGGGGGTGATGGGGATGATGGGGATGATGGGGATGATGGGGACGATGGGGACGATGGGGATGATGGGGGTGATGAGGGTGATGAGGGTGATGAGGGTGATGAGGGTGATTAGGGTGATGGGGGTGATGGGGGTGATGGGGGGGATGGGGGTGATGGGGGTGATGGGGGTGATGGGGGTGATGGGGGGTGATGGGGGGTGATGGGGGTGATGGGGGTGATGGGGGTGATGGGGGTGATGGGGGTGATGGGGGTGATGGGGGGTGATGGGGGTGATGGGGATGATGGGGGTGATGGGGGTGATGGGGATGATGGGGATGATGGGGATGATGGGGATGATGGGGACGATGGGGACGATGGGGACGATGGGGATGATGGGGGTGATGAGGGTGATGAGGGTGATGAGGGTGATGGGGGTGATTGGGGTGATGGGGGGGATGGGGGTGATGGGGGTGATGGGGGTGATGGGGGTGATGGGGGTGATGGGGGTGATGGGGGTGATGGGGATGATGGGGATGATGGGGGTGATGGGGATGATGGGGGTGATGGGGGTGATGGGGGTGATGGGGATGATGGAAATGATGGAAATGATGGAAATGATGGAAATGATGGAAATGATGGAAATGATGGAAATGATGGAGATGATGGAGATGATGGAGATGATGGAGATGATGGAGATGATGGAGATGATGGAGATGATGGAGATGATGGAGATGATGGGGATGATGGAGATGATGGGGATGATGGGGATGTTGGGGATGTTGGGGATGTTGGGGATGTTGGGGATGTTGGGGATGTTGGGGATGTTGGGGATGTTGGGGATGTTGGGGATGTTGGGGATGATGGGGATGATGGGGATGATGGGGATGATGGGGATGATGGGGATGATGGGGATGATGGGGATGATGGGGATGATGGGGGTGGTGGGGGTGGTGAGGGTGGTGAGGGTGGTGAGGGTGGTGAGGGTGGTGAGGGTGGTGAGGGTGGTGAGGGTGGTGAGGGTGGTGAGGGTGGTGAGGGTGGTGAGGGTGGTGAGGGTGGTGAGGGTGGTGAGGGTGGTGAGGGTGGTGAGGGTGGTGAGGGTGGTGAGGGTGGTGAGGGTGGTGAGGGTGGTGAGGGTGGTGAGGGTGGTGAGGGTGATGAGGGTGATGAGGGTGATGAGGGTGATGAGGGTGATGAGGGTGATGAGGGTGATGAGGGTGATGAGGGTGATGAGGGTGATGAGGGTGGTGAGGGTGGTGAGGGTGGTGAGGGTGGTGAGGGTGGTGAGGGTGGTGAGGGTGGTGAGGGTGGTGAGGGTGGTGAGGGTGGTGAGGGTGGTGAGGGTGGTGAGGGTGGTGAGGGTGGTGAGGGTGGTGAGGGTGGTGAGGGTGGTGAGGGTGGTGAGGGTGGTGAGGGTGGTGAGGGTGGTGAGGGTGGTGAGGGTGGTGAGGGTGGTGAGGGTGGTGAGGGTGGTGAGGGTGGTGAGGGTGGTGAGGGTGGTGAGGGTGGTGAGGGTGGTGAGGGTGGTGAGGGTGGTGAGGGTGGTGAGGGTGGTGAGGGTGGTGAGGGTGGTGAGGGGGATGGGGTGATGATGGTGAAGGTATGGGTAATGAAGGTGAAGAGGGTGATGAAGGTGGTAAGAGAAAGTTATGATGAAGCGTACGAGGGGGTAATAAAGAGACGGGTGATGATGTCAATTATAAGAAGGTAATGAACTGAAAATTAGCTTTGCACTTCCTGCTGCAAGCCTTCTTATACTACTCTAGCTCATGAAATTTAAAATCATTATTCTCGTTTCACTTAATTTTTCACACTCTCTTTTTATCAAAATCATAACATTTTCTCCCCCCATTTTCCCCTCATTTTTCCCTCACTTTTCCCTCATTTTGCACTCGCTTTACCCTCACTTTTCTTTCACTTTCCCTCACTTATCATTCAGTTTTGTCAATTTTTCACTCATTTTCCCCTCACATTTTCCGGAGCTCTGTACCTCACTTTTCCCTCGCTGTTTTGCTCTCTTTTCCCTCACATTTCCCTCGTATTTTCTTTTACGTTTCCCTGATTTTTTCCCATTTTTCTATTTCCCCTCGAAATTTTCACAATTTACAGCTCATTTTCCCCAGTTTTGCTGGCAATGACCTTGCGGTGAACACAAAGCTTCGCACACAGGCCTCTTGTAGGCCTAGGTCAGACATTTGAGCCTCGCACATTTGAGGGATTTGTTCCGAGGGGAATTGGCTCAACGCGAAGGTCGGCGCTTACTTGTTCCCTCAGCGCTGATACTCTCGCAGTGTTTGTCTGCGTAATGCTGAATGTGGCTTATATTCACCTCTGAGTTTATTTGTTTCGTAAAACGGTAGGTGTTGGAATGTGGTTTATTTTCTCCGTAGACTTTATTGGATATTTTAAAGTTGCATTTGAAATCTGGTTTATATTCTCCGTTGACTTGGTTGGTGTTGACACGCGAGAGGTGTTAGACCGTGGCTTATACCCCTTCCATTGGATTGTTGAAAATAAGGTGTTGAATCTGGTTTATGTTCACCTCTGAGTTTGTTGGTGTTGACACGCAGTAGGTGTTGGAACGTGGCTTATACTCTCCGTAGACTTACATAATTAGATAGTGGAAAATTAGTATTTGAAATCTGGTTCATATTCTCCGTAGACTGTTTTGGATAGTTGAAAATTAACATTTGAAATTTGGCTGAAATTCCCCGTAGACTTTGAAATGAGTAAATTAAGAACTTAAGACGTAACACCCCCACAGATTTCATTAGATGGTTATGAGTTTGGAATTTAAATGTAGACTAAATTCTATGTTTAGTTTTGACAAGCTATAAAGAACAATATAATAGAAACTGCAATTTATACTCAAACGGTATTGGTACAGTTAGTAAATGTACAACCCTCCCGTTGGGGAGAACGTAGTACAATGTAATGATACAAAAATATGATAATTTACAAGTAGCATAACAAAGCCTGAATGGATTAAAAAAATATATTAATTAATAAATTGAAATTCCCTTGAAAACCGGGTAGCAATTGAAATAAGTTAAATAAGAAACCGAGACTAACTGAAGTTATTGGCGGCAATTAATTAAAATGCCATGGTCATCAATTATGTCTCTACAAGTACCATGTTTGTGTGCTCATCATGTGTATACATGAAAAAGGTATAACTACTAATCTAATATTACATCGGGTACTAATTAGGTATTAAATCGTGTGACATTTAACACTAATATTATACCGTTTTGCAATACATTTAATATTAAATCTAGTTACATTTACCATTAATATTACATCGTTTACTGATAGAAATATTAGATAGTGCACATTTATAATTATCATGTATTGAAGCAAATTATGAATTTACACACCCCGAATAATGCAGGTGTATTACTGACGCATCGTGTCAGTGTGTCTGTGTGTGTATTATTTACATGTATTATCACTTTTTATTATTTGATATTCGTTGAATATTTATTTTTGCGCGAATTATTATTATTATTATTATTATTGAATCATTAACGCCCATGATGATCTGTATTGAGCAAACATCACCAGATATTAAATACCAAAACAGGCAAGTATTCACCGAAAATGGGCAATTTTAGTGCCCTCAAAGTTGACTTAATAATTAACATAACGTTTGTTTGTCAATGTGCACTAAATAATACAGGTGAAACTCTAAATTGACTGTGCAACAGTGCATTGTGCCACACATCACACATATTTACACACATCATGTCACACTCCTACACACCGTACGTACACAACGCACGTACACACATTACGTGCACACCGTGTAGAATGTGTACAACACACACCGTACGTACACACCATGTACGTTGTGTATAACTCACACCCCGTACGTACACACCATGTAGATTGTGTACAACACACACAGTACGTACACACCATGTAGATTGTGTACAACACACACAGTACGTACACACCATGTAGGTTGTGTACAACTCACACCCCGTATGTACACACCATGTAGGTTGTGTACAACACACCCTGTACGTACACACCATGTAGGTTGTGTACAACACACCCCGTACGTACACACCACGTAGGTTGTGTACAACTCACACCCCGTACGTACACACCATGTAGGTTGTGTACAACACACCCCGTACGTACACACCATGTAGGTTGTGTATAACACACCGTACGTACACACCATGTAGGTTGTGTACAACACAAACCGTACGTACACACCATGTAGGTTGTGTACAATACACACCGTATGTACACACCATGTAGGTTGTGTACAACACACACCGTAGGTACACACCATGTAGGTTGTGTACAACACACACCGTATGTACACACCATGTAGGTTGTGTACAACACACACCGTAGGTACATACCATGTAGGTTGTGTACAACACACACCGTACCTACATACCATGTAGGATGTGTACAATATCATCTCCCCTATTCATGGCATCCACTCCCACAATCTGAATAATGAGCACATTATGCAGAGGGGAGCTCTACACCCCCATTTACACCCTCATTCCCCTCCAATCCCCCAAACCCTACAGTCCCCCTCCAATCCCCCTCCAATCCCCCTCCAATCCCCCTCCAATCCCCCTCCAATCCCCCTCCAACCCTCCTCCAATCCCCCTCCAATCCCCATCCAGTCCTCATCTAATCCCCCAATCCCCCCCAATCCCTCCCAATCCCCCCAATCCCCCCAATCCCCCTCCAATCCCCCTCCAATCCCCCTCCAATCCCCCTCCAATCCCCCTCCAATCCCCCTCCAATCCCCTTCCAATCCCCCCAACCCCTCCCAATTTCCCTCCAATCCCCCCCCCCAACCCTCCCAATCCCCCTCATCCCCCATTGGCTGTCGCGCTCCTTTATCCTTCTGAGAAAAAATCCGTGGATTTATCGACCGTTTGATATATTGTCGCGTTACTGAGTGCTTGTGTGGGGTCTGTATGTGCAGGACCCTCTTGTGTGGGGTCTGTATGTGCAGGACCCTCTTGTGTGGGGTCTGTATGTGCAGGACCCTCTTGTGTGGGGTCTGTATGTGCAGGACCCTCTTGTGTGGGGTCTGTATGTGTGGGACCCTCTTGTGTGGGGTCTGTATGTGTGGGACCCTCTTGTGTGGGGTCTGTATGTGCAGGACCCTCTTGTGTGGGGTCTGTATGTGCAGGACCCTCTTGTGTGGGGTCTGTATGTGTGGGACCCTCTTGTGTGGGGTCTGTATGTGTGGGACCCTCTTGTGTGGGGTCTGTATGTGCAGGACCCTCTTGTGTGGGGTCTGTATGTGCAGGACCCTCTTGTGTGGGGTCTGTATGTGTGGGACCCTCTTGTGTGGGGTCTGTATGTGTGGGACCCTCTTGTGTGGGGTCTGTATGTGTGGGACCCTCTTGTGTGGGGTCTGTATGTGTGGGACCCTCTTGTGTGGGGTCTATATGTGTGGGACCCTCTTGTGTGGGGTCTGTATGTGCAGGACCCTCTTGTGTGGGGTCTGTATGTGCAGGACCCTCTTGTGTGGGGTCTGTATGTGTGGGACCCTCTTGTGTGGGGTCTGTATGTGCAGGACCCTCTTGTGTGGGGTCTGTATGTGTGGGACCCTCTTGTGTGGGGTCTGTATGTGTGGGACCCTCTTGTGTGGGGTCTGTATGTGTGGGACCCTCTTGTGTGGGGTCTGTATGTGTGGGACCCTCTTGTGTGGGGTCTGTATGTGTGGGACCCTCTTGTGTGGGGTCTGTATGTGTGGGACCCTCTTGTGTGGGGTCTGTATGTGTGGGATTCTCCTGTGTGGGGTCTGTATGTGTGGGACCCTGTTGTGTGGGGTCTGTATGTGTGGGACCCTGTTGTGTGGGGTCTGTATGTGTGGGATTCTCCTGTGTGGGGTCTGTATGTGTGGGACCCTATTGTGTGGGGTCTATATGTGTGGGACCCTGTTGTGTGGGGTCTATATGTGTAGGACTCTCTTGAGTGGAGTCTATACCTATAGGACCATCTTGTGTGGGGTCTATGTGTATAGAACCCTCTTGTGTGGGGTCCATATGTATAGGATCTTCTCAGAATAAAAGATGTATAGCTACATAAAATAAATATATATCCATATAATGTAGCCAAGTATTTTGGAGCGTAAGAGGGTCCTATACACATAGACCCCACACAGGAGGGTCCTATACATATAGACCCCTTAAAATATAAGCCCTGCAGATAGGTTAGTTGGAAAAAATTAATATTTTGCTTGAGTGGAAAGGTTCAAGTTGGGTCAAGTCGAAAAAATTGAAGCTAGGTTAGGTTTAGTTAATGAAGTTCGGGTCTAGTTAGCTTGAGTTAATTGAGTGTAAGTTAGGTTGGGTTAGGTTAGGTAAGGTTGGGTTGGGTTAGGTTGGGTAAGGTTAGGTAAGGTTGGGTTGGGTTAGGTTCACAAAGTTTAAGATAATTAAGGACCACTGAAGTCATGTTAGTATACATGCAAGAATACATAACTTAATTCTTTACAAAGGCTTTTAGTGACTAAATCATAGCCTTAGCCTGCCAAGAAGCACAAAATGTTAAAAATACTAAAATTTACACCTACATAAATATTCACATATATACGTACTTATATGTGCATTTGTAGAGATATAGTGATATGTTCATATATAAATATATTTAAAGGAGAAAAATGTGTTTTCTTGAGCTGAGAGTTAGATAGGCCTTCTTTTTGTTGAAACAAAATGTTTCAGCTATGTTAAGGACCACCTTTTTCGGTTCACTGCTGTCCTGTTTTTTCAGCACCTATTACTTTCTTGTTCAACTTTTATCTGATTTCCTGACCTTTCTAACTATACTGTTCCTATGCGCCCGGGATACGGAGCAGGAATACACCTTGTGCATAGATTCCGCGTTCTCTTAACTCCATGCTAGATGGTGCCTTCATCCTTCCTCTCTTTAAACATTTTTATTGTGGTAAGGAGAGGCTTAAACGAACTTATCAATCATTCATTACAAATATTTAAACTTCCCGTGTGCGACCCCCTCATGACCCCCAAAGAGCGTATAAAAAATTATAAAAAGACCCTCTCGACCCCCCAAATCACCCCAACCTCCCCGCCACAACCCCCGCCGGACCCCCACTCCCCCCCCCCCCCCCAACAAAAATTACGCTCGGGATTCAAGAAGTTTCTAAGTAAAAAAAAACACTTGAGTCTTGAAAGTTGAAGTTCTTCGGCGGACAGAGAGGCTGGTGTGTTATCTTTGTTGTCTTGAGATACTGGTGTGGTGTCTTTGTTGTCTTGAGATACGGGTGTGTTATCTTTGTTGTCTTGAGATACTGGTGTGGTGCCTTTGTTGTCTTGAGATACGGGTGTGTTATCTTTGTTGTCTTGAGATACTGGTGTGGTGCCTTTGTTGTCTTGAGATACGGGTGTGTTATCTTTGTTGTCTTGAGATACTGGTGTGGTGCCTTTGTTGTCTTAAGATACTGGTGTGTTGTCTTTGTTGTCTTAAGATACTGGTGTGTTTTTTGTGGTCTTAAGGTACTGGTGTGTTGTCTATGTTGTCTTAAGATAATGGTGTGTTATCTTTGTTGTCTTAAGATACTGGTTTGTTGTCTTATGATGCTGGTGTGTTGTCTTTGTTGTCTTAAGATACTGGTGTGTTTTTTTGTTGTCTTAAGATACTGGTGTGTTGTCTATGTTGTCTTAAGATACTGGTGTGTTATCTTTGTTGTCTTAAGATACTGGTGTGTTGTCTTTGTTTTCTTAAGATGCTGGTGGGTTATCTTTGTTGTCTTAAGATACTGGTGTGTTGTCTTTTTTGTCTTAAGATACTGGCTTGTAATCTTTGTTGTCTTAAGATACTGATGTGTTGTCTTTGTTGTTTTAAGATACTGGTGTATTATCCTTGTTATCTCCAGATACTGGGGTGCTGTCATAGTGTGGTATCAATTTACAAGTAGAGAAGTATCTCTGTCGCCTGAGGGAACATGTGTTTCAGTATCTTTGTGTAGTCTCAAGATACTGGGGGCACGCAGTATCTTTGTGAGACACCTGAATGCAATTGAAAGTCTTACTATCTTGTAGTCCGCATTTTTAGCGTTTTCGTGCACTTCCTTCACTTCCTCAGTCATTTATTCGTGCCACGAACCAATCCTACTCTAAAGTTTTTATTTATTTTATTGATAATTTAATTAATTCAGCAATATGCTCATTACCACTTACTTTAATTTCCTTCTAGTATTTTTTCCTCTGATTTTCGTAATTTATTCAAGCTTTCCCAGATTTTCGAATTTAATTTAGCTCCCTCCTCCCCCTCCTCCAATTCCCACAACCCCCAATATTCCACCCAGATTCCCACAACCCCCAATATTCCATCCAGATCCCTAGATTTCCACCAACTTTCCCCCCAGATCCGTAAATTTCCACCAAGTTTCCACTTAGGTCCTCAGATTTCCGCAATTTTTCCTTCAGATTTCTCCCAAGTTTCCACCCAGATTCCCACAATCCTCCAATATTCCACATAAATCCCCAGACTTCCCCCAAGATCCCCAGATTTCCCCAACTTTCCCCCAAGATCCCCAGATTTCCTCAACTTTCCTCCAAGATCCCCAGATTTCCCCAAGTTCCCACCCAGATTTCCCCGCAAAAAAACACCCAGACGTCACCCCACGCCAGCTGATCAGCCGAGTCGCGTTCCATTCATTGAACAAAACAAAAAAATTCCCCCGCCGCGCGATCGATCTTATTAGCATTTTCGAGCGACCGTCCGTGCTGGCTAATCCAAATTAAAGCGCAGCACTGCAGCGTGTGTGTGTGTGTGTGTATGTGTGCGTGCAGCGTGTGTGTGTGTGTGCGTGTGTGTATGTGCAGCGTGTGTGTCTGTGTGTGCGTGTAGCGTGTGTGCGTCTGTGTGTGCAGCGTGTGTGTTGTCTGTGTGTGTGCAGCGTGTGTGTTGTCTGTGTGTGTGCAGCGTGTGTGTGTGCGTGTGTGTCTGTGTGTGTAGCGTGTGTGTGCGTGCAACGTGTGTACAACGTGTGTGTGCGTAGTATGCTATTAGTATACTATTTTCAAGTTTCGGTAATAAATGTAAACTATATCCAAACAAGAAATTTGACTGAATGCCCAGTGACGTTCTGAATTTTCTATTTTTGTGACAAGAACTTCAGAATTAATTTCGCTAAATACACAAAAATAATTTAGTATATTTGCTACATTTAAATAAAACACGACACCAAAACAGAAATGTGCTGTCCAGGTGTCCAGTTTACGGGGTGGCGGTTGCGACAGGCACGCCAAGCGGGCAGTATCTCTCATTTCCTTCATTATACATTTGAATCAGGTGCGGCATCATTTATTTATTTCATCATTTATTTTGAATCCTGTGTATCATCGTTCATTTCCTTTATCATTCATTAGGATCACTCGACGCATCTCTCATTTGATTCCCGGGTATTAACATTCATTTCCTTCATCATTCATTTAAATGATGTGCATCATCATTCATTTCTTCCGTACCAACACACATTTCCCTCATCAGTACCTTAAATCACGGACATTATCATTAATTTCCTGCATCCATCATTTAAATCACGCGCATCATCACACATTTCCCTCATCACACTCACGACAATAACACATCAGAGGCGCGAGGGTAACTTCCTTTGTGCAGTCTCTTCTTCCCTCATTCTACCCTCACTTCACCCTCACTTTACCCTCACTCCGGGACACAAAACTGAAGAGGGGAGAACAGAGGGTACCTCGTAAAATACAAGATAAATTGCAAGAATGAGACATTCAGGGACCGTGTGTGTGTGTGTGTGTGTGTGTGTTTGTAACTCTATATGTATGTGTTTGTTTATATGTGTGTGTAACTCTGTATACAGAGTATTTTTTTAATTACAGACACCGAAAAAAATCTTCGAAAACTTTAGATACAATGAACGGATTTTTGAGAACAAAACGGCAGTAGAACCCTGAGATTTATATATTTCATTTGGTAGCTACGTATTCATGATTCAAAAATAAAGGTTTGTGTGTGTGTACGTATATACGCTCGAACTCATGAGTAATTATATGTATATGTGTTTGTGCTTGTGTATGTATGATGTATGTGTGCTTGTGCTTGTGTATGAATGTGTTTGTGTGTTCGTTGAGTCTCTTTACATGTGTGTGCTTGAGTCTGTGTGAAATGCCTTGTGTATGTGTTCTGTGTGTTTATGTTGTGTATGCGTTGTGTGTGCTGCGTGTGTTGTGTGTTGTATTTGTGTTGCGTATTTATTGTGTGTTTTGTGTGCGTTAGTGAGCGTGTTTTGCGTGCGTATGTTGGTGTGTGTTGTATAAATGTATCCGCTCAATTAAAGTAAAAATTCGCTTAAATTTGCATGAGTATATTTGTGTCTGCTGTGTCTGTGTGTCCGTATGCGCAGTATACAGAGTAAGTTACGCATTACACAAAGTGTACACGCTTTGCTTTATAGTGCGCACACATGCGTACATGCACACACAACAGAAAATACCCCTTTATGGATATACACTTGACCTACACATTAATACCTTGACGTATAGAAATACGCATGTTCTGAAATATATGTTTATAAATTGGGCACTAATCTGCCAAAAAATGGATAGGTCATAATCAGCCAAAAACTGTCATAATCAGCCCCAAAAATGGGTCATAATCAGACGAAAAATGTCATAATAAAACAAAAATAGGTCATAATCAGCCCCAAAAATGGGTCATAATCACACGAAAAATGTCATAATCAAACAAAAATAGGTCATAATCAGCCCCCAAAAATAGGTCATAATCAGCCCCAAAAATGGGTCACAATCAGCCAAAAATCCAGCCAAAGAATAGGCCCCACACGGGCCAGGACACGTGCGACAATTGGACATGAAATTGTGCCATTTAACGGGCTAGCGATAAGACCAATTCTTTCTGACCTCCCCTCAAACTCAGTATTGCTTTATTCTACCCTCAGTTACCCGTTATTTTACCCTCAATTTATTTTTGATTTTTACCAATTTTACTCTTTTCGTCCCCGCGACTTGTTTTCATATAATTAAGCCCCCTCCTATTTTACCCTCACTTTATCTTCACTTTTCCTCCCTTAACCCTCACTTTACTCTCACTTTACTCTCACTTTACTCTCACTTTACTCTCACTTTACTCTCGCTTTACTCTCGCTTTACTCTCGCTTTACTCTCGCTTTACTCTCACTTTACTCTCACTTTACTCTCACTTTACTCTCACTTTACTCTCACTTTACCCTCCCTTTACCCTCTCTTTACTCTTACTTTACTCTTACTTTACTCTCACTTTACTCTCACTTTACTCTCACTTTACTCGCACTCTACCCTCCCTTTACCCTCTCTTTACTCTTACTTTACTCTTAATTTACTATCACTTTACTCTCACTTTACCCTCACTTTACTCTCACTTTACTCTCACTTTACCCTAACTTCCCTTTACATCAAGCTCAGTTTACCCTCAAATTTTCCTCAATTCACTTAATAGACTTTGTTCTCCCATGTTACCTCAACTTTACTCTCAGCTTAACTCTAATTTTGCCCTCATTTCACTCTCACTTTTCCCTCATTCAGTCCTCATTTCCCGTCGAGATAAACTCTTCTCTTTCAAATCTCCCCTCCCTCCCTCCCCCCTCTCCCCTCACACCTGTCATAATTACCTGTCCAGATACCAAGAACAACCTTTAATAACCATCATTACGTCCACAATTATATGCTAGAGCACTCACGCTGTCTCTCTCTCATCTTCTCCCTCTTCCCCTCCGTTTTTTAGCTAAAGTTGTCGTGTTTTGTAAAGCATCTTCGTATTTCATCGGCGTTATTACGGTCATTATTATGATGCACTTTATTATTGCGTGTTTGTCCGGCTCCCTGCACACTTAATGCGATCAGGCAGTCTTTATGCGCTACTCCATCTTATTAACATCGTCTCCCGCTACTCTATCTTATTAACACCGTCGCTTTCTGCTAATTACTTCTAATGTTTAATGTGTTCTTTGCGCATGCGCTTTGTATCACGCGCCGTGATACGCTGCGGGTGTCCGCTCGTGTTTTGTCTCCGCCTCGCTCATTGGCTGGCGTGAGAGGCGTGAGCTGTGATCGCTGCTGTGATTGGCCGGCATGAAACTGCAACTGAATTGCACTTGAATGTAAAAAAATTATGTTATTAAAAAAATGTAACTGGTAGAGATACTTTATTTGGTGCCCCTTTATATTTGCTGTTTTTATTATTCAATAAAAGTTGTAAAAAGCAATACTTATCAGCTTGGCTACCTGGAAACGGGTAGAAAATCTGAGGATATTCTGAAAAAAATCATAATTTCTTACTGATTCAAAAATGCAGTAGAAAATTTCCTGAGATCAGATTTTTTGTCTTATTAAAAAACTAATAGAGCAAAAGTTACTGATAGTTTTTCATAATAATTTTTGTCCCTTCTTGCAAGTGAACATTGAGAGTTAACTGCATAAATTCAAGTTACAATGAGGGAAAACTGAGGGTAAGCTAAGGGTAAGCTGAGGGTAAATTTAAGATAAATCGAGGATTAACTTAGGGTAAACTTAGGGTTACCTGAGGGTTAAATGAGGGTTACATGAAAGAAAATTGAGGGTAAACTGAGGGTATATTGAAATAAAACTGAGGGTTAACTGAGGGTAAACTGAGGGAAAACTGAGGGAAAACTAAGAGTCAATTTGATGTAAATTCAAACTGATATAAAGGTAAATTGGGTGTAAAATTAGGCAAAATTCAGGATAATTAGAGGGGGGTAAACTGAGGGCAAAATTAGGATCAACGTGATATAAACTATGGATAAGCAGAAGTTTAAATTAAAAATATTGAAAGATCGGTGAGGGTAAAATGAAAATGAGTAAATAGATGAGTAATTGAGAGCAATCTGAGACTAATTTGAGAGTAAACTGAGGGTAAATGATAGTAAACTGAAAGTAAATAGGTACGAAATGAAGAACAAGTTGAGGGTAAACTGATGAAAAAATAATAGAAAATCGAAGGGGCTATATGAAAAAGTAAAGGGTAGGGCAAAGAAAAAAGAGGAACAATGGAAGGTAAAGTGAGGGTAAGGGGGTAAAGTGAGGGTAAAGGGGGGTAAAGTGAGGGAAAATTGAAGGCAAATTGAGGGAACATTGAGCATAAACTGAGGACAAATTTGAAAAATTCGAGAGTAAACAAAAGTTGATACGAGGGCAATTTATGTTTTTGGTGTTATATAAAACCCTGAATCATATGAATAACGTTATTCAGTAAAATAGAAGACAGGCAGACCTGAATATTTTGTCGCAGCTGTCGGCGTGAGGGATACTTTATTAGAAGCGCTCTATTAGAAGCCTTAGAAGCGCTCCAAGGTACTTTTGCATTGACCCTAAAATTGCATTGCCCATAAAATTGCATTGCCCATAAAATTGCATTGACCATAAAATTGCATTGACCATAAAATTGCATTGCCCATAAAATTGCATTGACCATAAAATTGCATTGGCCATAAAATTGCATTGGCCATAAAATTGAATGGACCATAAAAATTGCATTATTTATGAAATTGAATCGACAGTAATATTACGCTGGTCCTAAAATTGTATCGAGCGTGAAATTTAGTCCAGCTTAAAATTGCATCGATCATAAAATTCAGTTGACCATAAAATTGCATCAGCCGTAAAATTGCATCGACTGTAAATTTGCAACGACCATAAAATTGCGACTAAAGAGAAATTGCATCAACTACAAAATTTCCTCAACTGAAGAATTGCATCGTCTATAAAATTGTACCGAGCATGAAACACTGCCCCCACCCCCTCCCCCCTCACACACACACACACCCCCACACCTCTAATACCCCCACACTCACCCCCCCCCCCTCCGCCCCCCATTTCTCTGATTGATTACCCCCAGATTAATTAGCACGCGACCATCACCAGGCATTAATGAGAACACGTCGGAGTCTCCTTAAGTTGCTGCTTATTAGGCGCCTCTCGGCTTATGGGCCTAATGCGGGCGCTGCTCCCCTTATACCCCCTTTTACCCCTCTTGTACCCCCTCTTGTACCCCTTTATATCCTCCCTGATACCTCATATACCCCTTTCTATCTACTTTTCTATACTAGCTGATACATTTTCCTTTCCTCGCCTATATCCTCCATCCTACCTCGTTTATACCCTCTTTCTATCTTCCCTTCCGTCATGTTTATGCCTCTTTACTATCCCTATCTATCCTCCCTTCCATCCCCCCTTTTATTTTTCTTCTATCCTTCTTCTGCATTCCTCCAACCACCCTTCTATCCCTCTGTTATTTTCGAAAACCTTCAACTCCTCCTACACCTCCACTTTATCCACCTACTATCCGTAATTAAACATCCCTGTATTCTCAATTTTCTTTTTATTTCTCATTCTAACTCTCTTCTATCCCCCCTTCCTTTCTATCCCCTATTTCAACCCAACTTACGCTCTCCTTTCTCCTTCAATCCAATATTTTCTCCCCACCATAACTCTCCGCCGCCCTTCTCAGTGTCTCACATTGATTTGTATACTCGTTCAATTATATATTTATATTGTTCACTTATATGCTTTTAATGTCTACTCAACACTGCCTTAATCAACTCATTCGGTTTGAAATTTCCCCCTTAATTACGATTTTTTCCCAAATTAAAATTTCCCCCTAACTCAAAATTTCTTCCCAAATTTCGTCGTATTGCATTGAAATCAAATTCAAAATCACACAACGTAACTTTTTGAATTAACTACCACCCCTACTTTGAAATTTATTTAATTTTTGCACGAGGCGAGTTAGCTTTTTTCTACTGAATGAATATTTTCAATTAAATTTCGATACAGCGATGACCGTTAATTAATTTGGGTAGAGATCCGGCAAAGACGGTGCCTGTGAACTATTTTTGAATCATTTTGGAATCGGAGTCTCGATTATGCGTAACTTGTGCGTTTGCGCTGTCAAAAATGACGTCTAAGATTGTTTCATTCAGTCTTACATAGTTTGATGGGAAGTAACTTATTTTATTGGGTAGGTAATTACATGATATAGCATTAATTGCTCTCTGATTGCTTACACAACAGAGAATGCATAATGAGCGTATCTGTGATACAGGCTTCACTACCTCTCCAATTTTGCCTACATTAATCCTTCACAAAGTGTGTGATGAGCGTATCTGTGATACAGGCTTCACTACCTCTCCAATTTTGCCTACATTAATCCTTCACAAAGTGTGTGATGAGCGTATCTGTGATACAGGCTTCACTACCTCTCCAATTTTGCCTACATTAATCCTTCACAAAGTGTGTGATGAGCGTATCTGTGATACAGGCTTCACTACCTCTCCAATTTTGCCTACATTAATCCTTCACAAAGTGTGTGATGAGCGTATCTGTGATACAGGCTTCACTACCTCTCCAATTTTGCCTACATTAATCCTTCACAAAGTGTGAGATGAGCGTATCTGTGATACAGGCTTCACTACCTCTCCAATTTTGCCTACATTTTCCTGCACAAAGTGTGTGATGAGCGTATCTGTGATACAGGCTTCACTACCTCTCCAATTTTGCCTACATTAATCCTTCACAAAGTGTGTGATGAGCGTATCTGTGATACAGGCTTCACTACCTCTCCAATTTTGCCTACATTAATCCTTCACAAAGTGTGAGATGAGCGTATCTGTGATACAGGCTTCACTACCTCTCCAATTTTGCCTACATTTTCCTGCACAAAGTGTGTGATGAGCGTATCTGTGATACAGGCTTCACTACCTCTCCAATTTTGCCTACATTAATCCTTCACAAAGTGTGTGATGAGCGTATCTGTGATACAGGCTTCACTACCTCTCCAATTTTGCCTACATTTTCCTGCACAAAGTGTGTGATGAGCGTATCTGTGATACAGGCTTCACTACCTCTCCAATTTTGCCTACATTAATCCTTCACAAAGTGTGTGATGAGCGTATCTGTGATACAGGCTTCACTACCTCTCCAATTTTGCCTACATTTTCCTGCACAAAGTATGTGATGAGCGTATCTGTGATACAGGCTTCACTACCTCTCCAATTTTGCCTACATTAATCCTTCACAAAGTGTGTGATGAGCGTATCTGTGATACAGGCTTCACTACCTCTCCAATTTTGCCTACATTAATCCTTCACAAAGTGTGTGATGAGCGTATCTGTGATACAGGCCTCACTACCTCTCCAATTTTGCCTACATTAATCCTTCACAAAGTGTGTGATGAGCGTATCTGTGATACTGGCTTCACTACCTCTCCAATTTTGCCTACATTAATCCTTCACAAAGTGTGTGATGAGCGTATCTGTGATACAGGCCTCACTACCTCTCCAATTTTGCCTACATTAATCCTTCACAAAGTGTGTGATGAGCGTATCTGTGATACAGGCCTCACTACCTCTCCAATTTTGCCTACATTAATCCTTCACAAAGTGTGTGATGAGCGTATCTGTGATACAGGCCTCACTACCTCTCCAATTTTGCCTACATTAATCCTTCACAAAGTGTGTGATGAGCGTATCTGTGATACTGGCTTCACTACCTCTCCAATTTTGCCTACATTAATCCTTCACAAAGTGTGTGATGAGCGTATCTGTGATACTGGCTTCACTACCTCTCCAATTTTGCCTACATTAATCCTTCACAAAGTATGTGATGAGCGTATCTGTGATACAGGCTTCACTACCTCTCCAATTTTGCCTACATTAATCCTTCACAAAGTGTGTGATGAGCGTATCTGTGATACAGGCCTCACTACCTCTCCAATTTTGCCTACATTAATCCTTCACAAAGTGTGTGATGAGCGTATCTGTGATACTGGCTTCACTACCTCTCCAATTTTGCCTACATTAATCCTTCACAAAGTGTGTGATGAGCGTATCTGTGATACAGGCCTCACTACCTCTCCAATTTTGCCTACATTAATCCTTCACAAAGTGTGTGATGAGCGTATCTGTGATACAGGCCTCACTACCTCTCCAATTTTGCCTACATTAATCCTTCACAAAGTGTGTGATGAGCGTATCTGTGATACAGGCCTCACTACCTCTCCAATTTTGCCTACATTAATCCTTCACAAAGTGTGTGATGAGCGTATCTGTGATACTGGCTTCACTACCTCTCCAATTTTGCCTACATTAATCCTTCACAAAGTGTGTGATGAGCGTATCTGTGATACAGGCCTCACTACCTCTCCAATTTTGCCTACATTAATCCTTCACAAAGTGTGTGATGAGCGTATCTGTGATACTGGCTTCACTACCTCTCCAATTTTGCCTACATTAATCCTTCACAAAGTGTGTGATGAGCGTATCTGTGATACAGGCCTCACTACCTCTCCAATTTTGCCTACATTAATCCTTCACAAAGTGTGTGATGAGCGTATCTGTGATACAGGCCTCACTACCTCTCCAATTTTGCCTACATTAATCCTTCACAAAGTGTGTGATGAGCGTATCTGTGATACAGGCCTCACTACCTCTCCAATTTTGCCTACATTAATCCTTCACAAAGTGTGTGATGAGCGTATCTGTGATACTGGCTTCACTACCTCTCCAATTTTGCCTACATTAATCCTTCACAAAGTGTGTGATGAGCGTATCTGTGATACTGGCTTCACTACCTCTCCAATTTTGCCTACATTAATCCTTCACAAAGTATGTGATGAGCGTATCTGTGATACAGGCTTCACTACCTCTCCAATTTTGCCTACATTAATCCTTCACAAAGTGTGTGATGAGCGTATCTGTGATACAGGCCTCACTACCTCTCCAATTTTGCCTACATTAATCCTTCACAAAGTGTGTGATGAGCGTATCTGTGATACTGGCTTCACTACCTCTCCAATTTTGCCTACATTAATCCTTCACAAAGTGTGTGATGAGCGTATCTGTGATACAGGCCTCACTACCTCTCCAATTTTGCCTACATTAATCCTTCACAAAGTGTGTGATGAGCGTATCTGTGATACAGGCCTCACTACCTCTCCAATTTTGCCTACATTAATCCTTCACAAAGTGTGTGATGAGCGTATCTGTGATACAGGCCTCACTACCTCTCCAATTTTGCCTACATTAATCCTTCACAAAGTGTGTGATGAGCGTATCTGTGATACTGGCTTCACTACCTCTCCAATTTTGCCTACATTAATCCTTCACAAAGTGTGTGATGAGCGTATCTGTGATACTGGCTTCACTACCTCTCCAATTTTGCCTACATTAATCCTTCACAAAGTGTGTGATGAGCGTATCTGTGATACAGGCCTCACTACCTCTCCAATTTTGCCTACATTAATCCTTCACAAAGTGTGTGATGAGCGTATCTGTGATACTGGCTTCACTACCTCTCTAATTTTGCCTACATTAATCCTTCACAAAGTGTGTGATGAGCGTATCTGTGATACAGGCTTCACTACCTCTCCAATTTTGCCTACATTAATCCTTCACAAAGTGTGTGATGAGCGTATCTGTGATACAGGCCTCACTACCTCTCCAATTTTGCCTACATTAATCCTTCACAAAGTGTGTGATGAGCGTATCTGTGATACAGGCCTCACTACCTCTCCAATTTTGCCTACATTAATCCTTCACAAAGTGTGTGATGAGCGTATCTGTGATACAGGCCTCACTACCTCTCCAATTTTGCCTACATTAATCCTTCACAAAGTGTGTGATGAGCGTATCTGTGATACTGGCTTCACTACCTCTCCAATTTTGCCTACATTAATCCTTCACAAAGTGTGTGATGAGCGTATCTGTGATACTGGCTTCACTACCTCTCCAATTTTGCCTACATTAATCCTTCACAAAGTGTGTGATGAGCGTATCTGTGATACAGGCCTCACTACCTCTCCAATTTTGCCTACATTAATCCTTCACAAAGTGTGTGATGAGCGTATCTGTGATACTGGCTTCACTACCTCTCTAATTTTGCCTACATTAATCCTTCACAAAGTGTGTGATGAGCGTATCTGTGATACAGGCTTCACTACCTCTCCAATTTTGCCTACATTAATCCTTCACAAAGTGTGTGATGAGCGTATCTGTGATACAGGCCTCACTGCCTCTCCAATTTTGCCTACATTAATCCTTCACAAAGTGTGTGATGAGCGTATCTGTGATACTGGCTTCACTACCTCTCTAATTTTGCCTACATTAATCCTTCACAAAGTGTGTGATGAGCGTATCTGTGATACAGGCTTCACTACCTCTCCAATTTTGCCTACATTAATCCTTCACAAAGTGTGTGATGAGCGTATCTGTGATACTGGCTTCACTACCTCTCTAATTTTGCCTACATTAATCCTTCACAAAGTGTGTGATGAGCGTATCTGTGATACTGGTTTCACTACCTCTCTAATTTTGCCTACATTAATCCTTCACAAAGTGTGTGATGAGCGTATCTGTGATACAGGCTTCACTACCTCTACAATTTTGCCTACATTAATCCTTCACAAAGTGTGTGATGAGCGTATCTGTGATACTGGCTTCACTACCTCTACAATTTTGCCTACATTAATCCTTCACAAAGTGTGTGATGAGCGTATCTGTGATACAGGCTTCACTACCTCTCTAATTTTGCCTACATTAATCCTTCACATGCCCACACCAAACTATAGGTATATCTATCCTAATTACACAAGAGGTATAAAAAGTCCTGCATTATACTCAATTGATTGCTTGCGTGTTTGCTCGCGTGCTTCCTTGCTTGTGTGTTTGCTTGTGTCTTTTTGCTTGTGTTTGCATGCGTGTTTGTTTACATCCGTGTTTGCTTGCGTGCATACTGTCTCGCATGCATTACATAGTTTTGGTTTGGACTGCAGAGTAGAATCCAGCATCAGTTGGTTTTCTGTCATTTTTTTTTGTAATTATAGAGTAGAATCGCTTAACAATTACTTTCTCAGTCAGGCTAACTTTTAGTTAGAACTTAGGATCAAAAAAGAATTATTTCGACCTTCATTTTCTATTATAATTATAGCGTTGAGTAAAAGAACATTTAATCAAATCATCTCCTATTTCCAAAATCAAAATAACTTGAGAATATTAATTAATTATATTAATCTATAAACAAATAAAATTACCCTCTATCATTTTTTAGTACTCCCTGTAGGCCCTAACTCACATATATCGGACGCTCATTTTAAATTTCAAATTTATTCAAACTGAATAAAATCCTAATTTAGTTTCAGAAAAATATAACAAAAACGACAAAATAAATTCACCCTTGCACCGCAGTGCTGGCAGTGTGCACCGCAGTGCTGGCAGTGTGCACCGCAGTGCTGGCAGTGTGCACCGCAGTGCTGGCAGTGTGCACCGCAGTGCTGGCAGCGTGCACCGCAGTGCTGGCAGTGTGCACCGCAGTGCTGGCAGTGTGCACCGCAGTGCTGGCAGTGTGCACCGCAGTGCTGGCAGCGTGCACCGCAGTGCTGGCAGTGTGCACCGCAGTGCTGGCAGTGTGCACCGCAGTGCTGGCAGCGTGCACCGCAGTGCTGGCAGTGTGCACCGCAGTGCTGGCAGCGTGCACCGCAGTGCTGGCAGTGTGCACCGCAGTGCTGGCAGTGTGCACCGCAGTGCTGGCAGTGTTCACCGCAGTGCTGGCAGTGCTGGCAGCATGCACCACCGCGCCATTAGCGATAAAGTTCGCCTGTAATTCGCTCATAAGGCGGCGATGTGGCGCGCATTACGGCGGTCAATTATGTTTGTTTCGCCGCCCGCCAGCACGCACACAAACACTGCGTCATGCCGGTGTGGTGGTGGGGCAACGGCGAGGCAATGGTATGAAGATGATATGACAATGGTATGACAATGGTATGACAATGGTAGGTCAATGGTATGACAATGGCATGTCAATGGTGGGGTAATGGTTGGGCAATGGTAGGGCAATGGTGGGGCAATGGTAGGGCAATGGTGCGGCAATGGTATGACAATGTTATGACAATGGTATGACATTGGTATGACAACGGTATGACAATGGTATTACAATGGTATGACAATGGTATGACAATGGTATGACAATGGCAGGGCAATGGTAGGGCAATGGCATGACAATGGCATGACAATGGCATGACAATGGCACGACAATGGCAGGGCAATGACAGGGCAATGACAGGGCAATGGCAGGGCAATGACAGGGCAATGACAGGGCAATGGCGGGGCAATGGCGGGGCAATGGCGGGGCAATGGCGGGGCAATGGTGGGGCAATGGCGGGGCAATGGCAGGGCAATGGTAGGGCAATGGCATGACAATGGCATGACAATGGCATGACAATGGCACGACAATGGCACGACAATGGCACGACAATGGCACGACAATGGCAGGGCAATGGCGGGGCAATGGCGGGGCAATGGCGGGGCAATGGCGGGGCAATGGCGGGGCAATGGCGGGGCAATGGCGGGGCAATGGCGGGGCAATGGCGGGGCAATGGCGGGGCAATGGCGGGGCAATGGCGGGGCAATGGCGGGGCAATGGCGGGGCAATGGCGGGGCAATGGCGGGGCAATGGAGGGGCAATGGTGGGGCAATGGTGGGGCAGTGGTGGGGCAGTGGTGGGGCAGTGGTGGGGCAGTGGTGGGGCAGTGGTGGGGCAGTGGTGGGGCAGTGGTGGGGCAATGGTGGGGCAATGGTGGGGCAGTGGTGGGGCAGTGGTGGGGCAGTGGTGGGGCAGTGGTGGGGCAGTGGTGGGGCAGTGGTGGGGCAATGGTGGGGCAGTGGTGGGGCAGTGGTGGGGCAGTGGTGGGGCAGTGGTGGGGCAGTGGTGGGGCAGTGGTGGGGCAGTGGTGGGGCAGTGGTGGGGCAGTGGTGGGGCAGTGGTGGGGCAGTGGTGGGGCAGTGGTGGGGCAGTGGTGGGGCAGTGGTGGGGCAGTGGTGGGGCAGTGGTGGGGCAGTGGTGGGGCAGTGGTGGGGCAGTGGTGGGGCAGTGGTGGGGCAGTGGTGGGGCAGTGGTGGGGCAGTGGTGGGGCAGTGGTGGGGCAGTGGTGGGGCAGTGGTGGGGCAGTGGTGGGGCAGTGGTGGGGCAGTGGTGGGGCAGTGGTGGGGCAGTGGTGGGGCAGTGGTGGGGCAGTGGTGGGGCAATGGTGGGGCAATGGTGGGGCAATGGTAGCGCGTGGCGCAATGATATCGATGGTGTGGCGTGAGTGAGGTAATATCGAAGCTTCACACGCTCCGTACATATAATTACTGCATTCTGTACACAGCAGTGAACACGCACATGTGTGCGTGTAAGTGGGCAGCGCGGCACGTACATGTGTGCGTGTAAGTGTATATAGCGCAACACGCACACATGCGCCAATTTCACGTTTAGTTATTTTTGTGCCGTACAAATGTTACGGTATTGAAATAATGTTGTTTGTTTAAATATATTGAAGGTATGTTTGTGTGTGCGTCACATGTCAGGTACAAGATTTTTCGAATTTTCTTTTTCATTTCATTTTCTAATCGTTTTTTATTTATTATCCCATTTTCTTTTCGTATATCATTTTCCTGTCTTTCTTTTCGTATCTAAACTTCTTTTCTCATTTCATTTTCTCATCTTTTTTGGTGGTCTCATTTTCGTAATATTCCTTGCTTGTGATATTTAGATAATTCTTATTCTCCTCAACAAATTTCAAACATGCCTGCAGAGTGCCCGCGTATATCATTGATGCACTCCAACTTCTATATATACTCGTACTCCGTCGTCATCATTATGCTCCCTATCATTATCATTTTCGCTATCATTATTATCATGATTCTCTCTATCGATATAATCATTATATTTCCTATTATTGACATTATATTCTCTCTCATATCATTATACTTTTCTATCATTATAATTTTTTACTCTTTATAATTATATCATTATACTCCCTATTATTATATCATCATGCTCCCTATCATTTTATCGTTATTCTCCCTATTCTCAATAGGGAGAATTTTCATCATTATACTCCCTATCATTATATCACTATACTCCCCATCACAATTTCCAAGCGACATGACGTTTTAAGTTACAATTTTAAAGGCGCTTAAATTACAGAAATATCCAATCATTTCCACCGATGGCCATTGCTTCTGATGTACGAGAAATATTACCTAATATCAACCTTGTATCTCCACCTACATTACTGCATTCCATTCAGGAACTAGCCTTAATACTATCACTAACACTAACATTAGCATTAATACTATCACTAACTCTAACATCAGCATTAATAAACATTACAGCGGGGCATAAAGAAATGAAAAGATCGTGACCGTCTAGCGGGAATGCCGCCAATTTTCATAACTTTCAACGAAATCGCTTTGATTTAGCGACTTTTCTCGCTCATTTAAACCAGAGTCGATGTTGCCATACATCACGCGCGTTGCCGGGCCTCAATATCATACACTGTTGCACGAGTGTTCTATTGAAGGAAAGTCTATTCCAACCCGTCATTATTTATTAGCTTTCGATCAATGATGAATTTGTGGAGTTCAACTGTTGATGTTTGATGAATGCACATCAATGTACATCAATGTACATCAAGTTATACTGATTTAGTTTGACGTACTCTGACGTCAACCTAAACTGAATTAACTTAGACGTAAGTTATTTATTTAATTTTATTTTTTTACCAGAGGATGCTATGATTGTCTTGCCAACTATTATAAAAACCTGCGCTGTAAATAAGTCGAACGAAACAGAACTGTTGACAAATAGTTACGGTATTAGAAATAATATTTACGGGGTTTAAATTGTTACAGGATTAATTACTGGGCTAAAAATAGTCTCAGGGTTAATTGCGGGATTAAAAAATAGTTACAGTTACGGGATTAAAACTAGTTACGGAATTATTTACGAGGTTAAAAGTAGTAACAAGATTTATTAAGAATGTTATTAATTTTTGAAATTTTTGTTTTCATTTCGTTGATCATTTATTATTATGGTTTACATATTATCAGTGCATGGGGCCGCTTGGGTGTGATCACTGAGGCTTCAGTTGAGCTCAGGTCTCATGGATCACGTGAAATGGCACCAACTGGCAACTGGCACCCCAACTGGCAACTGGCACCGTCAACTGGCAACTGGCACCTAAACTGGCAACTGGCGCTGCCAACTGGCAACTGGTGCAGCAAACTGGCATCTGGCCCCGTCAACTGGCAACTGGCACCTAAACTGGCAACTGGCGCTGCCAACTGGCAACTGGTGCAGCAAACTGGCATCTGGCACCCCAACTGGCAACTGGCACCCCAACTGGCAACTGGCGCTGCCAACTGGCAACTGGTGCAGCAAACTGCCATCTGGCACCCCAGCTGGAGACTGGCGCTGCAGACTGGGAACTGGCACCCCAACTTGCAACTAGCGCTCCAACTGGCAACTGGCGCAGAAAACTGGCAACTGGCACCCCAACTGGCAACTAGGGCTCCAACTGGCAACTGGCGCAGCAAACTGGCAACTGGCACCCCAACTGGCAACTGGCACCCCAACTGGCAACTGGCCTTCCCAACTGGTAACTGGCGCTCCCAACTGGCAACTGGCGCTGCCAACTGGCAACTGGTGCAACAAACTAGCAACTGGTGTAGGAAACTGGTAACTGGCACCCCAACTGGCAACTGGCGCAGCAAACTGGCAACTGGTGCAGTAAACTGGCAACTGGCACCCCAACTGGCAACTGGCCCCCCAACTGGCGACTGGCACCGTCAACTGGCAACTGGCACCTAAACTGGCAACTGGCACCCGAACTGGCAACTGGCACCCAAACTGGGAACTGGTGCACCAACTGGCAACTGGCGCTCCAACTGGCAACTGGCCCAGCAAACTGGCAACTGGCATCCCAACTGGCAACTGGCACCCCAACTGGCAATTGGCACCCCAACTGGCAACTGGCACCCCAACTGGTAACTGACACCCCAACTGGCGACTGGCACGTCAACTGGCAGCTATCACCGCCAACTGGCAACCGCGAGCAGTTGAACAGTTTCACGCACAATTTAAAAGTTTAAGCGAGTAATGAGTGGGCGTCGTCGCCTTTAGCCATCTGGCGTGGGGGTGGGGGGGGGGGATTTGAGGGGGGGGATGAATGTTGTTGTTTCTACTCACTTTTTCAACTCAGTTTTCCCACCCACTCTTCCCATCGAACTTTCTCTTCATTTTTCCCCTTAATATGTCCCGTCAATATTTCCCCTCACTTTCTCTTCAATATTTTCCTTCACTTTCCCCTCACTTTCCCCTCAATATTTCCCCTCACTTTCACCTCAATATCCCACCAGGGAGATACAACTACAGTATCTATGGGAAATAGAGCTCCCAGGGGGAAAATGGGAGGTCCTGTGCTGAGTATTAGGTATGCCTTCATTTTATTGAAATTTGTTTTTGTTTTGTTCAGGACAATCTTTTTTCGGTTCACTGCTGTCCTGTTTTTCATCACCTCTGTCTTTCTTTTTCAACTTATATCATGTTTCATGAACTTCCCTCTTGTCTTACTGTTTCTTTGCGCATGGGATCTTTTGCGGGAACACCCCTTGTGCATAGATTCCACGTTTCCTTAACTCCACACTAAATAGTGCCTTCATTCTTTCTTTCTTTGAACATTTTTGTTTGGGGTAAAGGGTGGGAAAAAGTAATTATAATCAATCAATAATTCCCTCAACATTTCCTCTCAATTTCCCCTCGTTCTTTCCCTCACTCTTTCCCCTCATTTTCCCTTCAATGTATCCCCTCACTTTTACCTCAATATTTACTCTCAATATTTCCCCTCATATTACTCTCCCTTTCCCCTCACCTTCCCCTGAACATTTCCCCTCATCTTCCTCTCAATATTTACCCTCATTTTCTCTTTAACAATTCCCCTAACTTTACCTAAACATTTCCTCTCATTTTCCCGTCGCTCTTTTCCCTCATTTTCACCCTGACATCCCCCAGCATTTCCCCTCACTTTCCTTCAACATTTCCCCTCACATTCCCCCAATATTTCCCCTCACTTTCACCTCACTTTCACCTCACTTTCCACTCACAGTCCCCTCAACATTTCCCCCCATTTTCCCCTCAATACATCCCCCCACTTTCCCCTCAATACATCCCCTCGTGCACTTCACGCAATCACTATCCGTCTTACCTCTCCCCCCCCCCCCCCCCTTTGTAACACGATGAATGTAATTATCAAAGATACTTTGCAAATATTAATGAGCTGCGCTGCTACAGATTATTTCTCCCCAAGTTACGGAGGGCTGCGTTTCCAATTCCCCCTCTCCCCCTTCCCCCTTCCCCCCCCTCTCTACTGATGCAGCAGGTTGCGGTGGACGAGTAATCCCCCCTCCAATCCCCCTCCCCAATTCACCCCCCCCCCCCCACCCCCTCCGGTAAATCGAACTCGCGTTCACGTTCGTCAAAAAAAAAAACAAGTTGCGCGATAATTATTGCCAGCGCGTGGCTATCGTGAACACGAAGCGCTCATGAATTATGCGGCCTAATTTGAAGATGTAAATAGCATCCACACAAGTAATCCATAATTAATGAATAATATATGATTTTGCGCGCAGAATTTCTTCAATGGGTCGTCAAGAAGGTGGCTTTGTGTGACCGCGCTGTGGTTGTGGTATATATATTTAAATATATATGTGTGCGTGTATATCTGTGTTTATTTTGATGATCGTATATACATGTATGGGTGATAAATAAATATATACATAGTTTATACATACACATGCTTGTGTTGTATTTTCATGTTGGAATCATAGAACTTAATATAAAGTTAAACATTCCGTACACCTTCGTGTGCACGTGTAATGGTAGGGCCGTCAGTACGTACACGTATGTACGTGTACGGGTAGCATGGGTAGGTACGTGTATACGTACAGGTGTACGTACGTGAGGACGTACGCATGTACGTACGGACGTGTTCGTGCGTGTGTTCGTGCGTGTGTACGTTCGGGTGTATTCGTGCGTGTGTACGTACGGGTGTGTTCGTGCGTGTGCGCGTGTACGTACGAGTGTTCGTGCCTGTGCGTGTGTACGTACGAGTGTGTTCGTGCGTGTGCGCGTGCACGTACGAGTGTGTCCGTGTATGTGCGTGTGTACGTACGAGTGTATCCGTGTATGTGCATGTGTACGCACGAGTATGTTCGTGTGCGTGCGTGTGTATGTGCACGAGCAAGAAGGCCAGCAGGCACAGCCGCCAGCCTGCCCCACCAAATTATGCGTAGGCCCACAAAATCAGGGAGGCCTATGCTGCAAAATTACGCAGGCCTACAATATTAACGCTACCACAACCGAGGTGTATGAAGTTACGAGGCCGGTCAAATTGATGGCAAAAACACAAGAAATATAATGCATTATTGAAGCTCAGAATTCACCGTCATTTATGTTAATGAAATTAAAGAAATGAAATGGAGAATTCACTGATATTATCGCCACCAAAATTACAGTTTATGCCGCTGAAATTACAGAAATAAAATAAACAACTAAAGTTGAAACTCACCGATGTTTACGAGACTAAAATTGAATTTTTTAAAAATTAAGTCCATTCACTAAATAGTCCAGCAGATAATGACTTAACGCAGGAAATTTACCTCCCAAGTCCATACAAAATTGATAAACAGAAAATAAGAACCGGACAATAAAAGATGAAACTTGCTATGTTCAACGCATTGAATTGCAACTAAACGCGATTTGCATTAAAATTATTTAGTTGAATGTGATGACATATAACTCTACACAATAATACAGTAATGTACGTATTTAACTTTTAGGTATATTCATTAAATCTTATTCTATTCTTCACAAGAAGTGAATACATTGAATTTTTTTACTAAATGCTACAGCTCAACTCGAGAATGTAATTTTAATTTTTATTAATTGATTTATTTATATGAAGTGTTTTTCATATGCACACACATGTTTTGTGTGGTAGGAGAGTAGGAACATTATAGAGAGATTATATTTAACTTAAATATTGTTTAGTTATTTAGAAGGGCATTATGCCAATGAAGGATTGATGATTCGGATTATATAATTCTTATATTTTAATGATTATTTGAGTAGAATGATTCTAGTATTAGATCATTAAGTTAAGCGGAGTAATTTTAATGATGGGTTAATAATTTGAATGAAATGATTTCAAGTGTGGGATTAATAATTTGGATAGAATGATTTTAATTGTCAATTAATTATTTGGGCGGAATAGTTTCCTTTGACAAACCGCATCTGAGGGGAAAAATGGGCAAATAAATGGCAAAAAAATTTGGGCAGTGTTGGTGTGCTCGCTTGTGAGTTTAAAACACAACAATTTTGTTGAAATGACTGTAAATTGGGACGCGGGGTGTTGGGATACTGCTTTTTTCTAATTTCCTGCTTCCCTATTTGCTCTGCTCCCTATTTTACACACTCCTTATTTCGTGTGTTGCTTTTTTCTGAATTGAAAAAAATAAAAAAGCACATTACAATTCGAATCAGAAGGCGTTCGAATTGATATTAGGTAATGTCAACATCAAAGTACGGCAACATAAAAATTCCGCAACATCCATACGGCAACATCCAAGCCCGGCAACATAAAAATTCGGCAACATCCATACGGCAACATCCAAGTACGGCAACATAAAAATTCGGCAACATCCATACGGCAACATCCAAGTACGGCATCATCGATGCAGCAACATCAAAGTATGGCAATATCAAAATACGGCAACATCAAAATACGGCAACATCCAAGTCCGGTAACATAAAAATTCGGCAACATCCATACGGCAACATCCAAGTCCGGCAACATAAAAATTCGGCAACATCCATACGGCAACATCCAAGCCCGGCAACATAAAAATTCGGCAACATCCAAGTACGGCAACATCGATGCAGCAACATCAAAGTATGGCAACATCAAAATACGGCAACATCAAAATACGGCAACATCCAAGTCCGGTAACATAAAAATTCGGCAACATCCATACGGCAACATCCAAGTACGGCAACATCGATGCAGCAACATCAAAGTACGGCAACATCAAAATACGGCAACACCAAAATACGGCAACATCCAAGTCCGGCAACATAAAAATTCGGCAACATCCATACGGCAACATCCAAGTTCGGCAACATAAAAATTCGGCAACATAAAAATTCGGCAACATCCATACGGCAACATCCAAGTACGGCAACATCGATGCAGCAACATCAAAGTATGGCAACATCAAAATACGGCATCAAAATACGGCAACATCAAAATACGCCAACATCAAAGCATGGCAACATCAAAATACGGCAACATCAAAATACGGCAACATCAAAGTATGGCAACATCAAAATACGGCAACATCAAAATACGGCAACATCAAAGTATGGCAACATCAAAATACGGCAACATCAAAATACGGCAACATCAAAGTATGGCAACATCAAAATACGGCAACATCAAAATACGGCAACATCAAAATACGGCAACATCAAAATACGGCAACATCAAAGTATGGTAACATCAAAATACAACAAAATCGAAATAAGGCAACATCAAAATACGGCAACATCAAAATACGGCAACATCAAAGTATGGTAACATCAAAATACAGCAAAATCAAAATACGGCAACATCAAAATACGGCAACATCAAAGTACGGCAACAGCAAAGTAAGGCAACATCAAAGTACGGCAACATCAAAGTACGGCAACAGCAAAGTAAGGCAACATCAAAGTACGGCAACATCAAAGTACGGCAACAGCAAAGTAAGGCAACATCAAAATACGGCAACATCAAAGTACGGCAACAGCAAAGTAAGGCAACATCAAAATACGGCAACATCAAAGTACGGCAACAGCAAAGTAAGGCAACATCAAAGTACGGCAACATCAAAGTACGGCAACAGCAAAGTAAGGCAACATCAAAATACGGCAACATCAAAGTACGGCAACAGCAAAGTAAGGCAACATCAAAGTACGGCAACATCTAAGTACGGCAACATCTAAGTACGGCAACATCAAAATACGGCAACATCAAAGTACGGCAACAGCAAAGTAAAGCAACATCAAAATACGGCAACATCAAAGTACGGCAACATCAAAGTACGGCAACATCAAAGTATGGCAACATCCAAATTTGGCAACAATAAAATTAAAAAAATGAACACTTTCTCCGTAAAGTCATAAATTGTTTCAATAAATAAAAATTAATTTCAACACTATACCTAGTCTAAAAATTTCATAAATACGCTCAAAAAGCCCTCTTGTGCCCTGAGTTCCCTGATTAGAATAGTTAATAAGAATCAAATGAGTCAAAATTTATTAGACAATAAAAATGAAATTAGTCAATAAAATAAATCAATAAAATCTGATGTTAACGCGGGAAATGTAACGCAAGGAAAAACACATAGAACAGCATTTCATTTTGCGAAAATCAACATAAGCAAAACATTTTCCCAAATAAAAAAACTTAGTGTCTTTCGAATTCATTTCAGTTTAAGCTACATATGTTTTTTCTTTCGATATATCAAATCTATTATTTGCAGACGCTATTTTATATTTTACTTAAGTACGATTTAACATGAACGAAATATAGCACAAAAATTTTTTTTATTAAAAACACCGTCCGCAATATTTATATATCACCACTGGAATGCGTTCACTAGGTGTTCACTAGGCGTTCACAAGGCGTTCACTAGGCGTTCACTAGGCGTTCACCAGGCGTTCACTAGGCGTTCACTAGGCGTTCACTAGGCGTTCACTAGGCGTTCACTAGGCGTTCACTAGGCGTTCACAAGGCGTTCACTAGGCGTTCACTAGGCGTTCACTAGGCGTTCACTAGGCGTTCACTAGGCGTTCACTAGGCGTTCACTAGGCGTTCACTAGGCGTTCACTAGGCGTTCACTAGGCGTTCACTAGGCGTTCACTAGGCGTTCACTAGGCATTCACTAGGCGTTCACTAGGCGTTCACAAGGCGTTCACTAGGCGTTCACAAGGCGTTCACTAGGCGTTCACTAGGCGTTCACTAGGCGTTCACTAGGCGTTCACTAGGCGTTCACCAGGCGTTCACCAGGCGTTCACTAGGCGTTCACTAGGCGTTCACTAGGCGTTCACTAGGCGTTCACTAGGCGTTCACTATGCGTTCACAAGGCGTTCACTAGGCATTCACTAGGCATTCACTAGGCGTTCACAAGGCGTTCACTAGGCGTTCACCAGGCGTTCACCAGGCGTTCACCAGGCGTTCACTAGGCATTCACTAGGCATTCACTAGGCATTCACTAGGCGTTCACTAGGCGTTCACTAGGCGTTCACTAGGCGTTCACTAGGCGTTCACTAGGCGTTCACGAGGCGTTCACGGTAAGATTAATGGCTCATAATGAAATTCGCTTCCGCTTTTTTCGAGGGTTAAGGAGAAAAATTGTCTCGCTCCTCTTTTGTTTAATTTGTGCCATTTTTCATTCCGTAGGCGAGCAGGCAGAATTAATTCTGCATGCAGACGTCACGATGAAGTTTTTGGTTGGTGAGAGTTGGTGGTGTTACTAATTGTGGTGGTGGTACTGGTGGTGGTGTTACACAATCTTATCTTCAATGATTGTCAGAACACTTTCTTATCTTCAGGGATTGCCAGAACGCAATCTTATCTTCAATGATTGTCAGAACACTTTCTTATCTTCAGGGATTGCCAGAACGCAATCTTATCTTCAATGATTGCCAGAACTCTTTCTTATCTTCAATGATTGCCAGAACGCAACCTTATCTTCAGGGATTGCCAGAACGCAATCTTATCTTCAATGATTGCCAGAACTCTTTCTTATCTTCAATGATTGCCAGAACGCAATCTTATCTTCAATGATTGCCAGAACATTTTCTTATCATCAATGATTGCCAGAACGCAATCTTATCTTCAGGGATTGGCAGAACGCAATCTTATCTTCAGGGATTGCCAGAATGCAATCTTATCTTCAATGATTGCCAGAACGCTTTCTTATCTTCAATGATTGCCAGAACGCTTTCTTATCTTCAATGATTGCCAGAACACTTTCTTATTTTCAATGATTGCCAGAGCACTTTATCTTCAATGATTGCCACAACGCAATCTTATCTTCAAGGATTGCCAGAACGCAATCTTATCTTCAGGGATTGCCAGAATGCAATCTTATCTTCAATGATTGCCAGAACGCTTTCTTATCTTCAATGATTGCCAGAACGCAATCTTATCTTCAATGATTGCCAGAACGCAATATTATCTTCAGGGATTGCCAGAACGCAATCTTATCTTCAGGGATTGCCAGAATGCAATCTTATCTTCAATGATTGCCAGAACACTTTCTTATCTTCAATGTTTGCCAGAACGCTTTCTTATCTTCAATGATTGCCAGAACGCTTTCTTATCTTCAATGATTGCCAGAACACTTTCTTATCTTCAATGATTGCCAGAACACTTTCTTATCTTCAATGATTGCCAGAACGCTTTCTTATCTTCAATGATTGCCAGAACACTTTCTTATCTTCAATGATTGCCAGAACGCTTTCTTATCTTCAATGATTGCCAGAACACTTTCTTACCTTCAATGATTGCCAGAACACTTTCTTATCTTCAATGATTGCCAGAACACTTTCTTATCTTCAATGATTGCCAGAACACTTTCTTATCTTCAATGATTGCCAGAACGCTTTCTTATCTTCAATGATTGCCAGAACACTTTCTTATCTTCAATGATTGCCAGAACGCTTTCTTATCTTCAATGATTGCCAGAACGCTTTCTTATCTTCAATGATTGCCAGAACACTTTCTTATCTTCAATGATTGCCAGAACGCTTTCTTATCTTCAATGATTGCCAGAACGCTTTCTTATCTTCAATGATTGCCAGAACGCTTTCTTATCTTCAATGATTGCCAGAACACTTTCTTATCTTCAATGATTGCCAGAACACTTTCTTATCTTCAATGATTGCCAGAACACTTTCTTATCTTCAATGATTGCCAGAACACTTTCTTATCTTCAATGATTGCCAGAACACTTTCTTATCTTCAATGATTGCCAGAATGCAATCTTATCTTCAATGATTGCCAGAACACTTTCTTATCTTCAATGATTGCCAGAACACTTTCTTATCTTCAATGATTGCCCGAACACTTTCTTATCTTCAATGATTGCCAGAACGCTTTCTTATCTTCAATGATTGCCAGAACACTTTCTTATCTTCAATGATTGCCAGAAGACTTTCTTATCTTCAATGGTTGCCAGAACGCTTTCTTATCTTCAATGATTGCCAGAACACTTTCTTATCTTCAATGATTGCCAGAACGCAATCTTACCTTCAGCGTTTGCCAGAGTACAGTGTTAGCTTCGGTGATTGCGAGAGTGCAATCTTCATTACACCTCTCAGACCGACAGCTCGACGATTGCATCACCATTCAAACGGCCGACAATCTCGCCCCCACAATCTTACAATCACTTAGCAATCTCAGCTCGGGCTTTGTCTGCTTGACCTGTGCATAATTTGGGGCGGGTTGGTTTTGTGTAGCTGCGTCTGTGTACTTGTGTGACTGGCTACACAGCGGGCCTGTGTGACTACACACACACACATGCACGACATGCACGTACACATACACGCACACACACATGCACGAATACATGTGCGTACATACACACACATCAATTCACTGATTCACGCACAAGTACACACTCATCAAACAGACATACACACACATTTATTCATGCACAGATATTTGTATAAACACGTACATATTTTATACACACACTGACACGTACACACACACAAACACGCACACGTAGTGTGATATAAGCGATGTTTATTTAGGGTATTCGCAAATCTTGACCTAAATCTTCCTCATACTAGTCATAGTTATGCAGCTCACAGTCTCTTACTGACCCCTCATTTTCTACCTCCTACATCCTCATTTCCATGCCCATCCCACATTTCCACCTCCATCTTCCTCCATTGCCATCCCCATCTTCCTCCATTGCCATCCCCATCTTCCTCCATTGCCATCCCCAGCTTCCCCTATTTCCATCCCATCCTTCTCCATTTCCACACCCATCCTCCCCCATTTCCATCCCCATCCTCCCCTATTTCCATCCCCATCCTCCCCCATTGCATTCCTCCCCCCTTGCCATCCTCCCCCATTTCCATTCCCATCCTCCTCTATTTCCATCCCCATCCTCCCCCATTGCCATCATCACCCCTTGCCATCCTCCCACATTTCCATCCCCATCCCTCCCATTTCAATTCTCCCCCCCCCCCCTCATTTCCCAAAGACCCCTCACCTCACAAGCGTGACCAATCCCCAAGTTACTCCCCATTGTTCACGGCCTCATTACTGTCCCGGTGCCCCTCCCCCCTCTCCCACTCTCCCCCTCTCCCTCTCCCCACACCCCTCTCTCCCCCATCACGTATACTCGCACATGCATACTCCCTCTCATAACTTACACACACATACACACACCCTCTCCCAACTTACACGCACATACACAAAATATATGCACATGAAACTTACATTGCGTGTACGCATGAACGTACTTTCAAAGGATCAGGCGTGTATCGTGATGTACTATAATCAATATTAACAAAACATTTGAATGGGAATATGCACTCCCATGGGAAAATGTGAGGTCCCGAGCCGAGAGTTAGGAAGGCCTTCCATTTGTTGATATAGAATAAGTCTTTGATTTTGTAACGGACCATCTTTTTACGGTTCACAGCTGTCCTGTTTTCCTCCACCAACTACTTCCTTCATCAAATTTTATCTTGTTCTACACACTTTCTTCCTAACTTGCTGTTTTTATGCGCAGGATGTGGGTACACATATTGTGCATAGATTCCCATTCCATTACAACCTTACTGAATAGCGCCTCCTCCTTCCCCTCTCGAAAACACAATTGTTTTGGCTAGACAGATACGAACTTACTCATCTAATCTAACTTTCTTCTTCCTTCTTCTTACTATCACACACTACACACACACACTACACTCACACACTACACTCACACACTACACACACACTACACACACACTACACACACACTACACACACACTACACACACACTACACACACACTACACACACACTACACACACACTACACACACACACTACACACACACACACTACACACACACACACACACTACACACACACTACACACACACTACACACACACTACACACACACTACACACACACACTACACACACACTACACACACACACTACACACACACGCACACACACACACACACACACTACAGACACTACACACACTAATGAAGCACCAACACACACACACCCACTGCACACACACTACACACACACTACACAAACACACACACACTACACACACACTACACACACTACACACACACCCACTACACACACTAATGAAGCACCAACACACAAGATCAAAGAGCGGCGCGCCACACAGACGCAGCACCTCAGATCAGCTCCTTGCCTTAATTAAACATTAGCTATGTACTGCCTATAATTCATAGGCCCTAATAGGCCGTGTGGAGACAATGGTGTGGTGGTCGGGCCCTGATTTCTTCATTGATATTCTCTGAACTGCTGACCCTCTGTGTGCAATTGTGCCTTTTGTGCCCCCTGCCCCTCTTCTGCCCCTCTTCTGCCCCTCTCCAGCCCCTCTTCTGCCCCTCTTCTGCCCCTCTCCTGTCCGTCTCTTGTTCGTCTCCTGCCCCTTTCCTGCCCTTCTCCTGCCCCTCTTCTGCCCCTCTTCTGCCCCTCTTCTGTCCCTCTCCTGTCCCTCTCCTGCCCCTCTCCTGATCCTCTCCAGCCCCTCTTCTGCCCCTCTCCAGCCCCTCTTCTGCCCCTCTGCTAGTGCCCCATGTTGCCCCCCTGTTTTGTTGCCCCTTATTTGACCCTCTTGTCCCTCTTCTGCTGCCTCTCTTCCTTTGTTGCCCCTCTTCTTTTACCCCTCGTAGCCATCAACACAACACATCAACAACACAACACATCAACAACACAACACATCAACAACACAACACATCAACAACACAACACATCAACAACACAGCACATCAACAACACAACACATCAACAACACAACACATCAACAACACAACACATCAACAACACAACACATCAACAACACAACACATCAACAACACAACACATCAACAACACAACACATCAACAACACAACACATCAACAACACAACACATCAACAACACAACACATCAACAACACAACACATCAACAACACAACACATCAACAACACAACACATCAACAACACAACACATCAACAACACAACACATCAACAACACAACACATCAACAACACAACACATCAACAACACAACACATCAACAACACAACACATCAACAACACAACACATCAACAACACAACACATCAACAACACAACACATCAACAACACAACACATCAACAACACAACACATCAACAACACAACACATCAACAACACAACACATCAACAACACAACACATCAACAACACAACACATCAACAACACAACACATCAACAACACAACACATCAACAACACAACACATCAACAACACAACACATCAACAACACAACACATCAACAACACAACACATCAACAACACAACACATCAACAACACAACACATCAACAACACAACACATCAACAACACAACACATCAACAACACAACACATCAACAACACAACACATCAACAACACAACACATCAACAACACAACACATCAACAACACAACACATCAACAACACAACACATCAACAACACAACACATCAACAACACAACACACCAACAACACAACACATCAACAACACAACACATCAACAACACAACACATCAACAACACAACACATCAACAACACAACACATCAACAACACAACACATCAACAACACAACACATCAACAACACAACACATCAACAACACAACACATCAACAACACAACACATCAACAACACAACACATCAACAACACAACACATCAACAACACAGCACATCAACAACACAACACATCAACAACACAACACATCAACAACACAACACATCAACAACACAGCACATCAACAACACAACACATCAACAACACAACACATCAACAACACAACACATCAACAACACAACACATCAACAACACAACACATCAACAACACAACACATCAACAACACAACACATACAACACAACACATCAACAACACAACACATCAACAACACAACACATCAACACACGACACATCAACACACGACACAGCAACACATCAACACATCAACACAACACATCAACACAACACATCAACACAACACATCAACACAACACATCAACACAACACATCAACACAACACATCAACACAACATCAACACAACATCAACACAACATCAACACAACATCAACACAACATCAACACAACGCATCAACAACACATCAACACAACACATCAACACAACACATCAACAACACAACACAACGCAACACATCAACACAACACAACACTTCAACACAACAACACATCAACACAACACAACACATCAACACAACACAACACATTAACACAACACAACACATTAACACAACACAACACATCAACACGACACATCAACACGACACATCAACAACACAACACATCAACAACACAACACATCAACAACACAACACATCAACAACACAACACATCAACAACACAACACATCAACAACACAACACATCAACAACACAACACATCAACAACACAACACATCAACAACACAACACATCAACAACACAACACATCAACAACACAACACATCAACAACACAACACATCAACAACACAACACATCAACAACACAACACATCAACAACACAACACATCAACAACACAGCACATCAACAACACAACACATCAACAACACAACACATCAACAACACAACACATCAACAACACAGCACATCAACAACACAACACATCAACAACACAACACATCAACAACACAACACATCAACAACACAACACATCAACAACACAACACATCAACAACACAACACATCAACAACACAACACATACAACACAACACATCAACAACACAACACATCAACAACACAACACATCAACACACGACACATCAACACACGACACAGCAACACATCAACACATCAACACAACACATCAACACAACACATCAACACAACACATCAACACAACACATCAACACAACACATCAACACAACACATCAACACAACATCAACACAACATCAACACAACATCAACACAACATCAACACAACATCAACACAACGCATCAACAACACATCAACACAACACATCAACACAACACATCAACAACACAACACAACACAACACTTCAACACAACAACACATCAACACAACACAACACATCAACACAACACAACACATTAACACAACACAACACATTAACACAACACAACACATCAACACGACACATCAACACGACACATCAACACGACACATCAACACGACACATCAACACGACACATCAACACGACACATCAACACGACACATCAACACGACACATCAACACGACACATCAACACGACACAACAACACGACACATCAACACGACAAACCAACACAACACACCAACACAACACACCAACACAACACACCAACACAACACACCAGCACAACACACCAGCACAACACACCAACACAACACACCAACACAACACACCAACACAACACACCAACACAACACACCAACACAACACACCAACACAACACACCAACACAACACACCAACACAACACACCAACACAACACACCAACACAACACACCAACACAAAACACCAACACAACACACCAACACAACACACCAACACAACACACCAACACAACACACCAACACAACACACCAACACAACACACCAACACAACACACCAACACAACACACCAACGCAACACACCAACACAACACACCAACACAACACACCAACACAACACACCAACACAACACACCAACACAACACACCAACACAACACACAGTCCGCTCAGCGCGGCGGCACGGTACAAAAGCAAAGAACAATTAAGGCAACAACCTTCAGTTAGGCTAAGCTAATTGAGGGACTTCAATTAAGCCTAAAGAATGTCCAGCCGCACTTGGTATTGCCAATTAATTATTAATAATCGCTGTTTTGTTCTTAAGATCTGAGCGATGCCGCTGATTGGTTGAAACGGATAGGCCGTGACGTCATCAGCGTCACGTGATTGGTTCAGAGAGCCTTTATTGGCCCATCTGCGAATGGATTGTGATATTGTGTGTATGATGATTAGAATGTGTAATATTTGCATGTGTGCGCATGGAAAATGAATTATTCATGAAATTTTAGTTTGCATACAATGAATTTTTAAAGCAACGGACGAGTTAACGAACTTTGGGGTGAGGAAGACGCGGGTTCGAGCCCAGTACGGTAACGTGGTATTTTCACTAGACTCCAGCTCTCGTGGGATTTTATTAAACAAAAAATGGGTAGAAAAATAGACATAAGGACCTTTTCTGTAAAAGGCGGAAAAGAAAAGGACCTTTTTGCTCATTGAGCTAGCGTTCCACTGACTCATTCTCTTTCTTTGACGCTGAAAAGTTATAAATGTCTCACGGCAAAATTGGCCGGTTCTATTCTATGCTATACCTACCCGGTGACTCACCCTGTTGGGAAAGGAGGAAGTTAGCCACTATTCCCGATTCTCCTTAGTTGTGTAGAATGGATACGCACATAGCCACTACTGTATATATCTTCATTATTCAGGTGGATTGAATGAATTTACATAGCCATTAGTGTATATATTTATTCATTATCCAGGTGGATTGAATATATACCTAGCCCCTGAATATACCTACGCAAATTCAATTTTCACTGGTTCATATTCAATATCCAGGTGAAAAGAATGAATATACATGACCACTAGGATATATATATATATATTCTCCAGGTGTATGAAATGAACATACATAGCCACTAGTATACATATGTATATATATAATGCTTCAATAAATATATGAATGTATGAATGAAAGCATGCCGGCGTTCACGACCAGAACAAATCACCAACAAAAACAACGCACCCAAAATATTCGAAATTTCACATGCCAAAATTTTCTTTTTTTGCAGGCGGTGCGGCGTCCCCCGCGCTGTCCCCCTCCGGCACCCAGCTCTCCCCCTCCCCCACCTTCCCCACCATGCTGGGGAACAGCCTGGGGGGTGGTCCTCCCCCCCTGCCCCCCCACACCCCACACACGCCCCACACTCCCCACACTCCCCACCAAACTTCCTCCAGTCCACACACCTCTTCTGGATCACGTGAGTAACTAGTGGCTGGGTCGTGTGACTAGTGGCTGGGTCGTGTGACTAGTGGCTGGGTCATGTGACTAGTGGCTAAGTAGTGTAACTAGTGGCTAGATCTATTGGCTAGGCCGTGTGCCTAGTAGCTGTGTCGTGATGCAAGTGGCTAGATAACTAAATTAGTGTTTATTTCAGATTCATATAAATCTTTACTTCATTTTATTTTATCACGACATTTAGACTATATTTTCATAATGCAAAAATTAGTTTGAGGTAAATTAACACTGCCGGGACGATGTTTAATCAGGTAATTTCGTTCACTTTCTCAACCCAATAATCTTTGTGGTTTTTCTGCCATTAAATAAGTTGATGAGTTGTGGCGTAAGAGCAGGCCCTCACTCCTCTGGTGATAGAAAATATGCATAATTAGTAACCTATATTTTCTCTTTAACCTAGTCTTAACACTTTGACTGTGACGTGCACCACCGGTGGTACACGGAGGTATTTTTAATAATGCTGCTGACCGACTAGAAGTCGCAAATTCAATTTTCATAAATACTTATTCATAGCTAAATGAAGGCACGATCCAGATCGTGTTTGGTTTTTTCAAAATAGTTGACTACAATTGACTTTAAATTTGAGTGTGGTATTGAACTTAATATTCAGTAGTCGCATTCAAAGTATTAATACACAGTATATATGCATATACTGTATACGTATTCACTTATTGCATTGATACAGATCTTTTTGTCCATGCGTCTGCACCATAAACATTTTTCATCATACCTATCGTCAATATTGACATTTTTTATTCCAACACTGCCATACATGGAGCCCACTGACCTATGCTGCTACTTTACGAAGTATCGACACACGATGTATTTTAAGATTGATGATTTTATGATAATTTTATCGTAGTTATTTCTCCCAACCTCTCACACTCCCACTAGAGGAATTTTTTATGCTTTGCACTCTTCCATTCGGACTCGCAAATTCAAAGAGGTTTTCATCAAAACTGAATATTTCCAATTTTAAAGTCTCCTGCATGAATTGCAAACTCTTGCTACGTGAAGAAAGGACTAATGGGGATACGAATTCAGAAAGTTTTCTGATGGGAATTTCCATACCACTCATGAAGAGAGAACAAATGAAGATACGTGATTTTAGGGGAACTCCTTCCCATTTTGTTACGATTTCTCCGTCCCGCTGTGGCTGGAGAGGCTTGCTTCCCTCGTGCCCTGGTGCTCTTCTTGTCGCGATTTATGTGAAGGATACAACTATTGTATTAATGGGAATTAGCGCTTCCAGGGGGAAAATGTAGGGCCCTAGCTGAGAGTTAGGTAGGCCTTCTTTTTGTTGAAATAAAGTGCTTCCTGTTGTGTTAAGGACAGTCACTTTTTCGGTTCACTGCTGTCCTGTTTTTCAGCACCTACTACTTTCTTCATCAACTTTTACCTTGTTTCATGAACTTCTTTCTCAACTTACCGTTTCTGTGCGCCTTTTGCATAAATTCTGCGTTCCACTATCTCCGTCAAAAATGGTGCCTTCCTCCTTCCTTTTTTGGATAGAACTGTTGCAGTTATGGAGGCTTAAATAACATCTCATCTGGCACTCGAGATCGTGAGACCTAAACAAACCCGCAGCCTTAGAGCATGATTGGTTTAATTCCACTAAGTAGAAATAGTAGGTACTAAAATAGAATTAGTCGGTACTAGGTACTAAGAAGAATTAGTAGGTACTAAGTACAATTAGTAGGTACTAAGTAGAATTAGTAGGTACTAAGTAGAATTAGTAGGTACTGAGTAGAAATAGTAGGTAAAAAGTAGAAGTAGTATGTACTAAGTACAATTAGATGGTACTAAGTAGAATTAGTAGAAGCGTAGAACGAACTCTACCAATAGACCAGGTTGAGTAACAACGAGACAAAAAACCCACATGAAACATCGTGTCTGTAACCCCGCTGTGCAGACCACGGCGCCGGGAGTCTGTCGAGTCTGCAGCACACGCTGCACGGTCTGCACAGTCTGCACAACCTGCAGGCGCTGCAGGCCCAAATGGCGGCGCTGGCCGGTCTGCAGGGGGGTTCTGCACTGGGGAGTCTGCAGGGGGGGTCTGCGTTGGGGGGTCTGGCACCCCCGCCTCCTCATGGGGGGGTCCAGGGGCTCCTGCACCCCCACCTCCACCAGCCAGGTGAGCGGCGATATGCGACGATGCTTGACGATGATTACCGATAATTGATACTACTTGACGGTAAAGGACAATACTTGGCAATACTTGACGATACTTGACGATATTTGTCAAAACTTGACGATATTTGACGATACTTGACCATATTTGGCAATACTTGTCAACGTGTGTCGATATTCTCAGATAATCGGCAATACTTTGTGATATTCGTACTACACGAAACTTGACATACTCGGTAATATTCTTGCTGACAATACCTCCTAATATTTGGCGATACGTGACTATGTATTGGGATAAATGACTGTACTTGACGATACCGTAAGAAACTCAGAGATACATACTAATATTTCAAGCGGTTTAATGATTCGTGACGAAACATGGCCACGGTTTTTTTGTTAACTTTTGCTAAATTGAACATCTTGCTGGTAGAAGCGCCTACAAATTTAGGCCAGGATGCCAGAAAAAAATTATTCCGAGAACGGTGACAAAATTCAATGTGAAGACCAAATAAAAGGTGAATGAATATTTAAATGCGAAAACAAAATTGAATTGAAAAAAGCGCCAATTGGAAAACAATAAATTCGTATTTAGCATTGGATTCAATTGAAGTGATTAATAAGAATATCAGAAATTAATTAAAGTAACTAAATTAGTTAAAGCAAAGATTAAACAGATAACTTTTTACAGCAATGAAAACGGTGAAGAAATTCTAAAATAATGCTCACGCAAATAAATGATCCATTCAGAAGTTTAAAAATAGTTAAGCTTCTTGATCTCTATAAACTCTCCATATGTAATTTCAAGTATAAAACAATGACCAATGATGGCGACAAAGGCCTCAAACAATTACCGACTCCACAAACTGGTCTTCACGACCATTTAATCCGTAACAGAAGTAACTTCATGCTTCCTTATTATTCAAAGGCCCGGTCACAACACAGTATCCTCTTCGTTGGAACTAAAAATTGGAACTCAATCTCCGCAGAGATCCGTGAAAGTAAATCTTACAGAACTTTCAAAATGAAACTTGAACCCCTTTTCTTAATAAAATATCAAGCATGTATGATCACCAAGTCAAATCTCGCCTCCTAAATGACCCATCCTGATAGGGCAACTTTGCCATGGCTAACGTCAACGATGTTCGGTCTGTTCTCAAGTCGTTTCTAGAAAATACTGTTAACATCTAGATCATACAAACTATTTCGTAAAATTAATCGTCGAAATTCAAGTTAGCTAATTCAGTGACCAGTCTAGTGCGTAACTATGTTAAGTGAATTAGGGTGAACATTATTGTACACCTTAGAATAACGTTGATCGCGGGATGCCCTGGACGTCGCTGAACTTATTCGGGCCCACAGGTAGCTATAGTCGAATCTGTCCATTGAATTTGACTTGGGAAACAATTAACTAATGTATCGCTGTGGTAAGTAAATTGTTTAAATTGTTTAAATTGTTTAAATTGTTTAAATTGTTTAAATTGTTTAAATTGTTTAAATTTGCAAAATTGGTTATATTGTTTAAATGATTTAAAGGGTTAAAAATGTTTAATATGTCGAAATAGTTTATATTGTTTAATTTGTTTAAGTTCGATTTAATTATTTGGTCCTTAATTATTTTATATTGAATAACATAATTATATTAAAATGAATTATCACGAAACAAATTTGCTATCAGTAATATAATAATTAGAATAATTAGAATTAGCGCACTAGATAAATTAGTGCACAAGTTAAATAAGAATAATTGCTTTTGATAATTTGAAATATTGTAGTATACGACACCTGTATTTCAACTTCAACATTCTACCCCCAAAAAATACCCCCCATGGGGGGTGGTGTGAGGGGGGGTTAGAGGGGGGGGGGGGCAGACAGCGATGCGCTGTTTTTACATCTGCTTTGACGTGAGCTAATGAGCTGCGGCGTCCCGTGTACAGCTGATGATGAGCTGCAGTTTTGCTGCATTATACATGCGCTTACAGCTGCTCCTGCTGCCGCTGCCTGCCGCAGCTGCTGCAGCTGTTGCTGCTGTTACAGCTGATGCAGCTACAGTTATTGCAGTGGTTTCAGTTGATTCAGCTGTTTCAGTTGGTGCTGCTGTTCAAGTTGTTACAGCTGTTTAAGTTGATTCAGTAGCTTCAGTTGTTGCAGCTGTTTGGGCCAAATAAGAGCAGCTGTGAAATGAATGAAGGTTGAATAGAAAATTTGAACAAAAACAATTGCACAATTGCTGATTAATTGTGGATGTTCTTTACCTATGGCTGTGGGTTGATTTTGCCTTTTTAAATTGGGAAATGAATCATTTGAATACGATTTATTGAGGGATTTAATTCTTTGGAGATGATTCAATTTTGTGGAGGATTTAGTTTATGGAAATATTCAAATTAAAATTTATTGTAATATGAAACCCGTTCGTTCCCGTTTTAAATGTTTCGATATTGAATACACTCCAATTCTGTACGGGAATTAATTTTTTTAAAGATTTCATATTTCTGATGAACTTCATATCTAGAAAAAGTTTAATTTTTCTTACGATTTAAATTAAAGCAAAATTTGAATGCTCAGATTTTCAACATGACTCAAGATTAGATTTGTCCTAGTTATATTCAGATTTGTCCTAATTAGGTTTAGAAACGCCCTAATTAAATTTAGGTACCTGTATGTGCTCATTTAACTTAAATAAGTCCTAATTAAGGTTAGATTTGTTTTAATTATAGTTAGATATGTCCTGATTATAATTGAGTAGGTCCTAATTAAGTTTATAAATGTCTATTTTAATTGTTTTTTCTAAGCACTCAATTTAATTTTGAACCTTTAAAAATATGAACATAATTAGCTTTCGCAAATTAGTTAACACCGGATGTCTAATAAATTTAACACATTTAAATTTAGACTATTCAAATAAAATAGGTATTTCATTACATTTCTAGTTTCCATATCTCTCTACGCAATATTTATACAAAATATATCGTAGGATAACTATACATATATATTTTAATAATCAAAACGATTGATATCATGGGAATATATAATTATATTTACTCGCTGTATAAATAATATTAGAAAGGATTTAATTCCGACGTTAAAAAGCTCTTAAAATTATTCCATACTAAATCATTTCAAATGCCGTATATCATCACTAATATCACCTTGTCACTTTAGTTTATATTGCAAGAGATTTAAACTTAATAGCATTTCAACCCTTACAACTGGCGCCTATGGTATTTGTTCAAACAAAACTGAACTTCATAAAGAATTTACTTTTTTGCGGTATTATTTTCCAACCAATAGTTATCCGCATTCAGTTATTTTTCGTGGCATTAATAAGTTCCTGAAAGGTAAATATGTTCCGAAATCTCGTGTTCAAGCTCTAAACTATAGTTACTGCGTTTCACCATATTTTGGATATCTATCGGAGAAGTTTAGAAAATACCATTTAATGCTTATGACTAAATTATTCGCGGACGTTTCCTGTCGTATTATTTTAGTTAACAAACGTACTATTGGATCATTTTTAGATTTTAAGATGTGCTCCCGACTGCGTGCCATCTTCCCTCGTCTATAACTTCAGTTGTGCACATTGCGCATCGCAGTATGTGGGTTCCACCCACCGAGCACTTTACGTTAGGGTTGCTGAACATGCAGGTCGAAGTCATCGTACAGCTCGCTTGCTTACTTCCCCTACTCATTCTAGTATAAGACAACATTTTAATAATGGTTCATGCGAACAGATTATTGACATTAGCAAACTTAGAATATTAGATACTTGTACCGCCAACTTAGACCTACGTATTTTAGAGTCATTATTCATTCATAAACTTAAACCTTATCTCTACGAAATGCAAAGTGCATACCCTCTGAAAATAGTAAACCGATAAATTCGTTTTTTTTAATGCTTATATTCCGCGCTTATGTAATTCTGAGTGTACTAACGTACCTATTATTTTACTTGCAGACTTTTTGTTGAGAATCAGCCGAGGCTCGAAACGTTCAAATTAAATGTTTTTAAAGTACTTCTTCTCCATTGCCTCTAGTGTAAATTTGCCTCGCAAAAAAAAAAACTTTGTGTGTGTGTTTTTATGTTTTTTTCTTTTCTGTCATCACTAATATGACCACTAACACCACCACTGCCACAGGCAACAGTTTAGGAGGCGGGTCGCCAGCGTCGAGCGCAGCAGCGGCGGCCGCAGCGGCGGCGGCTGCGGCGGCAGCGGCGGCCTCGACAGCGGCGGGCCCGGTAGGCCTAGGCGCAGGTGGCGTGGCGAGCGTGGCGGGGGCAGCAGGTGGCGCCAGCAGCATGCCGCAGATGGTGCTCACCTCCGGCCAGGTGGTGCAGGGCGTCCAGGGCGCCCAGCTCCTCATCCCCACCTCCCAAGGTGGGCACAACCCAGTGGCTCCCAAGTTTTTTATTTACCGTCCCCTTCTTGGGGTTTTTTTAATCTACCGCCCCCTTTTAGATCTTGCCACCCCATGGTGGTTAATTATGTTAAAATTTTGAAGCAAATTATCGAAAAGATATATTTGCTACATAAGAAATTTTTTTCCAAGATGGCCTCCAACCCCAGGAGGCTGTAGCACCCACTTTGTGGATCACTGGTCTAACCCGACGCAACCCGACACACAACCCGACACACAACCCGACACACAACCCGACACACAACCCGACACACAACCCGACACACAACCCGACACACAACCCGACACACAACCCGACACACAACCCGACACACAACCCGACACACAACCCGACACACAACCCGACACACAACCCGACACACAACCCGACACACAACCCGACACACAACCCGACACTCAACCCGACACTCAACCCGACACTCAACCCGACACTCAACCCGACACTCAACCCGACACTCAACCCGACACTCAACCCGACACTCAACCCGACACTCAACCCGACACTCAACCCGACACTCAACCCGACACTCAACCCGACACTCAACCCGACACACAACCCGACACACAACCCGACACACAACCCGACACACAACCCGACACACAACCCGACACACAACCCGACACACAACCCGACACACAATCCGACACACAATCCGACACACAATCCGACACACAATCCGACACACAATCCGACACACAACCCTACACACAACCCTACACACAACCCGACACACAACCCGACACACAACCCGACACACAACCCGACACACAACCCGACACACAACCCGACACACAACCCGACACACAACCCGACCCACAACCCGACACACAACCCGACACACAACCCGACACACAACCCGACACACAACCCGACACACAACCCGACACAACTCTAAGTGCAAGATATATTGCCCGTAAAAATCTTGACTTTAGCACGTTTCAGTCTGTGATATTTGGCTAATTATTTAGCTTATTTTCTTATCCTAGCGCACACGGCCGTCCAAAGTGAAGGCATTTGATATTTTGCTGGAACAAATCTTGCAGATGTGGATGCCAAACAAATATATCCATCCCAACAGTGCCCGCCATTAAAATATTCTTGTACTTGTGCACTGGTGAAACTCGTATCACAGATACGGTCATTGAGCGTCCTGGTGAGCGTCCCTACTATCTTCGCCTGATATCAGGTGTAGTATCATCACCCCCCTAACACCAGGCGTAATACCACCCCTAACACCACCCCTCTCACCACCCGCAGGTGTTGCAGTACAGCCGATCCTCACCATAACGCTAGGCCAGGCAGGTGGTGTAACGCCAGGCAACGCCGGCGGTGGAGGTGCTACACTCACCACCACGCTCAACCAGCTGCACCACCTCCACTCAGCTGGTCACCAACCACCACCACACCACCCACTCCACTCAGGTAGGTGTGGTGTAGTCAACCGTGGTTGTGTGGTGTAGTCAACCGTGGTTGTGTGGTGTAAACAGTGGTTGTGTGGTGTAGTCAACCGTGGTTGTGTGGTGTAGTTAACCGAGGTTGTGTGGTGTAGTTAACCGTGGTTGTGTGGTGTAGTTAACCTTGGTTGTGTGGTATAGTCAACCGTGGTTGTGTGGTGTAGTTAACCTTGGTTGTGTGGTGTAGTCAACCGTGGTTGTGTGGTGTAGTCAACCGTGGTTGTGTGGTGTAAACAGTGGTCATGTGGTGTAGTCAACCGTGGTTGTGTGGTGTAGTCAACCGTGGTTGTGTGGTGTAGTCAACCGTGGTTGTGTGGTGTAGTTAACCTTGGTTGTGTGGTATAGTCAACCGTGGTTGTGTGGTGTAGTTAACCTTGGTTGTGTGGTGCAGTCAACCGTGGTTGTGTGGTGTAGTCAACCGTGGTTGTGTGGTGTAGTCAACCGTGGTTGTGTGGTGTAGTCAACCGTGGTTGTGTGGTGTAGTCAACCGTGGTTGTGTGGTGCAGTCAACCGTGGTTGTGTGGTGTAGTCAACCGTGGTTGTGTGGTGTAGTTAACCTTGGTTGTGTGGTGCAGTCAACCGTGGTTGTGTGGTGTAGTCAACCGTGGTTGTGTGGTGTAGTCAACCGTGGTTGTGTGGTGTAGTCAACCGTGGTTGTGTGGTGTAGTCAACCGTGGTTGTGTGGTGTAGTCAACCGTGGTTGTGTGGTGCAGATGACCATTAAGTGATATTATTTAATGGTTTACAAATTCAAGACCAATATTTGTTAGGGAAGGAAAGTCCCATTTCCTTTCACGGGACTTACCCAGCCCACTCCCTAGCCCACTCACCAGCCCACTCACCCGCCCACTCACCAGCCCACTCACCAGCCCACTCACCAGCCCACTCACCAGCCCACTCACCAGCCCACTCACCCGCCCACTCACCAGCCCACTCACCCGCCCACTCACCAGCCCACTCCCTAGCCCACTCCCTAGCCCACTCACCAGCCCACTCACCAGCCCACTCACCAGCCCACTCACCAGCCCACTTTCCAGCCCACTTTCCAGCCCACTCCCCATCCCACTTCCCAGCCCACTCCCCAGCCCACTCCCCAGCCCACTCCCCAGCCCACTCCCCAGCCCACTCCCCAGCCCACTCCCCAGCCCACTCCCCAGCCCACTCCCCAGCCCACTCCCCAGCCCACTCCCCATCAGCCGTCCGTCACTGCCGCATTCAGGACCACTCAACAGCCTCACACTCGCACCTGTGGGGGCCTACTCTAATTAGCCTTACACTTAATGAGCCCGTGATGATAGGCCTACGCTTAATAGGCCTACGATTAATGAGCCTATGCTAGATCGGTCTATGATGAATAGGCCTACCTTAAATAGGCCTACCTTAAATAGGTCTACGCTAAATAGGCCTACACTAAATAGGTCTACGCTAAATAGGCCTACGCTAAATAGGTCTACGCTAAATAGGCCTATGCTAAATAGGCCTATGCTAAATAGGCCTACGCTAAATAGGCCTATGCTGAATAGGTCTACGCTAAATAGGCCTATGCTAAATAGGTCTACGCTAAATAGTCCTACGCTAAATAGGCCTTTGCTGAATAGTTCTATGCTAAATAGGCCTATGCTGAATAGGTCTATGCTAAATAGGCCTATGCTAAATAGGTCAACGCTAAATAGGTCTACGCTAAATAGGTCTACGCTAAATAGGTCTACGCTAAATAGGTCTACGCTAAATAGGCCTATGCTAAATAGGCCTATGCTAAATAGGCCTACGCTAAATAGGTCCACGCTAAATAGACCTACGCTAAATCGGCCTACCTCAAATAGGTCTAGCGCACATTATCTTGACCTTAATAGGCCAAGCATAAATAGGCCTAGCTTAAAAGGCCTAGTCTAAACGGGCCTAGCTTGAATAGGCCTTACCTTAATAGGTCCAGTCAAATAGGCTTAGTGTAAATAGGCCTAGCCTAAATTGACAGTTTCTCAAATGTACAGCAAATTTAAAATCGCATAATTAGACTATTTTGTTCGTTTGCTCGAAAAATGATCGTTTGGAAACAGTTAGTCATTGAATTTTTCACGTTATTTGTACGTTGAGTGTAAATAAGGGTTTTATAGAACGCATACTTATGAGTTACAAAAACAAATATCTTGATATAAATTTATGAATGAATTTCATGTTATGTCTAAGCGGTACAGTATAGTGAATGGATTGATTTGAAATGGATTAAAACGCACCAAATGGTGCGCTTTAATTATTTAAATGAAAATATGAGATTAACATACGAAGTACGAGGACTAATTTCACCGTTAAAAATGACGTTTTTTTAATTATAACTAGAATTATTCATGCTTGAAAATTACATTCAAATGCAGTTTGAACGAGGGCTTTTTTTCCTTTTAGGATTCTCTCATATTTGTGTTAGGATGACAACATCGGAATATAATGAATTCGAATCAATATAAATAAATGGAGTTTAAATAATATGTATAAATGAGACATCAATGCACATAAATGAAGCTCAATTAATTGACATAAATGAAGTACAATCAATACTATTCACATTAGCAAACAATTTTTGTAAAAAATAAATTTTGAACATTTCCTATCGCAACCCTCTCGAAGGGGGACAACTATAGTATCTATAGGAATCAGCGCTCCAAGGGGAATATTTGAGGTCCCGAGTCAAAGGTTAGGTAGGTCTTGCATTTTTTGAAATAAAATAGGTTTTTTGTTTTGGACACGTGTTTTCGGTTCACTGCAGTCTGTTTCTCAGCACCTTCTATTTTCTTCTTCAACTTTAGTCACGAACTTCTTTCTCGACTTTCTGTTTCTATGGCCCTTGTGAATAGATTCCGCTTTGCCATAACTCCACACTAAATGGTGCCTTCCTCTCTTTGGAAGGCTTTTGTTGCTTTAACATCTGATCAAATCTGCAACACGCCATTCAAACATCAACTCTCTCTTCAGGTTACTCTTCGAATTAACTACTTTTAAAGGAAAGGTTTTTTCTGTTTGCTTGTTATTACATGATTTGTTTTTTGCTTAATTTTTGAGCTTGTTTTATTTAGTTTTTGCGTGTTATTGATTTGTTAAACTTCTTCATGTTTTTGCAATTTTTTTGTTTGTTTTGCTCAGCTTTGATGTTTGTTTCATTTGCGAGTTCGTTTGCTTGGTTTGCATGTCGTGCGGATCGTCTCGAGTTTCAGCAAACATTTAAAGCCAGAATTATAAATTTACATTAAATCAACTTACGGTAAAGTTTTGGGATATTATTTGTTTCATTTAAACTCTAAGTGATAAAATTCATACATTTAACAAGCATACACAACACATAGTCACACTACCACACACACATTCACATAACCCCACACACAACATACAAAACACACAACCACACACAACACTTAACCGCACACAACACATAACTACAGAACAAACAAAGATCACACTCACTCCCCCTGTGTGTATCATTCCTGTGTGCGTACTAAACACGCACACGCAGCGAAGTACACACGGCGGTACACAAAGTACACACGGCGGTGTGTATTATCTAACACGCTCTGTATAACGCTGCATTTAGCGCGTGCCTTCACACAGGTGTGTGTTACAGCAGTTGTGTGCTGACTGCTGTGTGTTTGTGTGGTGGTGCCGTTAGTGATCAACTGTTTGAACTGGAAAGGGGACTGTGCTTGTAACTTGTATTTTCAAACTGGTTGTACGTTCAAATGGTTATACTTTCAACTGGCTGCATTTTCTAACTGGTTGTATTTTAAACTAGTTGTTTCTAACTGGTTGTATCTCTTAACGGGTTTTATATTCTATCCCGTAAAACTGTTGCACCTCAAAAAGAGGGTTACACACACATCACACAGGGGGTTACACACACAACACAGGGGGTTACACAAACAACACAGGGGGTTACACAAACAACACAGGGGGTTACACAAACAACACACAGGGGTTACACAAACAACACAGGGGGTTACACAAACAACACAGGGGGTTACACACACAACACAGGGGGTTACACAAACAACACAGGGGGTTACACAAACAACACAGGGGGTTACACAAACAACACAGGGGGTTACACACACAACACAGGGGGTTACACAAACAAAACAGGGGGTTACACAAACAACACAGGGGGTTACACAAACAACACACAGGGGTTACACAAACAACACAGGGGGTTACACAAACAACACAGGGGGTTCCACACACAACACACAGGGGTTACACAAACAACACACAGGGGTTACACAAACAACACAGGGGGTTACACAAACAACACAGGGGGTTACACACACAACACAGGGGGTTACACACATTTTCTGCATTTTCTAACTGGTTGTATTTTAAACTAGTTGTTTCTAACTGGTTGTATCTCTTAACGGGTTTTAGATTCTATCCCGTAAAACTGTTGCACCTCAAAAAGAGGGTTACACACACATCACACAGGGGTTTACACAAACAAAACACGGGGGCGTTACACAAACAACACAGGGGTTACACAAACAACACACAGGGGTTACACAAACAACACACAGGGGTTACACAAACAACACAGGGGGTTACACAAACAACACAGGGGGTTACACACACAACACAGGGGGTTACACACACAAGCAACACAGGGGGTTACACAAACAACACAGGGGGTTACACAAACAACACAGGGGGTTACACAAACAACACAGGGGGTTACACAAACAACACAGGGGGTAATAACTACAGAAGTCGATGCCTTATCAGACGTAATAGAGGTATTGATCTGATAGCTTCAACTGCTGCTGCTCTGAATGTGTGTTTGGAGTGTACAAATGCTGTGTCTACTTGTACTAGTACTGCTTACTAGTGCGGCGCACGTATAACTATTGCTATAAGGCGCATGTGTGACAAGTGCTGCGTCTACTAGTTACTAGTGCGGCGCACGTATAACTATTGCTATAAGGCGCATGTGTGACAAGTGCTGCGTCTACTAGTTACTAGTGCGGCGCACGTATAACTAGTGCTATAAGGCGCATGTGTGACAAGTGTTGCGTCTTCTAGTTACCAGTAAGGCGCACGTATAACTAGTGCTATAAGGCGCACCTGTGACTAGTACTGCGTCTACTAGTTACTAGTAAGGCGCACGTATAACTAGTGCTATAAGGCGCACCTGTGACTAGTACTGCGTCTACTAGTTACTAGTAAGGCGCACGTATAACTAGTGCTATAAGGCGCACGTGTGACTAGTGTTGCGTATTCTAGTTACTAGTGCGGCGCACATGTACCTAGTGCTATAAGGCGCACGTGCGACAAGTGCTGCGTCTACTAGTTACTAGTGCGGCGCAAACGTAATTAGTTCTGGGTCTTATCGTGACTAGTGGTGCACAATGCTGCCGTTTATTTTGATTATCATCAAAATTGAATTCAACTCGTCAGACCTCATTAAGAAATGTCGCTAAATGCCGAGGCAAAACTTTTGAAGCTCGTGAACAATGCGTGAACGTCCAGCAATACACGATGTGGGGCTTTAGGGTTATGTATAATACATGAGCATACAGCCATACATCATGCATGGTCGTACAGCCATACATGATCATACAGCCATACATGATGTGGGGCTTTAGGGTTATGTATAATACATGAGCATACAGCCATACATCATACATGGTCATACAGTCATACATGATCAAGCAGCCATACATGATGTGGGGATTTAGGGTTATGTATAATACATGAGCATACAGCCATACATCATGCATGGTCATACAGCCATTCATGATCATACAGCCATACATGATGTGGGGCTTTAGGGTTATGTATAATACATGAGCATACAGCCATACATCATACATGGTCATACAGTCATACAAGATCATACAGCTGCACACAATACATGAATATACAGCCATATATAATACATGATTATATGTCTATGCATGATACATACGTGACTATACAGCTGTGTATAATATGTGACCATAAAGCAATACTCATTGCATGAAAACAGGCAAATAAAGTGTATCAGCACACAACTACACATACACTGTGTGAACACAGCTACATATACACTGTGTGAACACAGCTACATTTACACTGTGAACACAGCTACATATACACTGTGAACACACAGCTACATATACACTGTGAACACACAGCTACACATACACTGTGAACACACAGCTACACATACACTGTGAACACACAGCTACACATACACTGTGAACACACAGCTACACATACACTGTGAACACACAGCTACATATACACTGTGAACACAGCTACACATACACTGTGAACGAACAGCTACACATACACTGTGAACACAGCTACACATACACTGTGAACACACAGCTACACATACACTGTGAACACACAGCTACATATACACTGTAACATCACAGCTACACATACACTGTGAACACACAGCTACACATACACTGTGAACACACAGCTACACATACACTGTGAACACACAGCTACACATACACTGTGAACACACAGCTACACATTCACTGTGAACACACAGCTACACATACACTGTAACACACAGCTATACATACACTGTAACACACAGCTATACATACACTGTGAACACACAGCTACACATTCACTGTGAACACACAGCTACACATACACTGTAACACACAGCTACACATACACTGTAACACACAGCTACACATACACTGTAACACACAGCTACACATACACTGTAACACACAGCTACACATACACTGTAACACACAGCTACACATACACTGTAACACACAGCTACACATACACTGTAACACACAGCTACACATACACTGTAACACACAGCTACACATACACTGTAACACACAGCTACACATACACTGTAACACACAGCTACACATACACTGTAACACACAGCTACACATACACTGTAACACACAGCTACACATACACTGTAACACACAGCTACACATACACTGTAACACACAGCTACACATACACTGTAACACACAGCTACACATACACTGTAACACACAGCTACACATACACTGTGACACACAGCTACACATATACTGTGACACACAGCTACACATACACTGTAACACACAGCTACACATACACTGTAACACACAGCTACACATACACTGTGACACACAGCTACACATACACTGTAACACACAGCTACACATACACTGTGACACACAGCTACACATACACTGTAACACACAGCTACACATACACTGTAACTCACAGCTACACATACACTGTAACACACAGCTACACATACACTGTAACACATAGCTACACATACACTGTAACACATAGCTACACATACACTGTAACACACAGCTACACATACACTGTAACACACAGCTACACATACACTGTAACTCACAGCTACACATACACTGTAACACACAGCTACACATACACTGTAACACACAGCTACACATACACTGTAACACACAGCTACACATACACTGTAACACATAGCTACACATACACTGTAACACACAGCTACACATACACTGTGACACACAGCTACACATACACTGTGACACACAGCTACACATACACTGTAAAACACAGCTACACATACACTGTAACACACAGCTACACATCCAGCACACATGTGCTGACATCGGCAGCACAAGTCACCTCGCGTATTGATGAAGTACTTGAAAAATAGTCAGTAGCGTGCATCTCTTCGAGTGAATATGTGGGCGAGTCTTTAGTGTGAAAGTCCCGAAACAGCCCCGAGATAGCCCCGAGACAGCCCCGAGACAGCCCCGAGACAGTCCCGAGACAGTCCCGAGACAGTCCCGAGACAGTCCCGAGACAGTCCCGAGACAGTCCCGAGACAGTCCCGAGACAGTCCCGAAACAGCCCCGAGACAGCCCCGAGACAGCCCCGAGACAGCCCCGAGACAGCCCCGAGACAGCCCCGAGACAGCCCCGAGACAGCCCCGAGACAGCCCCAAGACAGTTCGAGACAGTTCGAGACAGCCCCAAGACAGTTCGAGACAGCCCCGAGACAGCCCCGAGACAGCCCCGAGACAGCCCCGAGACAGCCCCGAGACAGCCCCGAGACAGCCCCGAGACAGTCCCGAGACTGTCCCAAGATAGTCCTGAGACAGTTCCGAGACAGTCCCGAGACAGCCCCGAGACAGTCCCGAGACATCCCCGAGACAGCCCCGAGACAGCCCCGAGACAGCCCCGAGACAGCTCCGAGACAGCCCCGAGACAGCCCCGAGACAGCCCCGAGACAGCCCCGAGACAGCCCCGAGACAGCCCCGAGACAGTTCGAGACAGCCTCGAGACAGCCCCGAGACAGCCCCAAGACAGTTCGAGACAGCTCCGAGACAGCCCCAAGACAGTTCGAGACAGCCCCAAGACAGTTCGAGACAGCCCCGAGACAGCCTCGAGACAGTCGTGAGACAGTCCCGAGACAGTCCCGAGACAGTCCCGAGACAGTCCCGAGACAGTCCCGAGACAGCCCCCGAGACATGCCCCGAGACATGCCCCGAGACAGCCCCGAGACAGCCCCACAACACATCACTGCAGGCCCCTCATTAACAGTTGCGCTGCTCTCCACATTAACGCGTCTCCCACCGTAACATTTATCACCCTTAATTAGATCATTTCCTGGCTTCGACAGCACTCCGACCCCCCCAGTGCCCCCCCCCCCTCTGTGCCCCTCTGTACCCCCTTTGTGTCAGGGGTCAAAATTCTGTCCCCGGTAATGAAGTGTTGCCCCCTTTCGACTGTGGCTCTCGGTGGGGTCAACTGGAGGCCTACAGGCCTATGTTGGGTTCGGTGGCGCTTGTATATAAAATTGTGTAGAAATGTTCAGGGATAAAGAAGGAGAACCAACGTAAAAATATACATTTTTATTTGTTTCTATTTCGGCAAACGTTTCGGAATGTTAAAATTCCATCTTCAGTGCTGGAAAACATACAACGAGGTCAAAAATAATAAAAAAACAAAAGTTCAAAAATATAAAAAATAAGTAATGAAAACTTCAAAAACTTAAAAAACTTCAAACTTATTTCTCATTCAAGTGCAGTAAAAACGATCATTCTCATTGGCTCACCTACGCACCCTTTCACAAGCACATACATTCATACATGTACACATAGGAACCTAACAAACAGACGCGCGCAAACACACTCCACACACATACACACACAGAAATATGTCAGTAGGTTGAGGCAATGTTTAGTTTGACAGCACTCAAGTCTTTATTCAAGTCAGGTCTATGGGTAGATATGAATAAAGATTCTGAAAGAAGAAGATCCTGTTCGTTGTAGGTGGTACACAGAGTGTAGAAGTTTTTTGTTCTGAAAGGATGATTAAATTGCACATTGTTGTTCAGTACGTTACATTTGAACATCAATATTTTCATGAACTCTAAACCAATTTTTTCGCAGAAAATCTTCATGCCTCAGTAAAATGTAGATAACAAAAGAAAAATTACTCTACGGTGTTAATTCCCCACACTTCAAATCAGAAAATTTATTGTTCCAATGCAGTACTTGTAATGTACTGGGTGTACAGTGTGCGTAGTATACTGAGTGTACATAATGTATGGTATACTGTGTGTGCAGTATGTGTGGTGCACTGTGTGTGCAGTATGTGTGGTGTACTGTGCGTACAATATGCAGTACAATACACGTGGTGTGCGGATTGTTTTTTTCCGAACACAACTTACACGTGAATTTTTTTCTAAATTCGTATACAGTATTTTCGTACCGTATATGGTCGCTGTAAATGAGTTTACGTTTTGTATGACTTCCTAATTTTTAACTCGTTTGTAGTTTGGGAAAAATATTCGTGTTAGCGCTTTTTTTTGTTCGTTTGTGCGCCCGTGAAATGACGGTGTGTTGTTATTATATTGTGTCGAGCGAGATAAAAGCTCAGGGTTATTAAAAGTATAAAAAGTTGTTTAAAAGTTCAAATTACTTATACATGTACGATGTTTTTTTTCATCTAAAATCACACAACAGTGCATTAATTTTATCAACTTTTACCGAACCGAATGACCGGTAAAAAATCTAAATCATGACTATGGATTAAAATTACGACTATTCACTGATCAACCCGTTGACCGCGACGGGTTAAACTGAAGTTCAACATTCAACTCGAACATAAAGGCAATTGTGGTGCGCCATTTTGAAAATAGCAAACATGAACTGGATCGTGCCTTCATTTAGCTTTGATTAAGTATTTATGGAAATTGAGTTTGTGACTACTGGTCGGTCAGCAGCATTGTGAAAATGGCCTCCGTGTACCACCGGTAGGTCCCTCCGCAGAAAATGCGATAATGCCCATGCCTGAAAATATGCCCATAAAATCGCCTGATTTTAACCCAACGGATTTTTCAATTAAATCCGACCGCGCATGTCGCCACCACCGCGTTAATACAGCCACTGTTTCATAAGTTCACACTTACACAAAAATACAAAATACGTTTATCATCACACACGCGCATGTGTTGCCACACAGACACCTCACGTGCCTTCATACATAAATTCAGAGGGGGTCATTACTCTTGTGTGAACACCTGTGTGGCTGTGTTTGTTTTGTGTGCCGGGCGGCTGTGGGGATGTATCGATGTCTTGCGACCTCTGTGTGTCTGTGTGTGTGGTTGTGTGACTGTCAGTGTGGTTGAGTGTGGCTGTATATGTCTGTGTGTGTGGATGTGTGTGGCTGTATATGTCTGTGTGTGTGGATGTGCATGGCTGTGTGGCTGTGTGTCTGTGAGTGTGGTTGAGTGTGGCTGTATATGTCTGTGTGTGTGGATGTGTGTGACTGTGTATGTCTGTGTGTGTGGTACTGTATGGCTGTGTATGTCTGTGTGTGTGGATGTGCGTGGCTGTGTATGCCTGTGTGTGGTTGCGTGGTTATGTGTGGATGTGTAGAAGTATTGCAATCTGTGTGGATGTGTATGTGGGTGTGAATGTGTCACACATCTGTGTGCATATGTGTGGATGCATTCACGTGTATTTGCGTGCATGGTTGTGATGCATGTGTGTGCGTGGTTAAGTGTATGTGTATGCATGCATGAGCAGGCGTGTGAACGTATGAATGTGTGCACTGGTGGTGGGCGTGTGTTTGAATGTGTATTACACCGACAAAGCCACGCAGTACACACCACACAACACACAGCGCACCACACAACCCACACAACACAACACACACCAACACCTGTGCACTTCACTAAGGTGCGAGTTTTCTACCTTCAGTAAAAAATGATCCTTTTGATAAATGCCGGTCTCATTTATTTGGATTTTCTAGGAAAAATTAAATATAGCTCGAGTGTTTGATGATGTTGATGATGTTGGTGTGTTGTGCAGGTGATGTTGGTGTGTTGTGCAGGTGATGTTGGTGTGTTGTGTAGGTGATGTTGGTGTGTTGTGTAGGTGATGTTGGTGTGTTGTGTAGGTGATGTTGGTGTGTTGTGTAGGTGATGTTGGTGTGTTGTGTAGGTGATGTTGGTGTGTTGTGTAGGTGATGTTGGTGTGTTGTGTAGGTGATGTTGGTGTGTTGTGTAGGTGATGTTGGTGTGTTGTGTAGGTGATGTTGGTGTGTTGTGTAGGTGATTTTATTTACTTAATTATTCAATTTTATTTTTGTTTCTATTTGTTTGTTGGTTTATTTCTTTAATTATTTAATTGTTCATAATTATAACCTTATTCATCGAAGTAATTTTTTATACAAAGAAATTGAGTTTATTTGTTCAGTGTAGTATCAGTGTTGTGTGAAATGAAATACTGATACCCAAGGTATTAACACCACTCCAGTGCCACCAGTACCCTACAGTACCACCAGTACCCTACAGTACCACCAGTACCCTACAGTACCACCAGTACCCTACAGTACCACCAGTACCCTACAGTACCACCAGTACCCTACAGTACCACCAGTACCCTACAGTACCACCAGTACCCTACAGTACCACCAGTACCCTACAGTACCACCAGTAACCTACAGTACCACCAGTACCCTACAGTACCACCAGTACCTTACAGTACCACCAGTACCCTACAGTACCACCAGTACCCTACAGTACCACCAGTACCCTACAGTACCACCAGTACCCCTACAGTACCACCAGTACCCCTCCAGTACCCCCAGTGCTTGCCAGTACCACCACCCGTACCACCACCAGTACCACCACCAGTACCACCACCAGTACCACCACCAGTACCACCACCAGTACCACCACCAGTACCCCCACCAGTACCACCACCAGTACCACCACCAGTACCACCACCTACAGTACCAACACCTCCAGTACCACCACCAGTACCACCACCAGTACCACCACCAGTACCACCACCTACAGTACCAACACCTCCAGTACCAACACCTCCAGTACCACCACCTCCAGTACCACCACCTCCAGTACCACCACCTCCAGTACCACCACCTACAGTACCACCACCTCCAGTACCACCACCTCCAGTACCACCACCTCCAGTACCACGACCTCCAGTACCACCACCTCCAGTACCACGACCTCCAGTACCACCACCAGTACCACCACCTCCAGTACCACCACCTCCAGTACCACCACCTCCAGTACCACCACCTCCAGTACCACCACCTCCAGTACCACCACCTCCAGTACCACCACCTCCAGTACCACCAGCACCAGTACCACCAGTACCAGTACCACCAGTACCACCACCAGTACCAGTACCACCAGTACCACCACCAGTACCACAACCAGTACCACCACCACCACCACCACCACCACCACCACCACCACCACCACCACCACCAGCACCACCACCAGCACCACCACCAGTACCACCACCAGTACCACAACCAGTACCACCACCAGTACCACCACCAGTACCACCACCAGCACCACCACCAGCACCACCACCAGCACCACCACCAGCACCACCACCAGCACCACCACCAGTACCACCACCAGTACCACCAGTACCCCCTCACACCGACCTGTGGCACATAAAACCACCGCCTCAGGGCAAAGGAGTCCCCTGGAGATGCCCAGGCAAATTTGCCCGTAGGCTGCCCACAAAATACCAAAAAAGAAGGCCCGCTCTGTGCCCATTTTCTGTGCGTGTATTTTATGTACGCACACAAAAAGCGGCTTCAGGTGTACGTATATTTTATGTAGGTGTACAAAAAGCGGCTTTATGTAGTTGCGCTCTCATTACAGCGGGCAGTAAAATGGGCTGTGAACTGCCGGCTAATTTTGATTTTATTGCTGCGGCGACCGCTTCGGCGCGCGTCATTATGTGCCGTGCGCCGTAAGTGCGTCTGCGCGCCGTGGTACCTGCGCGCCATGGCACCTGTGTGCCGTAACGCCTGTGTGTTACAACATCAGTGCGCCACACAACACCAGTGCGCCACACAACACCAGTGCGCCACACAACACCAGTGCGCCACACAACACCAGTGCGCCACACAACACCAGTGCGCCACACAACACCAGTGCGCCACACAACACCAGTGCGCCACACAACACCAGTGCGCCACACAACACCAGTGCGCCACTCAACACCAGTGCGCCACACAACACCAGTGCGCCACTCAACACCAGTGCGCCACACAACACCAGTGCGCCACACAACACCAGTGCGCCACACAACACCAGTGCGCCACACAACACCAGTGCGCCACACAACACCAGTGCGCCACACAACACCAGTGCGCCACACAACACCAGTGCGCCACACAACACCAGTGCGCCACACAACACCAGTGCGCCACACAACACCAGTGCGCCACACAACACCAGTGCGCCACACAACACCAGTGCGCCACACAACACCAGTGCGCCACACAACACCAGTGCGCCACACAACACCAGTGCGCCACACAACACCAGTGCGCCACACAACACCAGTGCGCCAAACAACACCAGTGCGCCACTCAACACCAGTGCGCCACTCAACACCAGTGCGCCACTCAATACCAGTGCGCCACACAACACCAGTGCGCCACACAACACCAGTGCGCCACACAACACCAGTGCGCCACACAACACCAGTGCGCCACTCAACACCAGTGCGCCACTCAACACCAGTGCGCCACTCAACACCAGTGCGCCACACAACACCAGTGCGCCAAACAAAAAAGTCTCTATATGTCTTTTCTCACTCGTCATCATAATTTTAATAGGCCTGGAAAAACCCATGATAATTTTAGCCTCGAGTTAAGTTACTTTAGCGCTGGAATCGCTTTAAAATTTCAATAAAAAAACATAACGGCAATCCGACGGCTTTTGATGAGGACGCCCCGGCGTGGTTGTGGTGATTTTTGTCATTCATTTTATTTCATTAGATGACGTTTTCTTATAAGTTTTTGTTTTTCTTCTTTAAATAGCGTTTTTTTCTTCAAGTTAGGATTTTTTTCCTTACATAACGTTTTTTGTATGGTTTTTATTTGTTAAATAGCGTTTTTACCTTTAGGTTATGATTTTTTTTCATTAAATAACGGTGTTTTTTCTTTGAGGTGTAATTCGGTGTTCATAAAATGATTGTTTTTTAGTTGTGATGCGTTCTTCATCAAACTGTGGCGTTTTTTGCTAGGATTTATTCATTCATTTATTTTAGGCTATGGTTCGATGACGTTGTTCAGTTTTTTTTTAACTTCACCGAGGAATGTAACTTTTATGTCTGTGAGAGTTGCAGCTCCCAGGGGAAGAAGTTAGGTCCGAAGCTGAAGTTTTAGTAGGCTTATCGTCAGTTGAAATAGAGTAGGTGTTTTGTTTTGTTACGGACCATTATTTTCGGTTCGCTGCTGTCCTGTTTTCAGCATCTACAACTTTCTTCACCAACTTTTATCTTGTTTCATAAACTTCTTTGCTAATTCACTATTTCTATGCGCACAAATCATGTGTGGGGACAGACCTTGTGCATAGATTCCGCACTATCTCAACTCCATACTAAATGGTGCCTTCCTCTCTTTGGAACCCCTCTCTTGCAGTTAGGGAAGCCTAAACTAACATAATCTAATCTAATCTTGCGTCATTCGATGTGTTTTATTCCATGTTTGAAGAACAACATTTAAAGTGAAAGCTTTAGCTAGTAAAAAAGATTGCTGTTCAAAAACAAATATTTGCCTACATTCTTCAAATGAATGTATCCGCCCTAAAATGTATATATATATTATATGCATTCTGACCTATTATCTACAGGCTTTAAACTTCATTTGTAATCTCTCACTCGATAAAATAATGAAAATTCGCCCTAAAAAAAACCTTACTGAGTGTTCAGAGGTTACAAATTACCCCAAAAATCTTCCCTGTATTCATTCAGGTTATGAATTACCCCAAAAATCTTCCCCGTGTACGTGCAAGTTACAAATAACTATAAATAATTCCTGTATCTATTTAGGTTACAAATATTCCTAAAAATCTGCCCTGTATTCTTTCAGGTTACAAATTACCCCAGTAATCTTTCCTGCAATTATTGAAGTTAAAATTAACCCTAAATTTTGTTCCTGAATTTTTGTGCAGGTTCGAGTGCTTCTTCTCCCCTCCCCCCTTGTTCGTCGGCCCCCACTCCCCCCTCGTCCTCGGCCCCCTCCCACCCCCTGCTGGGGCTGGCCGGCCTCCCCCCCTCCCTCTTCCACCACAACAACAATAACAACAACAGCACCACCAACAATAACAACAGCTCGACACGCTCGTGTACGCCCGAGAAGACCAAAATGCACCTAACTTCCCCCATTGGAGGTGAGTGGGGGATATTGTGGGGGTATTGTGGGGGATATTGTGGGGGGATGTTGGGATATTGTCGGGTATTGTGCAGATATTGTGGGGATATTCTGGGGATATTGCGGGGAATATTGTGGGGAATATTGCGGGGAATATTGTGGGGGATGTTGGGGATATTGTGGGGATATTGTGAAGATATTGAGGAGATATTCTGAGGATATTGCGGGGAATATTGTGGGGAATATTGCGGGGAATATTGTGGGGAATATTGCGGGGAATATTGTGGGGAATATTGTGGGGATATTCTGGGGATATTGCGGGGAATATTGTGGGGAATATTGCGGGGAATATTGTGGGGAATATTGTGGGGAATATTGTGGGGGATGTTGGGGATATTGTGGGGATATTGTGAAGATATTGAGGAGATATTCTGAGGATATTGCGGGGAATATTGCGGGGAATATTGTGGGGGATGTTGTGGGGGATATTGTGGGGGATGTTGTGGGGGATGTTGTGGGGGATATTGTGGGGGATGTTTTGGGGATATTGTGAAGATATTGAGGAGATATTTTGGGGATATTGCGGGGAATATTGCGGGGAATATTGCGGGGAATATTGTGGGGGATATTGTGGGGGATATTGTGGGGGATATTGTGGGGGATATTGTGGGGGATGTTGTGGGGGATGTTCTGGGGATAGATACCGGAAACGTATTGGAATATGATGGCGTGCTGTACATGAACTCGTTGACTACGTTTGTGCGGTTGTGCGGTTGCTACGGTTAGTTTGGTCAGGTAAGGTTGGGTCAGGTAAGGTTGGGTCAGGTAAGGTTGGGTTAGGTATGGTTGGGTCAGGTAAGGTTGGGTTAGGTAAGGTTGGGTCAGGTAAGGTTGGGTCAGGTAAGGTTGGGTCAGGTAAGGTTGGGTTAGGTAAGGTTGGGTCAGGTAAGGTTGGGTCAGGTAAGGTTGGGTCAGGTAAGGTTGGGTCAGGTAAGGTTGGGTCAGGTAAGGTTGGGTCAGGTAAGGTTGGGTCAGGTAAGGTTGGGTCAGGTAAGTTTGGGTCAGGTAAGGTTGGGTCAGGTAAGGTTGGGTTAGGTAAGGTTGGGTCAGGTAAGGTTGGGTCAGGTAAGGTTGGGTCAGGTAAGGTTGGGTCAGGTAAGGTTGGGTCAGGTAAGGTTGGGTTAGGTAAGGTTGGGTTAGGTAAGGTTGGGTTAGGTAAGGTTGGGTTAGGTAAGGTTGGGTTAGGTAAGGTTGGGTTAGGTAAGGTTGGGTTAGGTAAGGTTGGGTTAGGTAAGGTTGGGTTAGGTAAGGTTGGGTTAGGTAAGGTTGGGTTAGGTAAGGTTGGGTTAGGTAAGGTTGGGTTAGGTAAGGTTGGGTCAGGTAAGGTTGGGTCAGGTAAGGTTGGGTTAGGTAAGGTTGGGTTAGGTAAGGTTGGGTTAGGTAAGGTTGGGTTAGGTAAGGTTGGGTTAGGTAAGGTTGGGTCAGGTAAGGTTGGGTTAGGTAAGGTTGGGTCAGGTAAGGTTGGGTCAGGTAAGGTTGGGTCAGGTAAGGTTGGGTCAGGTAAGGTTGGGTCAGGTAAGGTTGGGTCAGGTAAGGTTGGGTCAGGTAAGGTTGGGTTAGGTAAGGTTGGGTTAGGTAAGGTTGAGTGAGGTTGGGAAGGGTTAAGTTAGGTTAGGCTTCAAGTTTCCAAGTTGCAGAATTAAACTACCAATTTTACGCTCGAATACATTTCTATCTTTTCTAAGAAATGTAGAAAAAAATAATTCGAAGAAAAAATTTTACCTCATACGCTATAATTTATTCTAGAAAAAAGAAGTGAAGAAATGAAAATGTTTTTCATTCACACCGGTACGTAAATGACGACTTTACCCTTTGTTACTCATATGTGCCGATACACTGTAAACGAGTTTAGAAAATATCACATGATATTACAGACATATTGTTTCTATTCTACAACGTTATTGAATACCAGGAAATATTGCTGCAATATTAGGAAATATTGCTGGAATATTTGGAAATATTGCTGGAATATTAGGAAATATTGCTGGAATATTAGGAAATATTGATGGAATATTAGGAAATATTGCTGTAATATTAGGAAATATTGCTGGAATGTTAGGAAATATTGCTGGAATATTAGGAAATATTGCTGGAATATTTGAAAATATTGCTGGAATATTAGGAAATATTGCTGGAATATTAGGAAATATTGCTGGAATATTAGGAAATATTGCTGGAATATTAGGAAATATTGCTGGAATATTAGGAAATATTGCTGGAATATTAAGAAATATTGCTGGAATATTAGAAAATATTGCTGGAATATTAGGAAATATTGCTGTAATATTAGGAAATATTGCTGTAATATTAGGAAATATTTCCAGGATATTAGGAAATATTGCCAGGATATTAGGAAATATTGCCAGGATATTAGGAAATATTTCAGGGATTTTAGGAAATATTGCTGGAATATTAGCAAATATTGCAGAGATATCACTCAGATCGGGAAATGGCATTTGATATTACTGATATATCAAATTGCATGTAACCGGAGACGCAATGTATCCGTTTGCGTATACATACTCTCTGTATTTTTGTAATGTTTTGTTCTATATTTTTCTATATCTATATCTATATCTATATCTATATCTATATTGTTCTATATGTTCCGTTCTAGCGACCACACATGATGACGTCACGGACTTGCCATACAGACGATATGCCGGACAACATGATTTCCGTGAGTGTGGTGTGTGTGTTGTGTGTAGGGTAGGTGTGTATTGCGTGTGTGTTATGTGTGGGTTGTGTGTGTAATGTGTGTTGGTTATGTGTATTATGTGTGGGTTGTGTGTGTAATATGTGTTGGTTATGTGTGTTATGTGTGGGTTGTGTGTGTAATGTGTGTTGGTTATGTGTGTTATGTGTGGGTTGTGTGTGTAATGTGTGTGAGTAATGTGTGTTATGTGTGTATTATGTGTAGTTTATATGAGCAGGTTATGTGTACGTTAGGTGTGTGTGTTGTGTGAGTTATGTGAGTGTTATGTGTGGTTATGTGAGGGTTGTGTGCGTGTTATGAGTTAGTGTTGTGTAACTTGTGTAAATATCGTGTTAGCTGCGTGTGTAGTTCGGGTAGCGCAAGATAAAATGGAAATAAATCAGTGAATACATCATTGTTTATTTTTTTCTTATTTGTTGGCATTTTGAGATAAATAAAGCAGTTACCCAAAATGTGATAGATCGGTTTTCAAGCACTTGCATTTTTTATTTTTTTACATATTATGCATGAGCGTGTTTTTTTATTTTATTTTTCAGCTTTTGGTGTTATTTATTTAGCGAATACATACATTAGTACATTTGTTCACTCTTCTCTAGCATACAGTACCCCACCTTCATTACTCTCACTTTTTCATTACCCCTCGAAATACCCTCACCTTAATTACCCCCAAAACACCCCCCCTTCATCACCCCCAAAACACCCCACCTTCATTACCCCCTCATCAATGCCCGCTAATACCGCTCATTATTCAAGCCTCAAATTAATTGTTGTTCATTGACAAAAGTTCTTGTGCACTTTTGGAATAATTTGCATTTATTTCTGATGATAAATTAGGCTGTCCGGCGCGCCGTGTCCTCGAGGGCGTGGGGGCAGGGAGGGGTCAAATGAGCGGCAAATGAGGGGTCAAATGAGGGTCAAATGAGAGTAAAATGAGGGGCAAATAAAAATCAAATGAGGGCCAAATGAGGGCCAAATGAGGGTCAAATGACGGCAAAATAACGACTACAAATAAGGGGGCCCAATGAAGGTCAAATGAGGGTCAAATGAAGGGTCAAATGAGGGTCAAATGAGAGTAAAATGAGGGGCAAATAAAAGTCAAATGAGGGCCAAATGACGGCAAAATAACGAGTACAAATAAGGGGGCCCAATGAAGGTCAAATGAGGGTCAAATGAGGGTCAAATGAGGGTCAAATGAGGGTCAAATGAGGGTCAAATGAGGGTCAAATGAGGGTCAAATGAGGGCCAAATGAGGGCCAAATGAGGGCAAATGACGGCAAAATGACAACTACAAATAAGGGGGCCCAATGAAGGTCAAATGAAAGTCAAATGAGGGTCAAATGAGGGTCAAATGAGGGTCAAAGGAGGGTCAAATTAGGGTCAAATGAGAGTCAAATGAGGGCCAAATGAAGGTGAAATGAGGCGCAAATGAAGAGCAAATTAGGGTCAAATAGAGGTTAAATGAGAGGGAGGTAAACGGGAGGAGTAGGGTCAAATGTGAGGGGATAAAATTAGGGGATTGGCAATTGAGGAAAAGGTGAAATCGTGGAAGGGTCAAATGATGGGGGCTAAAACCGTGGGGGTAAAATTAAAGGTTTCAAATGAGAGAAGTGTCATATTGAAAAGGGGGCAAATGAGAGGATGGGGGGGGGGGGGCAAATGAGGAGGTAGCTAATGAGAGCAGGCAGAAATTGGGGGATGATTCAATGAGGGGGGATTCAAATTACGGTTTTCAGACACTACAATAAATATTTTTACGATTTTTAAATTGGACACTTGAATATTTTTGACCATTTTAAGTTTTAATGCTTATAAATTGAGCAATTTTATGTCTATTACCGCTCATTTCCTAAGGACTTGGAATTTCAGCACTCGTAGTTTTTCTTTTTTAAACATTTTTCACTGTGAAACAAAAGCGTTATCACATTTTTCCACATATTTTTTAAAGCCTTCTAAAATTTAGCATGTCTCATTTTTTACGATAACTTTTTTACATTACACTTTTATATTTCACATATTTTGGACACGAATTAATTCAGCTACTTTATATTTTTTTTAAGCTACAGTTTCTGGAATTGTATACTCTCCTCAAGTCTTTTTCCAAAAAATGAACAAATAAACATATTCTGATTATTTTGTACAATTTTAGGCAATAATTATTTTTCATTTGTTTTAATTATTCTTCAATTATTTTCAATTATTCTACTGTAATGCAGTAAAATAAAAATTTTTATTTACCCACCGTTTTATGCCTACGGCGGCGAAACTTCCGTATCGTTTAAATTATTTATTAACATGTAAAATATGTGTAATATTAATAATCTTAATATATTCATTAAAGTCATCAGGGACAGCAGCAGCCGCAATAAAAATGTAGCTTAATTTCCTCTTTCATTTTTATCTTAATATTTATACTTTATGTATATTATGTACATTATTTATTGTTCACAACATGAGCCAGCTATAGAATTCGAGCTATAATTACGTTCAGTATTATTACAGTCGTACATTTAGTGAACACTGGTGTACATTTGTGTTAACGATATAATCTATTGGCTACCAAAGCCGATTCAGTATTATGTATAAAATTTTAATTCATTTTTTTAATTTAACTAACAGAAGTTATAAATCAATTTCATTAAATGAATTTTAATATGCATAAATTATTACAATTTTTTAGTTCAATTTTTACTAAACGTCTCGCCTGTTCTCAAAACTTACGTGACAATCACAACCTTTTGTACAATCACAATCTTCCTGGCAATCACAACATTCCTGATACGGTGACCGCGACGGGTTAAACGGAAGTTCAACATTCAACTCCAACATAAAGTCAACTGTAGTGCGCCAGTTTGAAAATAGCAAACATGAACTGGATCGTGCCTTCATTTAGCTTTGCTTAAGTATTTATGGAAATTGAGTTTGTGACTACTGGTCGGTCGGCAGCATTGTGAAAAAGGCTTCCGTGTACCACCGGTGGCGCACGTCGCCACCTTAATGCATATGCTAGGAAATGGCCCACAAAATCGCCTGATTTTCACCCAACGAATTTTTCGACTTAATCCGGGCGCGCACTTCGCCACCAACGCGTTAAATGAACTACTTTCTCAAATGTAAAATTGCAAATAAAAATACATAAATTTTTCGTTTTTCCCGAACAAAAACGCACATCAAAATGCAAAAAATTTTCTTTTTTCCCCAGACCCAGTGGGAGGACTACCGGGGCGGATGGGGGGAGCCCACTTCCCCAGCCACCCGCCTCCCCCTCCTCCCCACTCCGCTAGGTACTCCCCGGATTTCCTAGACACCCACAGTAAGTTTCCTTACTTTACTGTATATTTGTCTCTATTTTCTATTAATGCTCCATAAATGAAATTGTTTAACTACTAACCTAGATACTCACCGGTAGTTAGGTTACTATGCCAAAATTATTTCATTGTTATTAATTTTAAATTAATGAAATTATCAAATAACTCCCCTCAAGGGGATACAACTATTGTATCTATGGGAATTAGCGCTCCCAAGGGGACTATGTGAGGTCCTGAGCTAAAGGTTAGGTAGGCTTTATTTTTGTTGAAATAGAATAGGTTTTTATTTTGTTACGGACCATCTTTTTTCTGTTCACTGCTGTCCTGTTTTTCAGCACCTACTTCTTTCTTCTTCAACTTTGATCTTGTTTCATGAACTTCTTTCTCATCTTACTGTTTCTGTGCCCTTTCTGCATAGATTCCACGTTTCCTTAACTCCATACTAAATGGTGCCTTCTTCTTTCCTCTCTTTGGATCGCCTTTGTTGCGGATAGGGAGGCTTAAACTAACTAATAATCTAATCTAATCGTCAAATAACTAAGATTACATTGTTCATAGAATTATTCATTCACTAAAGATGTGCAATTATTAGACTTGTTAATTTTTAGAATTCTTCAGGTACTAGATTTTTCAATTACTAGAATTGTTTAATTACTGGAATTATTTGAATGCTTAATTACTCGAAATTCTAATTGATAACATCATTTAATTTCTATAATGAATTCACTGCTTAGCTACTAGAAGTGTGTTGATACCTGATTTGTTTAAATACTAGAGTTGTTTAATTACTAGAATTACTTGCAAACCATTTGGTCTTGTAAACCTTTTGGTTTACAGACCATTTAGTCCTCCAAACCATTTGGTCACGCAAACCATTTCCCTACCACACGTGACCATTTGTTCTTGCTGACCATTTCCCTACCACACGTAACCATTTGGTCTTGCTGACCATTTCCCTACCACACGTAACCATTTGGTCTTGCTGACCATTTCCCTACCACACGTAACCATTTGGTCTTGCTGACCATTTCCCTACCACACGTAACCATTTGGTCTTGCTGACCATTTCCCTACCACAAGTAACCATTTGGTCTTGCTGACCATTTCCCTACCACACGTAACCATTTGGTCTTGCTGACCATTTCCCTACCACACGTAACCATTTGGTCTTGCTGACCATTTCCCTACCACAAGTAACCATTTGGTCTTGCTGACCATTTCCCTACCACACGTAACCATTTGGTCTTCCTGACCATTTCCCTACCACAAGTAACCATTTGGTCTTGCTGACCATTTCCCTACCACACGTAACCATTTGGTCTTGCTGACCATTTCCCTACCACACGTAACCATTTTGTCTTCCTGACCATTTCCCTACCACAAGTAACCATTTGGTCTTGCTGACCATTTCCCTACCACACGTAACCATTTGGTCTTGCTGACCATTTCCCTACCACACGTAACCATTTGGTCTTGCTGACCATTTCCCTACCACACGTTATCCCTTGGTCTTGCTGACCATTTCCCTACCACACGTAACCATTTGGTCTTCCTGACCATTTCCCTACCACAAGTAACCATTTGGTCTTGCTGACCATTTCCCTACCACACGTAACCATTTGGTCTTGCTGACCTTTTCCCTACCACACGTAACCATTTGGTCTTGCTGACCATTTCCCTACCACACGTTATCCCTTGGTCTTGCTGACCATTTCCCTTCCACACGTAACCATTTGGTCTTGCTGACCTTTTCCCTACCACACGTAACCATTTGGTCTTGCTGACCATTTCCCTACCACACATTACCACTTGGTCTTGCTGACCATTTCCCTACCACACGTAACCATTTGGTCTTGCTGACCATTTCCCTACCACACGTAACCATTTGGTATTGCTGACCATTTCCCTACCACCCGCTACCATTGCAGACCAGCCAACCATCAGCCAGAGCGGCAGCAACATGGTGGACGGCGTCAATCTCGACGAAATCAAAGAATTTGCGAAGGCCTTCAAAATTCGGAGGCTGTCGCTAGGCCTGACCCAGACGCAAGTGGGGCAGGCGCTGAGCATCACAGAGGGACCGGCCTACTCCCAGTCCGCCATTTGTCGGTAAGAATCCTAATTTAAACGGTAATTTGTCGTAATTTATCCTGTAACTGTTCGTAATTTATCCGGCAACTGATAATTTAACTGACAAATTGTCGTAATTTATCCGGCAACTTGTCGTGATTGATCCGGTGACATTCGAAATTTATCCAGTAACTGATAATTTATCAGGCAAATTGTCGTAATTTATCAGGCAACTTGTCGTGATTCATCCGGTGACTTATCCTAATTTATCCGGCAACTGATAATTTATCAGGCAACTAGTCGAAATTCATCAAGCAGTCAGTATTAATTTATCCAGTACCTTTTCGTTTGTTTATTCGGCAACTCGTAATTCATTCGGAAAGTTGTAATTTATCTGACAACGAACTTGTCGTAATTTTTTTCGACGACTTTTTAATGAGTCCAGTACCATGTCGTAACTTAGCCCATAATTTGAAATAATTTCGGCATCTTGCCTCAATTAATCAGCCAACTTGACTAGGCCTATCTGGTCTGTCATAACTCTCATTGCAACTTGTCCTTATTTGGTCCAGCAAATTCTGCCCTATCAGACAAGTTGTCGTAGTCGATTACGAAACTTCTTGGAACTTGTACTTTTATGAACTTGTACTTGTACTTTTTAAATAATTATATAATAACAAAGTTATTTATTTAATTTTGTTATTACGTGGAACATCAACATGTGCCTACATAGAAACGGTAAGGTGCAGGTAGAACAAGACATAACATTAGTGCATATGCAGGGGAAAGATTAAGTTATGTTCACGTGAATTAGAGATGATCGAAAAACATTACATTTTAATGAATTTGAACCGTCAGTTGAAATTGATCAAATTATTATACAGAAGTACAGTTTTTATATTGATTGGGCAAAAAGATGTAATTTGAATTTATTATACTTGAATAATTCATTTATAATAATTAGAAAATGCTTGACGTCTAAAAATTCCGAGAAATGTTCATCGATGCTGAAATGTTATCGAAACATTTGTTTTAAATATTTATTGCTATGAAAACATGGCTGTAATTTGCGTGGAAATGAAATTTTAATAAAGAATTTTGTTCAATTAAGTCAAAATTTCAACACTAATTAATAAATACCTTCTACTATACATGATATAGAATAGCTTGAACACATAGTTAACCCCCTAAAAATGTTCAACACTTTATCAATATTTAAATTATTTCAAATTGCAATTCGTGATTAATTAGAAAATTAAAACGAAATTTCAAAAATTTCATAAGATAATAAAAATCATGTATAAATACTAATTAAAATATCTTTTCTTCATTAAGAGTGATTAAAAATGGTGAAATTTAAATAAATGATACATTGTAATTAAGTAAACACTGTAATACGCTTTTTTGCCTGTCATGTCAGCTTATGTTCAAACAAACTATGTAATAATAATATGTAGTTATATTTGCAAATCAAACACAGTCCAATTAGTGTTAAATTGAATTGAAATAAAAATAAATTTTGCTGGACATATCAAAAAATAAAGTTGAAGTGAAATAATTCCGTAGAATATTGTATTTAGTTATATTTGTTGCAGTAGAGCTAGTGACATCGTAACTGTCGGTGACTCACTTTTGTATTTCTCATATAAGAAATTTTCACCTCAGAAAAATGAAAGTAGGATGTAAATCAACTTTGCCATCAATTGATTTTCGATACAAGTTTGGTTTAGACCTGGCATAGGTGGCGATCCAGCTACGAATTCCTTTTTAATTTATATCTAGGTAATTCTCAAGGTAGAAATATGCTATTTATATCCAGGCAATATACTATTTATGCCTAGGCGACCATCTAGGTAAAAATACATTATTCAGGTAGGGATACACTATTTATATCTGGGCAACCATCTAAGTACGAATATATGTACTATTTGGGAGATCAATTCCGCGTTAATTTACGACTAGATTTGTTGCAGTAAAAATATTTTTCTAGGTAAAAATATATTTCACCCGATGCAATTTTAAATTTAAACAAATTCCTAATTGAATGTTTGTCAGCCAACCCTGCCAACAGGTACGTGCTAACATAAGGTGAATACAAGGCCTTACATAACAAGACGGAACTTTAAAGAAATCTTAAAATATTTGAAAAACAGCAATTATTCAACTGCATTTGTGATCAAATCCCTAGCTGTGCCATTAACATTTCCGAAAAAGTCTGAGACTCTGACTTGAAAGAATAATCATGCGCAATTAATAACATTTCTTAAAAAGTGTGAGTGTTTGACAAAAAATAATCATGTCAAATTTTGAAATATTTTTCAACAACGGTGAATCCATCGCTGAAAAAACTAATCACGAGAAATTTCAATCAATCCCATAAAAAAATTATTTTTCTAAAGTACCGTCCTCTGTTCATGACAAAAAGCCAAATGATTATAAGGAAACTTATATAAGGTATAAGTTTCCTTATATAAGAATGTAAGGAATTTACTTTATGTCTTCGTACATCATCGCGGGTGATTGCTTTGCAGTTCAATCTCTAAAGGCAAGTGACGTTAATGTGCTATTATCATCAATGTTTGAGTTTCATTTTTGTTTCATGTATCCTGTGGAGGGTGTAGCCACATAAAAACCATGTAGCTACCCTGGTAGCAACATAATCTTATTGAAACTATCCTGGTAGCAACATAACCTTGATGAAACTATCCTGGTAGCTACCTAATCTCATTGAAACTACCCTGGTAACAACATAACCTTGATGAAACTGCCCTGGTAGCTACATTATCTCATTGAAACTACCCTGGTAGCAACATAACGTTGATGAAACTGCCCTGGTAGCTACATAATCTAATTGAAACTACCTTGATAGCTACATAACCGTATTTAAACTACCCTGGTAGCTACATGACCTTGGTAAAAGCGTTGATAGCCAAATAAGTGTAGAGTTTTCATAAAGTAACATCAATACCAAGTAGTTAATATGTAAGTAATCAACATCAAGTATGTCTCTTGGTATTAAAATTAATATCCACTAAATACCTTGGTAATGAAATTAACATTCAGTAACTACCTTGGTAATTAAATTAACATCCAGTAAATACCTTAGCAGTTAGATTAATATCAATTATTTGCCCAAGGATCAACACGAGTTACATGTAATTCCATTACCCACAAACGTATCGTATAAATACTTAGCACCAACGTACATAACCACCAGTCACACATCGTAACATGATCAAACTACAATTACACGCGTAGCAACACAAATTATGCTCCAACTTTCTGCAAATTTACATTCATTTCTGCGTACTCGAGAATTCAAGCATTGGAAGACACACCATACCCTCAAAAAATACATACAAACCCCACAAAAAAAAATTTGCCATATGTTTCATTTAGTTGAAACTTAGGAGAATTTCACACACCCAACCTTGACGCATAGCAAAAAAAAATGTGTTTTGTGTTTACTCTGCTTTTTTCCTCCACATTTTTATACTTCACTTATTCTAATTTAGGTGAGATGGTAGGTAACATTTTGACAAAAACAAAAGCTTGATTCAAGACACAAAACTTCGGAAAATAAAAATTGGGGGAACGTGAGACTCCTACAGCAGGTCACACTGGACAAATCTCAAAAGTAGACGAGCGTAATTTTCCTTGGAATTAAAAAATCAGTTAAAATTCTAGATTGGATAAGTAAAAGTTGAATTTTCCATAACCGAGCTTTGTTTTGCATGCTGCTTCTCATTATTGTTGGTGTTATCCATATATTTATATATTGTTGGTTTCATGTATATGATCTAATCCGCCTACACCGGCTGGCCGTTTCCCTATCCTAGTCCTATACTGCGCAACCTGTTAGTACGTACCACACGCTCTCTTTAAAACCCCTTTATCGAAAGGAATTTGACTATTCTAACTGGATGCCAGACTTACTATACCCTCCCCCACCCCCTACATGTACCCCTACCACCCCAACATCTACCTACACATTTACCTGTACAACCCCACATATACATGTACAACCCCTGTTCGATGTCTCCTTCATATCTGCATGAATTTAAGTGTCTCTTCAGTCTTTCAGTTTTCAGTGTTATCTTGATTAACCAGTCTTACCGCCGCTGTCGAAAATTTACTGTATAAATCTCTTTGATGTATCATTATTTCAGATGATATATCAACGTACATATTATATTCACTTCGTAAAGTTAAAAACTGTGAAGACTGGACGATGATTTAACAAATTCAAGTGTGCCCCAAGGCAAAAATTAAAGGACATAAAAAAACATAAATGTCATTAAAATCAATAATCGTAAAATTCAAAGAAACTCCCCTCCTAAATCGGCTGAAATTAAAATTTTGTGGATTGTAAAGTCGTTTGATAAATTTATTACAATGGTGGAAGAATCTCCTTGCTCTTGTTTTAATGTGGAGATTTATTGCCGACGTCAAGGAAGTTAACAATGGAGAAGTAACAAACATTACGAGTGTTTGACAGTTTAACAATCGGAATTTTCGATCATATAATCATTTTAAATGAATAATGAATAATGATTAAAATTCACGTAAGTAAATGGAAACTTCAACCAGCGAACTAATTTGTAACTCAAAATGTAAAATGAATCATTAGAGCACTAGACTTACAATACAATAATGAACCAATTGACAATTAAGATACTCCAAAATAAATAACCGAAAAACTAAGCTCATTCGTGAGCAGTTTCTATTTTGTAAATTTCGCGACTAATATGGAAATTTTTTCATAGTTTAATTCAGTAGAATTTTTTACTCTAGGTTCGCTTACGTAGTGCTGCTTCCACCGATAAGTATAATTAATTGCCAACTTATTTATTAAAAATTGCCAGCTTATTTATTACTAATTAAGAAATGTATAGCTGTCTCAGCTTCACCCTCCATACCTCTGGATACTTGAACACAAAACTGAAACTGTAATTATATCAGTGACCAACCGCACTTTCTCGACCACCAATTTCATTAATTATAACCCAATTTAAATTAATTAATTATTTAAAATGCTAAATTTAAAGTGGCACTATGTTTGTCATGTTCGAGAGTGGTCGTCACCACAACTTGAGTTTTTGTCGACATGTGGTCAATGAATTTCACCTGATGAAAATTATCTTCTCAAGTCGAAATAATGTTGAAGTATCATCGATTTGAATTATATCAAAAGCTAATGTTTCAAAGTCAAAATGGAAATGAAATAATAGCATTTTGTTCGTTTGCCCTAGAGAGAGACCTGATAACTTTGCAAATTATGAAAGGTTGTTCAATTTCGCCTCGTGATTCATATTTGATGATGGTATTATTTACAAAAAGTTTACTTTTTGAAAATAGTATTTTTTTTTAAATTTTCTATTTGATGTATTACGATGAAAACTTCTTATGAAAGCCTTGCGTAATTGCTCCTGAATCTTTGGTCGATCGATGGTTTTGGAAGTTTTTATATTTTTTTAAATATATATATATATATATATTATTTGTCTGAATACCACTTCATTCTTTATTCCTATTTTAAATTGAATTTTAATTAACGTACACAAATTTATGTGCGTTCTTATATCCCATGCATATCATACGAACTGCTGACCTTGTTTTAACTTTTATATATATCGTACTTGCATCCTTCACAATTGCAGTTGTCAAAAGCAAAATTAATTTCAATTTTTCATTAGATTATAATTCAAATTTTATAAAAATTACAAGCTTCTTATAATAAGAGCTGCATTCAAAAATAATTTTCGATTATATAACTTATAATATAACTTATATGATATAACCTTGGAGCTTCGTTCGCCCAATGATCCGAATATGAAATAAATCTAATAAGTCTACGGTTTCTTTGTGATTGTTTTCACTACCCCACTAGGTTTGAAAAACTTGACATCACTCCCAAAAGTGCGCAAAAGATCAAACCAGTTCTAGAGAGATGGATGGAAGAAGCAGAAGACAGGTAACCATACTGCAATAACCTAAGTTGCTACCTTACTTGAGAAAATCTTATCATGGCATGATGTTCCCTCACTACCTACCTACTAAACTTTAATCCCATACTTCATTTCAAAAATTCGTATCGAATTTGCGGAATGGGTTTGAGTTGCTTCTATTGTTATATTTAATTGGCATGCTTGTTGGAATGTTTCTGTGCCTACTTGTACACTTGTAGCTTGTAAACTTATCACTTGTAGCTTGTAAACTTATAACTTGAAGACTTGTAAACTTATAACTTGAAGACTTGTAAACTTATAACTTGAAGACTTGTAAACTTATAACTTGAAGACTTGTAAACTTATAACTTGAAGACTTGTAAACTTATAACTTGAAGACTTGTAAACTTATAACTTGAAGACTTGTAAACTTATAACTTGAAGACTTGTAAACTTATAACTTGAAGACTTGTAAACTTATAACTTGAAGACTTGTAAACTTATAACTTGAAGGCTTGTAAACTTATAACTTGAAGACTTGTAAACTTATAACTTGAAGACTTGTAAACTTATAACTTGAAGACTTGTAAACTTATAACTTGAAGACTTGTAAACTTATAACTTGAAGACTTGTAAACTTATAACTTGAAGACTTGTAAACTTATAACTTGAAGACTTGTAAACTTATAACTTGAAGACTTGTAAACTTATAACTTGAAGACTTGTAAACTTATAGCTTGAAGACTTGTAAACTTATAACTTGAAGACTTGTAAACTTATAACTTGAAAAATTGTAAACTTATAACTTAAAAACTTGTAAACTTATAACTTAAAAACTTGTAAACTTATAACTTGAAGACTTTTAAACTTATAACTTGAAAAATTGTAAACTTATAACTTGAAGACTTTCAAACTTATAACTTGAAAAATTGTAAACTTATAACTTGAAGACTTGTAAGCTTATAACTTTAAAACTTGTAACTACTTGTAAACTACTTGTATAGTAACTACTTTATGCATGTGAACTTGTATTAGCAGCTTCAGAGGAGCTTTGGGGACGGCAAACCTAGAAACAAGTTTTTCTTTTTGATTTTTGTGTGAATCAGGTTTTTCGTACTAACACCTAGGGGAGCTTTCTGACTTCAAAATTAAAATGGTGAGAAAAAAAAATACTTTTTAATTTAATAGCAGGGCGACTCATTGACTTCAAATTTAAATGTCAAAAACGGAAAACTTTTCATTCAATTGTAGGGATGCAGTCTGCCTTCGAACTTAATATGTTGTGAAAAGGATATTCACAATATATTCATTTATTCAATTGTGGTGTGACTTTTCTATTTAAAAATTAAATCGTCCATAGAAAACTTTTCATTAATTTGTGAACTTACCTCGATAATGAACATTGGAAAAGATATAAACATCCAAACCTCAGTGCTGGACATATTAAAGATGTTACGTAATTGACTTAGTTTTTCGACTCTTCAATTTTTAAATGATTTGGCATGAGCAAAATTTTCCCTTTGTTTTGAAAAACTGCAAGTTTTCATAAAAGCGAACTTCTACGTCATGCTTTGTTGAAGTCGAACTTTTCCATCGAACTTCTTCATCAAGTTTTCATAAAATCAAATATTGTCAACATGTTTTAATGAAACCAAACTTATCCAAGCCAAGTTTTTTTAGAAGCAAAATTTTTCCCTTGCTTGATAGGTCGAACTTTTTCAACAAGTTTTCAAAAAATCGATTTTTTCAACTTGCATATAAAAATCACACTTTCCATCATGCTTTGATAAAACGCCAGTTTCATTCATATAAACTAACCCATTCATAAAATAGTAATATTAACTAGCATGCTGCATGCGTAAGTAGTAAAAATAATCCTTTTCATGCACACACGCAAATAGCGATCCCCCTACACCAATAGATTCTATGTGTTGATCATGAGTAAGTTTACATGAGTCATGAATAGGTACCCCATACCATATATTTACCATGAATAACCTTATATTTACTATGAATAACCTTATATTTACTATGAATAACCTTATATTTACTATGAATAACCTTATATTTACCATGAATAACCTTATATTTACTATGAATAACCTTATATTTACCATGAATAACTTTATATTTACTATGAATAACCTTATTTTCACCATGAATAACCCTATATTTACCACGAATAACCTTATATTTACCACGAATAACCTTTTATTTGCCACGAATAACCCTATATTTGCCACGAATAACCCTATATTTACCACAAATAACCTTTTATTTGCCACGAATAACACTATATTTACCACGAATAACCTTTTATTTACCACGAATAAACCTATATTTACCACGAATAACCCTATATTTACCACGAATAACCCTATATTTACCACGAATAACCCTATATTTACCACGAATAACCCTATATTTACCACGAATAACCTTATATTTACCACGAATAGCCCTATATTTGCCACGAATAACCCTATATTAACCATGAATAACCCTATATTTACCACGAATAACCCTATATTTACCACGAATAACCCTATATTTACCACGAATAACCCTATTTTTACCATGAATAACCCTCTATTTACCATGAATAACCCTCTATTTACCATGAATAACCCTATACTCCCTCTATTTACCATGAATAACCCTATATTTACCACGAATATCCCTATATTTACCACGAATGACCTTACATTTACCATAAATAACGCGATGTAAATAGCCATATATATAAAGAGAGCAATCTTATCTAACTCACTAACGCTGAAAAAAATAACGTGCCATAAATTTTCTGATTTTTACTTGACTTCAATTTTACTATAAGCTTTAACTTTTGTCGGTATTTTTAATTTACCAATTTTTATTGTATGAGGTTCGTAAATACGCTCTTAAGAAATAACATTTTGTTAACATTTATTTTGCTAACACACATACTTGTGAACATTACACGCCAAGCAAGCAGGCAAACAAGCAGGCAAGCAGGCAGGCAAGCTAAATACAAGCATACTTGTGAACATTACACGCCAAGCAAGCAGGCAAACAATCAGGCAAGCAGGCAGGCAAGCTAAATACAAGCATACTTGTGAACATTGCACGCCAAGCAAGCAGGCAGGCAAGCTAAATACAAGCATACTTGTGAACATTACACGCCAAGTAAGCAGGCAAACAAGCAGGCAAGCAGGCAGGCAAGCTAAATACAAACATACTAGTGAACATTGCACGCCAAGCAAGCAGGCAGGCAAGCTGAAAATCGAACAAGCAAGCAAGCAAGCAAGCAAGCAGGCAAGCAGGCAGGCAAGCAGGCAGGCAAGCTGAAAATCGAACAAGCAAGCAAGCAAGCAAGCAAGCAGGCAAGCAGGCAGGCAAGCTGAAAATCGAACAAGCAAGCAAGCAAGCAAGCAAGCAGGCAAGCAGGCAGGCAAGCTGAAAATCGAACAAGCAAGCAAGCAAGCAAGCAAGCAGGCAAGCAGGCAGGCAAGCTGAAAATCGAACAAGCAAGCAAGCAAGCAAGCAAGCAGGCAAGCAGGCAGGCAAGCAGGCAGGCAAGCTGAAAATCGAACAAGCAAGCAAGCAAGCAAGCAAGCAAGCAAGCAAGCAAGCAAGCAAGCAACAAACTGAGTGTCATCATAATGCAGGTGGAACTATTTCATGGATTTCCCTTAATTTTTTTCGTGAGAAGTGCTGAGAAAGCAAACAAATCCGAGGACGAGTCCATGTCTTTTGCAGGTACGAGGCTATGACATAAAGTCGATCAAATAAAGATAGTTAAATAAAGGAAATAAATTAAAGGCTAAACTAGGAAGTGAGGTAAAGGTAATGAAATAAGGACAATGAAGTAAAGGCAATATAATGATAAATTACAATAAGGTGATAACTAAACCAGGACAAGAAAATAAAGACAAGAAAATAAAGGCAATAAAATATAAGCAATGAACCAAGGCAACAAAATACAGGCAATAAGCAGGCCAATAAAATAAAGACAAGAAAATAAAGGCAATAAAATATAAGCAATGAACCACGGCAACAAAATACAGGCAATAAGCAGGCCAATAAAATGAAGACAAGAAAATAAACGCAATAAAATAAAAGCAATGAACCAAGGCAACAAAATACAGGCAATAAGCAGGCCAATAAAATAAAGCGAGGGCGTCTGGCAAATCGCGCCCGAGTTCATCTTAACATGACGGTCATGAGCCCAACTTGCCCAACTTTTCGTATTACTCGCAACGAACCCAAAATAAGTTGAGCAATAATGAACTTGGTCTGTAATTGTCGTAATGAAGCAGCATTACACGGCCTGCAATAATTATATGAGAGGCGCAGTTTTGGCTGCGGTTTAATTAGCCCGGCGCCGTGAAGAACTCGGTTTGGGCAGGCCTAGGTGAGGGTAGGCGGGGCGGCCAGTTATGGAGGGGACATGAAGAGGGTAGTCCTCCTGCCCTCACCTTCCCCTTTCTTCCCCTTTCACCCCGTTTCTTCCCGTTTCTTCCCCTTTCTTCCCCTTTCTTCCCCTTTCTTCCCCTTTCTTCCTCTTTCTTCCCCTTTCTTCCCCTTTCTTCCCCTTTCTTCCCCTTTCTTCCCCTTTCTTCCCCTTTCTTCCCCTTTCTTCCCCTTTCTTCCCCTTTCTTCCCCTTTCTTCCCCTTTCTTCCCCTTTCTTCCCCTTTCTTCCCCTTTCTTCTCCTTTCTTCTCCTTTCTTCCCCTTTCTTCCCCTTTCTTCTCCTTTCTTCTCCTTTATTCTCCTTTCTTCCCCTTTCTTCCCCTTTCTTCCCCTTTCTTCTCCTTTCTTCTCCTTTCTTCTCCTTTCTTCCCCTTTCTTCTCCTTTATTCTCATTTCACTGGGTGTTGCATTGTAAGAAGGAAATGTTTGAGGGTCACTCTCTACCCCTCCTTCCCCTCACTTTCCCTTCTTTCCCTTCTCTTTCCCTCACTTCCCCTATCTTCTCCTGTCTTCCCTTCTCTTCTTCTTTCTTCCCCTCTCTTTCTCTCCCTTTCCCTCACTTCCTCCTTTCTTCCCCTCACTGCCCCTCACTGCCCCTCACTTCCCCTCTGGATATTATGAGAGAGTACTACTCGGTGAGATACGACTGTAATATCTATGAGAATTAGCGATCCTGGGGGAAAATGTGAGGTTCCGTGAAGAATGTTTGGTAGACCTACCTACTGTTGAAATAAATTGCATTCCCATTGGGAAATTGTGAGGTCCTGACGTTCAAGTTAGGTAGACCAACTATATGTCGATATGAAATGTTTTTTGTTATGATATAAATCATGTTTTCTGTGTTCACTGCTGTCCTGTTTTTCAGCGCCTAATGCTTTCTTTTTGAACTTTTTTCTTGTTTCATAAACTTCTTTTTCTATTTCTGTGCACCTTTGTGCATAGGTTCCGCACACAATTATCTCCATACTAAATTGTGCGTTCCTCCTTCCTCTCTTTGGAACGTCTTGCTGTTAGGGAAGCTTACACTAACATTTAATCTACTCTAAAATGTTTTGTGGTTCATAAATAACAAAATAATTGTTGTTCTCAACATTCTTAAAAACTGCACAACATTAAACATTATTGTTCCATGTACCGATGTGGTAAGGCAAATTTAAGCATTGATGGTTAAATATGTTCATATTTGAATTAATTTACTCAATTATTTTGCTCACTGCACGTTTTGATGACATTAGTTGTAGATTTAAATAAAAATTATTTTTTGCTTGATTTACAATTAATTGCATCGAACGCCATTATTTTTTTATAAATTGCGAAAATTTTAAACAGAAAATGTTAGTTTTAAGATGCAGCGATTAATTTGAGTTATGAACATTCAGAGCATGTTTAAATGTGTCTTCTTTTAGAATTAAAAGTGTCGTGTTGGTTTGGTTGCTTTCAGTTATAACATAGGGCAAAATTCAGCACCCTGCCTTCAATAATAACATAGGGCAAAATTCAGCACCCTGCCTTCAGTAATAACATAGTGCACAATTCAACACCCTGCCTTCAGTAATAACATAGGGCACAATTCAACACCCTGCCTTCAGTAATAACATAGGGCACAATTCAACGCCCGCCTTCAGTAATAACATAGGGCACAATTCAACACCCTGCCTTCAGTAATAACATAGGGCACAATTCAACACCCGCCTTGAGTAATAACATAGGGCACAATTCAACACCCGCCTTCAGTAATAACATTGGGCACAATTCAACACCCTGCCTTCAGTAATAACATAGGGCACAATTCAACACCCTGCCTTCAGTAATAACATAGGGCACAATTCAACACCCTGTCTTCAGTAATAACATAGGGCACAATTCAACACCCGCCTTCAGTAATAACATAGGGCACAATTAAACACCCTGCCTTCAGTAATAACATAGGGCACAATTCAACACCCGCCTTCAGTAATAACATAGGGCACAATTCAACACCCTGCCTTCAGTAATAACATAGGGCACAATTCAACACCCTGCCTTCAGTAATAACATAGGGCACAATTCAACACCCTGCCTTCAGTAATAACATAGGGCACAATTCAACACCCTGCCTTCAGTAATAACATAGGGCACAATTCAACACCCGCCTTCAGTAATAACATAGGGCACAATTCAACACCCGCCTTCAGTAATAACATAGGGCACAATTCAACACCCTGCCTTCAGTAATAACATAGGGCACAATTCAACACCCAGCCTTCAGTAATAACATAGGGCACAATTCAACACCCGCCTTCAGTAATAACATAGGGCACAATTCAACACCCTGCCTTCAGTAATAACATTGGGCACTATTTAACACCCGCCTTCAGTAATAACATAGGGCACAATTCAACACCCAGCCTTCAGTAATAACATAGGGCACAATTCAACACCCAGCCTTCAGTAATAACATAGGGCACAATTCAACACCCGCCTTCAGTAATAACATAGGGCACAATTCAACACCCGCCTTCAGTAATAACATAGGGCACAATTCAACACCCGCCTTCAGTAATAACATAGGGCACAATTCAACACCCGCCTTCAGTAATAACATAGGGCACAATTCAACACCCAGCCTTCAGTAATAACATAGGGCACAATTCAACACCCGCCTTCAGTAATAACATAGGGCACAATTCAACACCCTGCCTTCAGTAATAACATGGGGCACAATTCAACACCCGCCTTCAGTAATAACATAGGGCACAATTCAACACCCTGCCTTCAGTAATAACATAGGGCACAATTCAACACCCTGCCTTCAGTAATAACATAGGGCACAATTCAACACCCGCCTTCAGTAATAACATAGGGCACAATTCAACACCCGCCTTCAGTGATAACATAGGGGACAATTCAACACCCTGCCTTCAGTAATAACATAGGGCACAATTCAACACCCTGCCTTCAGTAATAACATAGGGCACAATTCAACACTCTGCCTTCAGTAATAACATAGGGCACAATTCAACACCCAGCCTTCAGTAATAACATAGGGCACAATTCAACACCCTGCCTTCAGTAATAACATAGGGCACAATTCAACACCCTGCCTTCAGTAATAACATAGGGCACAATTCAACACCCAGCCTTCAGTAATAACATAGGGCACAATTCAACACCCTGCCTTCAGTAATAACATAGGGCACAATTCAACACCCAGCCTTCAGTAATAACATAGGGCACAATTCAACACCCAGCCTTCAGTAATAACATAGGGCACAATTCAACACCCTGCCTTCAGTAATAACATAGGGCACAATTCAACACCCAGCCTTCAGTAATAACATAGGGCACAATTCAACACCCTGCCTTCAGTAATAACATAGGGCACAATTCAACACCCTGCCTTCAGTAATAACATAGGGCACAATTCAACACCCTGCCTTCAGTAATAACATAGGGCACAATTCAACACCCTGCCTTCAGTAATAACATAGGGCACAATTCAACACCCAGCCTTCAGTAATAACATAGGGCACAATTCAACACCCAGCCTTCAGTAATAACATAGGGCACAATTCAACACCCTGCCTTCAGTAATAACATAGGGCACAATTCAACACCCTGCCTTCAGTAATAACATAGGGCACAATTCAACACCCAGCCTTCAGTAATAACATAGGGCACAATTCACAATCCTCACACGCTGCATCTTGTATACGATCTGTTACAAATCCCCATTTTACGAAGTATATTTTCTAAATATTGGTTTAGAATATTTTTAGAATAGTTATAGATAAGTTAATAGGTAATGGTTAATGGGTAATAGGTTAGTTAATGGGTAGTAGATATGTTAACGGATAATAGGTAGGTTAATAGGTTTTAATTTTGAAAAACTAGCCCCATTGTGCCGATAGAAGTGTAGAATATTAATATCACATGTGTTTCGAAATTCTCAAATATTTACAGATATTTATGATCAAACAGTCAAATATTAGAATTGTATTTGCGTTGGAGCTCTCAGATATTTACTACATTCCTAGTCAAGGTTTCAAATATCAATACTACTCACGAGATCAAACTCTTCAATATTAATATCACATTTTGTGATCGAGCTCAGCGTTAAATTCAGAACTAAAGACTCAAGTGTAAATACAACAAATGCTTCATAACTGTATGAATATTAAAGTTGGTGATTAGCCCATCAAATATTATTTGCGCATCGGTCCTCAAACATTACAATTAAGTTCAAATATTACTCGCACAAATGTGATGGAGCTCTGAAATAGCAATATCCCATTTATTTCATGACTCTAAAAAATATTAAATTCGCGATCAAGCTTTCGAATATTTAAACCACATTCCCGATAGAGGTCTTCAATATTAGTACCTGATTCAGATCCAGTTGTCAAATATTAAAATTACGTACGTGATCAAACTTTCCAATATTAATATCCCATTTTGCTTAGAACTAAATTTAGATCAAGGTTTGAAATACTAATATCATATATGGGGTCTCAAATATTAAAATTACACGCGTAAGGAAACTCTCCAATATTAATATACCATTTTGCATAGAACTAAATTCAGATCAAGGTTTGGAATATTAATATAGATGGGAGTGTGAAATATTAATATCTCATTACACGGAGGCCTTCATTACAGCTCCGTGTGGGCGCCGGAGCAAACAAGGGCCAGAAAATTCTATTTCTTCGCTTATGTTTTATTCAGACACGCAATTCTCTTTATGTTTATTTAACTCGCAATAATGATAGCTGCTTTACCCCGTGTGTGTATGTACGTGTGTGTGTGTGAGCGTATTTGTGTGTGTGTACGTACGTGTGTGTGAGCGTGAGTAGGTGCATATGTGCGAGTGTATATGCATGCATGTGTGTGTGGCCGGTATGAGTTCTATATGAGGTGACTTATTATCATACTACAATATTACCATTTTCATATCGCCACAAAACTGCCATTTCCACAACGCCACAAAACTGCCATTAGCCCAATGGCACAACATTGCCATTTGCCCAATGGCACAACATTGCCATTTGCCCAATGGCACAACATTGCCATTTGCCCAATGGCACAACATTGCCATTTGCCCAATGGCACAACATTGCCATTTGCCCAATGGCACAACATTGCCATTTGCCCAATGGCACAACATTGCCATTTGCCCAATGGCACAACATTGCCATTTGCCCAATGGCACAACACTGCCATTTCCACAACGGCACCTAATGGCACAATTCTTTTGTTTAAGCGCTGCAATGAGCTTTCGATCCATCGCCAAATTCTGTGGCTTGTGCACTTCACCGAAGCAGCGCCTGCCAAAATATGTGACATGTCGCTAAAGTTGATCTAAGGAACATTTTTCAGATAGTGAGAACTGAGGCAATAATTGAAGGATTAATACAGGGAATATTGGAGAGGTAGTGAAGCCTGTATCACAGATACGCTCATCACACACTTTGTGAAGGATTAATGTAGGCAAAATTGGAGAGGTAGTGAAGCCTGTATCACAGATACGCTCATCACACACTTTGTGAAGGATTAATGTAGGCAAAATTGGAGAGGTAGTGAAGCCTGTATCACAGATACGCTCATCACACACTTTGTGAAGGATTAATGTAGGCAAAATTGGAGAGGTAGTGAAGCCTGTATCACAGATACGCTCATCACACACTTTGTGAAGGATTAATGTAGGCAAAATTGGAGAGGTGGTGAAGCCTGTATCACAGATACGCTCATCACACACTTTGTGAAGGATTAATGTAGGCAAAATTGGAGAGGTAGTGAAGCCTGTATCACAGATATGCTCATCACACACTTTGTAAAGGATTAATGTAGGCAAAATTGGAGAGGTAGTGAAGCCTGTATCACAGATACGCTCATCACACACTTTGTAAAGGATTAATGTAGGCAAAATTGGAGAGGTAGTGAAGCCTGTATCACAGATACGCTCATCACACACTTTGTGAAGGATTAATGTAGGCAAAATTGGAGAGGTAATGAAGTCTGTATCACAGATACGCTCATCACATACTTTGTGAAGGATTAATGTAGGCAAAATTGGAGAGGTAGTGAAGTCTGTATCACAGATACGCTCATCACACACTTTGTGAAGGATTAATGTAGGCAAAATTGGAGAGGTAGTGAAGCCTGTATCACAGATACGCTCATCACACACTTTGTGAAGGATTAATGTAGGGAAAATTGGAGAGGTAGTGAAGCCTGTATCACAGATACGCTCATCACACACTTTGTGAAGGATTAATGTAGGCAAAATTGGAGAGGTAGTGAAGCCTGTATCACAGATACGCTCATCACACACTTTGTGAAGGATTAATGTAGGCAAAATTGGAGAGGTAGTGAAGCCTGTATCACAGATACGCTCATCACACACTTTGTGAAGCATTAATGTAGGCAAAATTGGAGAGGTAGTGAAGCCTGTATCACAGATACGCTCATCACACACTTTGTGAAGGATTAATGTAGGCAAAATTGGAGAGGTAGTGAAGCCTGTATCACAGATACGCTCATCACACACTTTGTGAAGGATTAATGTAGGCAAAATTGGAGAGGTAGTGAAGCCTGTATCACAGATACGCTCATCACACACTTTGTGAAGGATTAATGTAGGCAAAATTGGAGAGGTAGTGAAGCCTGTATCACAGATATGCTCATCACACACTTTGTGAAGGATTAATGTAGGCAAAATTGGAGAGGTAGTGAAGCCTGTATCTCAGATACGCTCATCACACACTTTGTGAAGGATTAATGTAGGCAAAATTGGAGAGGTAGTGAAGCCTGTATCACAGATATGCTCATCACACACTTTGTGAAGGATTAATGTAGGCAAAATTGGAGAGGTAGTGAAGCCTGTATCACAGATACGCTCATCACACACTTTGTGAAGCATTAATGTAGGCAAAATTGGAGAGGTAGTGAAGCCTGTATCACAGATACGCTCATCACACACTTAGTGAAGGATTAATGTAGGCAAAATTGGAGAGGTAGTGAAGCCTGTATCACAGATACGCTCATCACACACTTTGTGAAGGATTAATGTAGGCAAAATTGGAGAGGTAGTGAAGCCTGTATCACAGATACGCTCATCACACACTTTGTGAAGGATTAATGTAGGCAAAATTGGAGAGGTAGTGAAGCCTGTATCACAGATATGCTCATCACACACTTTGTGAAGGATTAATGTAATCAAAATTGGAGAGGTAGTGAAGCCTGTATCACAGATACGCTCATCACACACTTTGTGAAGGATTAATGTAGGCAAAATTGGAGAGGTAGTGAAGCCTGTATCACAGATACGCTCATCACACACTTTGTGAAGGATTAATGGAGAAGTGGTGATGGATTGGAAAGATTGGAGACGTGGTGATGTCTTTAGAAATAAGTCATAAAAAAATATAAGAGATCAGATTAAAGGAGAAATGACCTCAGTGAAAATTTTCACTGTTTCCTTTACAACGTTTTACTGCACTGAAGATGAAATGAAAATATTTTGGAACGCTTGTCATGAAAAAATGTTTAGTTTACATTGATTCTTCTTTTTATCTTACGCATTGAATTCCCTAAGAATCAACCAATTAATAATATAAGAATTACTCATTAGCAGCCAATGCCTATGAACCTAAAGAATTACTAATTAATAATCTACGCTTGCTAGAGTAGGACTAACTTATTAATAACCCACCTTTGATAGGGTATGAAACTACTAATTAATAACCTACACTCGATAGCGTATGAATAACTAATTAATAACTAATGCTAGATAGCATACAAAAACTAATTAATAACCCATGTCTATTAAGAAAAGCATAACTACTTCAAAATCCAGGGCTCTGAAGCAATAAAATTACTAATTAATAGCATACGCTTCCCAATGAATCAATTACTAATTAATAACCATTGTCTACGCTAAGATATAGTACATAATTGACTGTACACTCACACATAAATGAGTACATAATTGACCGTACACTCCCAGATAATTGAGTACATAATTGGCTGTACACATCTCAAACATAATGGAGTACATAATTACCTGTACATAAACTAAGATCTATACCCATTAAACCCATTATTCAATTACAATAAAATATTCCTCATCATACCGCCCTCTTCTCATCAGAATATCGCAATCTTCATTATAATACCCTATTCTTAACCATAATTCCTCATCTCTAACTACAAGACTTTATTTCTGATTATCATGTTCTATTTCTCTTATCAGGCCCACTACATCATTATGACACTCTATTCGGGGTCTGAATGCCCTTTTCATCATCACTTATTAGAAATACCTTATTCCTAGGTGGCATATTTTATTCCTTATCATAGGAACATAGTCAATTGTTAGGCATATTCCTATAAATTTAGGTGTTTAACTAATCCTATTTCTATAGTACTTATGGGCTAGAATAACCCCTTTCCTATATATCCATTAGGTACTTAATTACTTCTTTAGGATGTCACTTACGTCAGTAGCGTGCTATTACATTATCACATTACAGTAATTAAAATAAAACAATACAATTATATATTACAAAAATTAACAGTAATTAGGATTAGTTACTGCTCGCACTGCACACATACACGAAGGGCATCCACGCTTTCTCCCTATGATTTTTTAAGTCACGAAATGCTAAAAATGACTAGTACCTGTACCTATCTGACACTTAAATTGCTTTTTAAATAGTTAGTTATCAATTATTTGCCCTTTAACACTATGACTGCGACGTGCGCCACAGGTGGCGGTACACGGAGGTTATTTTCACAATGCTGCTGACCGACCAGTAGTCACAAATTCAATTTTTATAAATACTTAATCAAAGCTAAATAAAAGCACAATCCAGTTCATGTTTGTTATTTTCAAAATAGTTTACTACAATTGACTCTAAATTTGAGTTTGGTATGGAACTTAATAACTGAAAAATTACTGAATTACTGATAATTACTGTATTTAGTAGTCGCAGTCTGAGTGTTAATTTAACCTAATAGGTAAGTCATCCACAGCATCAACCTAGTAGGTACAAGAACGAAGGTAGCGCTCTCGACCTAAAATTATCGAGCCCACGATTTCTTCCTAATAAAAACTAATACAATTTTCTGTACCACCACACGAATTACTAATTCATAGATTCGTAATTTATTGCTCATTTGCGTAGCATATTTTGGCAAGTGAATTACTAATATATATATATCAGCTATTTGTCACCCATTAACTTACCCTTTTACACCACATGAATGTATCATTCATTGATTAGCTATTCATTGCCAACTGGAATACCACATTATAACACGTGAAACACTAATTTATTTATAAGCAATTTATCCACATTAGCATAACTATTATACCATGAATTCATAATTCGTAGATTAAAAATTAATTGACCATCAGTATTCCACGAATTACATTGATAAACAGTTCATTGCCAATTGATATAGCTCATTAAGTAATTGTGCATGTCGTACACGTACCTACGTAATTAATCGAGTACGTAATTACCTACCTGTGCGTAACTGATTGGTTACATAATTACCAACGAATACGGAATTGATCGAGTACGTAATTAATAGAGTGCGTAATTAATCGAGTGTTACCTATTACCTATTAGATGCGTAATTAATCGTAAATGACGTCCCACTACCTACGTAAATAATTGAGTACGTATTTACCTACCAGGCCCGTCACTAACTGCACATATCGTCCACCTACCTACGTAAATGAGTACGTAATCACCTACCAGGCCCGTAACTAACTGCACATGTCGTACAACTACCTACGTAAATAGAGTACGTAATCACCTACCAGGCCCGTAACTAAGTGCACATGTCGTACACCTAACTACGTAAATAGAGTACGCAGTCACCTACCAGGCCCGTCACTAACTGCACATGTCCGGCAGATACAAGAACGGCGGTCACACCCTCACCGATTTCATGGGCAACGAGCCAACCAAGAAGCGGAAGCGCCGGACGTCATTCACTCCTCAGGCTCTCGAGATACTCAACTCGCACTTCGAGAGAAATACTCATCCTTCTGGTGAGTGTATTACTCTCTATACCCATCCTTCTGGTGAGTATATCTCTCTCTGTGCTCATCCTTCTGGTGGGTATATCCCTCTCTGTGCTCATCCTTCTGGTGGGTATATCCCTCTCTTTGCCCATCCTTCTGGTGGGTATATCCCTCTCTGTGCCCATCCTTCTGGTGGGTATATCCCTCTCTTTGCCCATCCTTCTGGTGGGTATATCCCTCTCTGTGCCCATCCTTCTGGTGGGTATATCCCTCTCTTTGCCCATCCTTCTGGTGGGTATATCCCTCTCTTTGCCCATCCTTCTGATGAGTTGTTCCTCTCTATACCCATCCTTCTTTATTTTCTCTTGTCATCCAAATTCAATTGAATTTTGCGTTGAGGATATAGAATCAAGTTTAAAAATATAATAAATAAACGAAATTTTATTTATTTGTAGAAGAAAAAACATTTGGCCAGATTGTTAAAGTTAAAATGCTAGTTTCATGAACAATGGAAAACTGCTCAATGAAAAAATGCTCTTAATACTATTTTAATATTGTAATAGCAGTTCCGGTATCAATACCGATAAAATGTTATTGTAGCGTCCTGCGCGGTTAAATTCTGTGTAGAATAACAACGATAATAAAAATAATAATTATTGTCATCTATCTAAGATCACCGGCCTGAATTTATTTTTTTGTATAATATTATAGAAATGATGAAATTGTTGTTAAGGCGTGATAACATAGCTAAAGAATGGCTGATATTGCTTGTATACGGTCGCTACACAAGCTTCAGGTTCTATTTATATATTTTTATTTAATAATAAATATTTAAAAACACTAACGCATCAAGCATCACAACCCCTAAATCTTCGCACAGAATCTTCCTCAGTAATTATTTCGTTTATTATAATCTGATTCTCATTATGATGACCAATAATTCTGACGATTATGCCATTGACAAACGGTTGCACCTCAACATATTGCTATAGAGACCAGAGGATCCTCAGAGACAGCTCTTTCCATTCATTAAAAAACTTGCTCTCTACTGACACGTGCACAGGTGCAGATTTCATGAGGATAGGGAATTTTTTTTTCATTTTTCTAATTATTTCCATCAACCATTTCAAAGTTTTATATTTCCCACTTTTCAATTTCTCCATTTTCCATTTTCGAGCTGTTTTCCTTTTCCATAGCTATTTTCAGGTTCTTTTCATTTTCTGTGTTCATGTGGTTTCTCTTGTCAATTTAGATTTTCGAGTTATTTTCATTTTCCATTTCTATTTTTCACCTATTTCTATGTTTCAGTAACTTTCATTCATTACAAAGCCGACCATGCGCTTTACTGACCGTTGCTGTGTCGCGCAGGCGCAGAGATCACGGCGATGGGCGAGCAGCTGGGCTACGAGCGCGAAGTTGTGCGGATTTGGTTCTGCAACAAGAGGCAAGCGCTCAAAAATACGGTTCGTATGATGGCCAAAAGTTCTGCTCCCCCCACCGGACAGACCCCCGCCCCCCACCCGCCTCCACTGCCCCCGCACTCCCAGATCAACTGAAACTGGGGGCGCATAGACACCAACCACATCACCACGCCGCCTCAGTGAGCGTCGCCGCCAAAATTTCATGACACGACGCTGCTGAATTTCAAGTTGCGGCGATGAAGATGGAAGAAATTATATCTGGACTATCTCCTTGAGGCACTTGGGTTCTCGCTCCGTGCTTGAGGTCATTTTAGAACCCAGGACTAATCTTTGAGGAGCGCTTGACCAGTTTGGCCGCAGAATTAACTCCTTGAGGTACATCAGTGCCCTAAGACAAACCCTTGAGGAACATTTGCGTCCCAGAACTGGCCCTTGTAGCACATTTGAGCCTTAAGGCACATGCTTGAAGCACATTTGGGTCCCCAAATAAAGACTTGAGGCATATTTCAGCCCTAGGACTTTTGTTTGAGGCACATTTGAGCCCCAAAATAAAGCCTTGAGGCACATTTGGGCCCCAGGACTATTGTGTGAGGCACATCTGAGCACCAGAATAAAGCCTTGAGGCACATTTGCGCCTCAAAACTAATACTTGAGGCACACTGAGGCCGAATGATTAACACAAGAGACACACATGGGGCTTAGGACTGGCCCTTGACGCGCACTTTCATTTTAGAACCAACCCTTGACGCATTTGTCTTCTATTACGTACTCTCGAGTTATGTAGATTTCATTTCTTAATAGGTCTCGGTACTGACAATTTTTATAGATACACGAGGTACAGTTTGAACCCTCAAAGTACCATTTCACATAGAAGTACTTTTCCAGAGTACAGATTGGTAAAGTAGTACCAAGCTACTGGTATTAATTAATCTTTGAAGTACTGACGTTTAATTATAGGAAAAATAGTTTTCGAGATGGTTGACTTCTTTAGAAAATATCTCGTTTCTTAAATCGTTTGACACATAAAATGATGTACAACGTTGGTTCAAATATGTACCCTGATATAATACCTTCAGGTGTGTTATTTTTCTGAAATTGTTAAGCATTCCAGATATTAAATTAAAAAGCTTTCACTCTGCAAAAATTATTTGAAGAAAACGAAATTGCAAACTTCGATATGCGTATTCACGTACATGTAAGCAGTTAAAAGAAAATGAACACAATAATTAAAAAATTGCACACCGAATGGAGTGTATACTACACAATGGTGGGAGGTCTTTTAATTGTTAGATTTGTGTTTTTAATTTTAATTTTGTCTGATTTTAAGGTGGAGATACCATGTGGCACTATACATGTCCCTCATGTGAAACTTCTGTTCTTTTCTCTTGAAAGAAATGAAAGTTTTGTAAAATGGTATTGTAGGCCTAGGCTGGAAAGAAGGGATGAAAGAATGGTTTGAAAAGTTAGGGGATTCAGCTAAATTTATCTTGAATTTTTCTTGAATTTATCCTTAATTTATCTTGAATCATTCTTGAATTTAGCCTGAATTTATCTTGAATCATTCTTGAATTTTTCTTGAATTTATCCTGAATTCATCCTGAATTTTTATTGAATTTGTCCTGAATTCATCCTGCATTATTATCTGCATAGTGCCTGGAATTTTAACTTTATTTTAATTTCTTACAAAATTATTTGAAGATTCATTTTAACTACCCACTCATGCTAACAAACATTTAGAATCAACAAGAATGGGAATTCATTCCAGGGCAGTTAGTCGTGCTATGTTTCCCACGTTCATCAAAAATGTATCTATTTCTAAGGTTTTTATTTATAAATAACAGGGACATTTTCATATTCAGGTTTTCCAATTCATTCATTTGAATGAAAAAGTTTTTACTTATCCGAAGAAAACACTAAAATTAAAAATGTCCCAATTTCCTATTGATAGAAGTTGAAAGAATCGATTTCACGTTTAGACTTTCATCATTCAGATAATGAAATTTTTAGATAACAAAATTTTGTAATAAAATAATGTAAGAAACTTGTGCTTATAATTACGTTCGTATAATTATGTGTGCGTATAATTATGTGCGTGTTTTTTGCACGCACACCTCCACGAATCTGGATACTTTCCCCAACATTAAATGTTGCCGAGCGAATATTTTTTAACAAATAAAATACTATTCAACTAATGAACAAACGATATTAATTAAGCAAACGTAGCTAAGCGAATGTTTAAATTTTTATTAATTATAAATGAGGTTAATCTTTTATTCCTAATTTTAGGTACATGTAAATAATGCGCGTTCTGTACTAATCATCCTCGCTGATTGTTGGGCGTTCCTTTTAACTACTTATTTACTAACTCAATTAATTCAGCAATCATGAGTGCATTGTACGGGCAGTGAATTTAAATTATGAATTTTTTCAATAATCATGAATGGTCTACAAAGTGAATTTCAATTGAGCGTTTATTTTTAATTATAGTGTAGGATGAATTCTAATGAGGAATTAATTTATGAAAAATGGATTAATCGTCAATGGCGTGAATTTCGATTATAAAGTAATTAATTAATTAAGCAGTGTCAATAGGGCAAATTCTGAGTAATGATTGTTAACGTGTCAATTTTTGTAGGTTTCAGGTTAAAAAAGAGTTTTTGCGTGAGTTCTTGAATGTAAATAGAGACTCCGACTCACACGGAGCAGCACGACTATGTACGCAAACGTTACGCTCTCTACGCTCACATTAGCGCTCGTACATGACATATGGGTGTACATTTGTCATATGTATACCTACATATATATATTTCACCTTCGTATATGAGTACACATATATCTATGTACTCATATACGAAGGTGAGCATACAATGTTATCTGGATGTCCAAAAATATATTTACATACATGAGCACACATACACGTAATGCCAGAAGTACATGTACGTACAATTTGTTGTGCGTTTCTATGTACATACACACACGTACGTCCTCATACACATACACAAATTTTGAGATATGCTTCAATATACGTACAATTAAGTATACATATAAATATACATACAGTAATTATGTATATACACATACACACAAATATACGAGTACATCTGCATACTTATATATGAATATACTTCACACGTATGTATGCACACTTACATACAAATATACTTTATATAATATACACAGAGAAGTATACACTATACAATGCAAGAAATGGCTGGCATACAGAGCGTGTGTGCCCCACAGGAACGACTGCCCGGCAGTCTCCATACCTCGCACTACGGTCAAGTTGTACATTCGCTGTACAGACAAGTAAACCTTTAAGTTCCCCATTCTGATGCTGCGAAGCAGGTGTACAGTCCTTAGCGTAAGGTACTTTCTATGGTACATTCCGGGTACTGCGTGTTGAGTACTGCGTGTACATGTTGGGTACTGCGTGTACGTGTTGGGTGCTGTGTGTACTGTTGGGTACTGCGTGTACATGTTGGGAACTGCGTGTACATGTTGAGTACTGCTTGTACATGTTGGGCACTGCATGTACATGTCGGGTACTAAGTGTACATGTCGGGTACTAAGTGTACATGTCGGGTACTGCCTGTACATGTCGAGTACTGCGTGTACATGTCGGGTACTGCGTGTACATGTCGGGTACTGCGTGCACATGTTGGATACTTCGTGTAGATGTTGGATACTGCGTGTACATGTTGGATACTGCATGTAAATGCCGGGTACTGCGTGTATACGTCGGGTACTGCGTGTACATGTCGGCTACTGCGTGTACATGTCGGGTACTTCATGTACTACACGTACATTTTGTGGTGTACCACGTACGTACATGTGCTATGTGTAGCGATCCGTGCGTACTTTGGGCACATTAGCAGTTACTGCAATGTGGAGTAGCAGTTACTGTAAGATACAGTTACAGTTATTGTAATATACGAACTCTTGGTTACAATCACTGCAATGTTTATATGTTCTCAGCTGCAGTTACTGTAGTGTACAGCTGCAGTTACTGTGGTGTACAGCTGCAGTTACTGCGGTGTACAGCTGAAGTTACTGTAGTGCACAGCTGCAGTTACTGTGGTGTACAGCTGCAGTTACTGCGGTGTGCAGCTGCAGTCACTGCGGTGTACAGCTGCAGTTACCGTAGTGCACAGCTGCAGTTACTGTAGTGTAAAGCTGCAGTTACTGTAGTGTACAGCTGCATTTACTGTAGTGTACAGCTGCAGTTACTGTAGTGCACAGCTGCCGTTACTGTAGTGCACAGCTGCCGTTACTGTAGTGCACAGCTGCAGTTACTGTAGTGCGCAGCTGCAGTTACTCTAGTGCACTGCTGCAGTTACTCTAGTGCACAGCTGCAGTTACTGTAGTGCACAGCTGCAGTTACTGTAGTGCACAGCTGCAGTTACTGTAGTGCACAGCTGCAGTTACTGTAGTGCACAGCTGCAGTTACTGTGGTGTACAGCTGCAGTTACTGCGGTGTGTAGCTGCAGTCACTGCAGTGTACAGCTGCAGTTACTGTAGTGTACAGCTGCAGTTACTGTAGTGCACAGGTGCAGTTACTGTAGTGCACAGCTGCAGTTACTGTAGTGTACAGCTGCAGTTACTGTACTGTACTGTACAGCTGCAGTTACTGTAGTGCACAGCTGCAGTTACTGTAGTGCACAGCTGCAGTTACTGTAGTGTACAGCTGCAGTTACAGTCACTGTGAAGTGAGTACAGTAACTGTACGATGAGAATCACTGTTATGTCGGCGAGTTCGTTAAGAAATGACGTTGAAGAACTTTTTCAAAACCAATTCGTGTTCACGCTGTGCGTGAAGCAATGCAAGCGTACCCCAACTTTCATTTAGCACAAAAAAAAAGAATTTATTCAGGGGTTTATTTGTTCGAAAAATGTCGGTTAGCGAATGCCTTTTGTGGAGTTGACTCGTAAATGTCCTAGATTTCATGTGAGGGGGGCTATGTTTTAATGTTGTGTTTTATGATAGATTTCATGATGGTTTTATGATGTTTTTGATTGCTTTATGTTGGATTTTATGTTGGTTTCATGTTTTAATGCGGTGGTAGTTTCGTGGTTAAATTTAGGCTAATTTGTTAATTTTTACTTGTTGACGAAAAATTAATTTTTGTTGTTGTTTAGTCGAATTTGTAGACTGGATATCTTGGTTATTTAATGGATTCCTATGTTATCAACTGGTTTTCTTGGGTCTTTATTTAATACCTTTTATTAACAGAATACCTTTGTCATTAACAGGGTATTTTTGTTTTTAACAAGATACCTTTGTTATCAACAGGATATCTTAATTAGCAAATGAATATTTAGGTTACGGACTGGGTATCTTGGTAACGGATTATGTTAAGGATATTACAATGTTTTTTTGTTGTAAAAACTATGATGTAGACTGGATATCGATCTCCAGACACATTAATCGTTACGATAATTACGTAAATATTCACGATTTGGTGATTAACGAATTCGCTAATTATGACGTCGCTGATTACGATATCGCTAATTACGACGTCACTAATTACGACATCGCTAATTACGAGACATTGCTAATTACGACGCTGATAATTAGGACATCGCTAATTACGACATCGGCGATTACGACATCGCTAATTAGGACATCGCTAATTACGACATCGGCGATTACGACATCGCTAATTAGGACATCGCTAATTACGACGTCGATGATTGCAACGTTGCTTTGACTGTACCTGCTGTGGAGCAGTTCACGACATACGACACTTTACGCCTCACCTGCCACCGTTACGTGTAACTTGTACATACTTGCGCCACCCTCTTGTACATAACGTGTCTTTTACGTCGTGTTTACATCATCACTGGCGTTTATGAGAACGTTTACGTCATCATTGATGTTTGCGTCATCGCTGGTGTTTGCGCCATCGCTGGTGTTTGCGTCATCACTGGTGTTTGCGTCATCACTGGTGTTTGCGCCATCGCTGGTGTTAGCGTCATCGTTGGTGTTTGCGTGATCACTGGTGTTTGCGCCATCGCTGGTGTTTGCGATATCGCTGGTGTTTGGGCCATCGCTGGTGTTTGCGTCATCGCTGGTGTTTGCGCCATCGTTGGTGTTTGCGCCATCGTTGGTGTTTGCGTCATCGCTGGTGTTTGCGCCATCGCTGGTGTTTGCGCCATCGCTGGTGTTTGCGCCATCGCTGGTGTTTGCGCCATCGCTGGTGTTTGCGCCATCGCTGGTGTTTGCGCCATCGCTGGTGTTTGCGCCATCGTTGGTGTTTGCGCCATCGCTGGTATTTGCGCCATCGCTGGTGTTTGCGCCATCGCTGGTGTTTGCGCCATCGCTGGTGTTTGCGCCATCGCTGGTGTTTGCGCCATCGTTGGTGTTTGCGTCATCGTTGGTGTTTGCGTCATCGCTGGTGTTTGCGTCATCGCTGGTGTTTGCGTCATCGCTGGTGTTTGCGTCATCGCTGGTGTTTGCGTCATCGCTGGTGTTTGCGTCATCGCTAGTGTTTGCGTCATCGCTGGTGTTTGCGCCTTCGCTGGTGTTTGCGTCATCGCTGGTGTTTGCGCCATCGCTGATGTTTGTGCCATCGCTGGTGTTTGCGCCATCGTTGGTGTTTGCGCCATCGCTGGTGTGTACGCCATCGCTGGTGTTTACGCCATCGCTGGTGCTTAGTTTGTGCAGAAATATTTCTATTGTTTTTGTGACCAACAAATGAATGGTCAGCAATATGCCTTTTTTTTTTGTTCTTAAATTTTGTGTTGATGGAGCGCATTTTACCTTGTTGCCTGTTCGAGCGCCGATTTATTTATTTAAGCGACGAAATATAAATGGTTAGTGGAAACTAAATGGTGGGAGTAACGTGCGGAAATGTGGTCCCGCGCGTGTGTTGTGTGTGTGTGTGTGTGTAACATGTCTTGGTGCGTTGTGTTGACTTAAACAGCTGTGGTGATTCAGAAACAGCTGTGGTGATTCAGAAACAGCTGCAACGATTCAGAAACAGCTGTGGTGATTCAGAAACAACTGCGTTGATTCTGAAACAGCTGTGGTGATTCAGAAACAGCTGCATTGATTCTGAAACAGCTGCATTGATTCTGAAACAGCTGCATTGATGCAGAAACAGCTGCATTGATGCAGAAACAGCTGCATTGATTCACAAACAGCTGCAATGATTCTGAAACACCTGAGTTGATGCAGAAACAGCTGCATTGATTCACAAACAGCTGCGATGATTCACAAACAGCTGCGATGATTCACAAACAGCTGCGTTGATTCTGAAACAGCTGCGTTTATCTGGGAACAGCTGCGTATGTTCAGAAACAGTTGAGCTGATCCAGAAACAGCCCTGTTGATTCAGATGCTTTCTAACTCTTTGGCTGCTTAAATCAAACAGCTGCTCGGAAAGCTATTATAAATAGCCGCTGCCTTTGGCTACTACGCTGAAATTTCAAAGCCGTTTCCTACGGTATTCCACATCCTGTCATACAGCAGTTTGAACGCGCTGTTTCATGCAGCTGTTCCGAATACCCGAACTGGGCCGTGGTTTTAAAGCTTTACGAGCTGTTACATCGGCTGTTTGTTACTGGTCTGGCAAACTGTCAACTGGGTAATGTTGACTGGCATTTCAATGACTGTCATTTGGGCCGCTGTAACTGGTTGACTGTCTACTGGCAAGCCGTCAATTTTTGAGGTATCAAATTGTCAACCGGTTAGCTGTCTACTGGCAACCATTCGACTCATCTAGATTGCAAACTGTTGAAGTTCTACAAAGTTTCGTCTCGTGTGATGCAAGGACTTTGTATTTGTTCAAATTGTTTCGCTTCGCAATGTTCATACATGTATGGTACGTACAGGCGATACGTACGTGTGCACACACATGTACGTACATGTACGTACCTGTGCACACCCATGTACGTACATGTGCACGCGCATGTACGAACATATGCACGCACATGTACGAACATGTGCACGGACATAAGCGTACATATGCACGCACATAAGCGTACATGTGCACACTAACGTACATGTGAGTACATGTACGCTTCAAATAACAGTTACGCGATGTTCGTAACTCAAAATGCAATTACAAATTTTATTTTGAACTCGTAAATTTTTGGTGCGTCTAAGCCTTTGCGTGCACACTTTGTTATTTATTATTATCATTATTATTATTTCTGTGATATACAATTAGCAAATAAATTCTACGTTGCAAAATGCGTTTTGATTCCTTGTCAAATGAAAAGCGTTAGCAGAAAATGTTCCGGGAAAATCTGGAATGTTCTCGATCAGTCTGGTATGTTCTGGAAGAAACGAATGTTAAAAAAACTGGAATGTCCAGGAAAAACATTTGTGGAAAAAAACTAGGATGTAATGAAAAAATGGAATGTTCCGGGAAAAACTGGAATATTCTGGAAAAAAGTGGAATGTTCCGGAAAAAACGAACGTTTCGTAAAAAACTGGAACGATCCGGAAAAAACTGGATGTTCCAGAAAAAAAACTAGAGTGGTCTGGAAAGACAGTTGTGGAAAGAAGTAGGATGTATGAAAAAATTATATGTTCCGGAAAAAACTGGAATATTCCGGAAAAACGAATGTTCCAGAAAAAACTGGAATGTTCCGGAAAAACTGGAATGGTCCGGAAAAACTGGAATGGTCCGGAAAAAAAACGAATAATTAGGGGAAAAACCTAGATTGCTCTAGAAAACACTGGAATGTTTTGGAAACATCAAAATGTTCTGGAAAAAACGAATATTCTGAAAGAAACCAGAATATTCTAGAAAAAACTAGTTTTGGAAATGAACTGGAATTATTGTTAGAAAACTTTTAAAAAAGTAATTTTCTGGAAAAACTGAAATCTTCACGGAAAAACTGGAATGTCTTAGAATGTACCGGAAAAACTAATGTACTGGGAAAAACAAATCTTTAGGAAAAAACTAAAATAGAACGTTCTAGAGAAACGAACGTTTTGGAAACATAAATTGGGAAAAACGAACGCTTCGGGAAAACGAAATTTTTAAACAAACTGGAATGTTCTAGAGCCAACTCCAGCGTTCAAGAAAAAAACAGAAATTTTCCGAAAAAAAATGAATATTCTCGGAAAAATAGCTGTTCTGAAAAAACTGGAATGATCTGTAAAAATCTAGGTTAGAAGAAAAGTTAGCTTCAGCCTCTCTTGCCACAACGAAGGCGTTCTAAACAGCGAGGGGAGAAGACGCTTTTTAGTATGAAATTAAGGAAACGTATAGTATTAGCACAAGGTATGTCTTCACACGTCGTGCAAAAAAACAATATGTAGAGAAGAAAGTTATTAAAACAAAATAAAAGTCAAAGAAAAAAGTAGTGTGTGCTGAAAAACAGGTTAGCAGAGAACCGAAGAAAAGTCTTCCTCAAAACAAAATATTCTATTTCAACTAGAAAGGGTCAACCATAAATCATCTCGGGACCTCACATATTCTTCCTGGGAGCTCTAATGAGACTGAAGGATATATGGGGAAATAAGGGGGCAGACTAGCAACAAGGAAGCAAAAGCGCTAGAAGTTAAATGAAAAGATAACAAAACAAATAGTGGAAAATGAGGGGAAAACTACCTCGCAGAAGTACATTTGAAGTATATGTATTTAATAACATGTACCCTAGTGTGTGGTGTCACATACAGCAACTAGAAACATTTGCTATATAAGTCGCACAGCAAAATAGGAAGTAACAGATGGATTAAATATTTTTATTGAAGCTTTGAAGCAGATAATGAGCACATGTACAATAAATAAGCTTACAATACAACAGTATGAGAAAATTGCCGAAGCAATAACATGTTAATTATTATTATTCAAATATTACTCACAATATTTGGGTTCCTTATTGACAGACACGCACAATAACTTCTTACGAACACTCAAACTCTCGAACTTTATACGATTTATTACGATTCATTTATTATTATTTCAGGGGTTCGAACGTGGTTAATTATTTCCTTAATAAACGAGTACATCAAATTTACCGGACGGTTAATTGCCCCACAAAATGTGCCCAGTAAAAATAATCGAAGTTAATTTTGAAATTTGTGGTGCAATCGATTAGATTAGTTGTTAGTTTTAGCCTCCCTAACCGAGACAAAGGCGTTCCAAAGAGAGGAAGGACAAAAGCACCATGCATGCATTTGCATAGTATGGAGTTAAGGGAACGCAAAATCTACTCCACAGGGGCATAGAACCAGTAAGTTTGAGAAGGAAGTTTCTGTAAGAACGAAAGTTGAAAGAGGAAGTAGTAGGTGCTGAAAAACCGGACAGCAGTGAACCGAAAAAGAAGACTTGCAACAAAACAAAGACACATTTCAACAAAAAGGCCTACCTAAATACCCATAGATAAAATAGCTGTATCCCCCCGAAGGGGAATGAAAAACGATTGCATTTTCCCCAGAAAAGGACAAAAAACTTTTTCCTATGCTACAAAAATACCAAAAACTCAAAAAACATTCTCACATAACACACACACACACACTACGCATACATCTCACATTCACGCACTACACACAACTAACACTAAGTTGCACACACAACTCAACACACACACACACACACACATGCGTCACACACCTCACACACCTACAACAGCTCCGAGTTCACACTATGGGGCTAGAATACACACGTAAAATTACACACACGGACAATGTACGAGTAGAATTCGAATATATTAAAGAACTCAATAATTACAGATTACGCAGGCCATGCATAATATGAACCCTATGCCTTACCCTATGAATACCATGCATGCATATAATAGATAATGAGGCGTATGAGAACTATTTAACCTACAAAATGTAACTCATGAATTTTTACCATTATTTTTACTTACCCACCATTTAACGAAATGTATTTTATATAAGTAACGGATTAGGAACGCGTATGAACAGAAGCTTCCTCACAACGTACACTTCACTGGAATAATGTGCGCACAACATGGGAATGTGTGCACAATTATTATTATTATTATTATTATTATTATTATTATTATTATTATTATATAAGAAAGTTTTAGCCTCCCTTAACCACGACAAAGATGTTCCAAGAGAGGAAAGAGGAAGGCACCATTTAGTATGGAGTTGAGGGAACGCGGAATCTATGCACAAAGTGCACAGAAACAGTAAGCTAGGAAAGAAGTTCATGAAACAAGAAAAAAGTTGAAGAAGAAAGTAGTAGGTGCTGAAAAACAGGACAGCAGTGAACCGAAAAAAGATAGTTCGTAACGAAACAAAAACCTATTATTATATTACAACAGAAAGTAAGCCTACCTAACCTTTAGCTCGGGCCTTCACATGGTTCCCCTGGGAGCGCTAATGCCCATAGATACAATAGTTGTATCCCCTGAGGGGATGTGTGCACAACATTGGAATAATGTGTGCACTACATTGGAATGTGTGCACTACATTGGAATGTGTGCACAACATGGGAATGTGTGCACAACATGGGAATGTGTGCACAACATTGGAATGTGTGCACAACATGGGAATGCGTGCACAACATGGGAATGCGTGCACAACATGGGAATGCGTGCACAACATTAGCATAATGCGTACACACATTTTTATTCATTGAACCTCCCCATATCTCAGCACGAAATTATCAAGAAAATTGACACACCAGTTACACACAACGGGCCCTTTCTGAACACCCGTTACAACGGGCCCGGCACACACTTGTTTCACATGTTCCAGACAATAACAATATGCGATGGTGACAGCTTATATTCACAGAAGCAAAACCTTGCAAAAATTCAGAAATCCGTAATAACGGATGGTAAAAGACCGCTATAACGGACGGTACAAGGCCGCTATAACGGACGGTACAAGGCCACTATAACGGACGGTACGAGCACGCTATAACGGACGGTACGAGCACGCTATAACGGACGGTACAAGGCCGCTATAACGGGCGGTACAAGCCCGCTATAACGGACGGTACAAGGCCGCTATAACGGACGGTACAAGGCCGCTATAACGGACGGTACAAGGCCGCTATAACGGGCGGTACGAGCCCGCTATAACGGACGGTACAAGGCCGCTATAACGGACGGTACAAGGCCGCTATAACGGACGGTACAAGGCCGCTATAACGGACGGTACAAGCCCGCTATAACGGACGGTAAAAGCCCGCTATAACGGACGGTACAAGCCCGCTATAACGGACGGTACAAGCCCGCTATAACGGGCGGTACAAGCCCGCCATAACGGACGGTACAAGCCCGCTATAACGGACGGTACAAGCCCGCTATAACGGACGGTACAAGCCCGCTATAACGGACGGTACAAGCCCGCTATAACGGACGGTACAAGCCCGCTATAACGGACGGTACAAGCCCGCTATAACGGGCGGTACAAGCCCGCTGTAACGGAAACAAGCGCCATGCGTCATGTCACGGTACAGGACAAATTACCGTGAAACAATAACGGTACGATATAAAATCGTGACACAACAACTTCTCCAAATAACATCAAGTCCCAATAACGGTGCTATACAGCGCAACAATAACGATACACACCGCGTAATAACAGTATAACCGCACGTTAGACTTTTACGTAAGAGTTATAGCTGTACATAACACATTCAAAGCTCCCACAACACACGTGTGTCGGGCATTTATTTAAATAACCAGGTCCAGCATTGCTTCAGGCACACATACATGTACACAACGGGCATGTAAAATACACGCATGTGTATTACGTACATGTGTATTACGTACATGTGCTATACGTACATGTGCTATACGTACATGTGTAACACGTACATGTATAATACGTAGATATATAACACGTACATATATAATACGCATATGTAAATAACGCACAAGTAAATAATGTACAAGTTAATAACGTACATGTATGTAACGTACATGTCTACAACTTCTATACATGCATACAACGGAGACATATATAGTTCATGTACATAACATACATATAAATAACGTACACGCATATAAGAATAAGCCTACTACTCGTAACTTGATGATATGCCTTGCGTTTCCGACTAGCTTGTAATGAGCACAGTTGACTTTACAGATTGAACAAGTGAGATAATTGAACTCGATAGTTAATTAACCTATATAGTTACACGCAACCGAGACCTTTCTGCATCTACTATAGAACCACCGGGGCAAAACGAAATTTTAAGTAAGATATTCCACGTGTCTTAGGCCGCCCGCCAACTGATGCGATGCGATTCGCCTCAATCGGCAGTGAGTTAGGTAACACAATGCTATCCCTACGGTGCTACAAATGAACCGTGCGATTTCGCAAGGCGTCGCACCAATAGAATCGCATCAGTGGGCGGGCGGCTTTAGACACATCGTTCAGAGTCAGTGTTTTCGCCAGCATCGCGAGGCTGAGGGCAAAGTTAGATACATCTTTTTAGGTTTCTTCACGTTTTCTTTCAAGTTGCTGTACAATAAAAGTTGTGAATGGACTTCCAATCAACGTACGCAAAATCTAACGAAGTCATGAAGAAATAGAGAAAGAGTACGGAACGGTCCGGTCGATTTTTGGTAGTGTCATACTACTGTCTCGAGTAACATTTTACCAGATAAAATTGAAGCTATAAGATATAATAATATTAATTGAAACTAAAAGCCAACCTTTATAGATATTTTAGCTATAGCTTCAATGAATTTTATTGTATACTATATTATTGTATACTATAATTGCAGTTTCAGCGAGTAGTGTTGTAAGAAAGGTTGGATGCTTAATGGAGACCAAAAGTGAAACATGAAGTAACCTTCTTCATGTTCCAAAGCTGAAAATGCGTTCTTCGATCTTCAAAGCAAAACATGAAGTGTCAACGACTAGAAATTGAGATCGCCCCTCAGGAGCGGGCCATAAATACATTACGGTAGATTAGATTGGATGTTAGTTTAAGCCTCCCTAACCGCAACAAAGACGCTCCAAAGAGAGGATGGATGAAGGCATAATACAAAGTCTATGCACAAATGCATACAAACGGTAAGTTGAGAAAGAAGATCATGAAACAAGATATAAATTGAAGAAGAAAGCAGTAGATGCTGAAAAGATTATATTATATTATAAGTTATTTTAAGCCTCCCTAACCGCTACAAAAAAAGAGCGTATCGAAGAGAGGAAGGAGAAAAGCACCATTTAGTATGGTGATAAGAGAATGGGGAATCTACGCAGAAGGGGCATAGAAACAGTAAGATGAGAAAGAAGTTTATGAAACAAGATAAAAATTGAAGAAGAAAGCAGTAGGTGCTGAAAAACAGGACAGCAGTGAACCGAAAAAAAGATGGCCCGTAACACGGCAAAAAACATTCTATTTCAATATAGAGAAGGCCTACCTGTCAGCTCGGGACCTCACATTTTTACAATAACGGCATAGATACAACAACAGCAGTAGCCTGCGTGGTCCCCAGAACAGGATTCTAGAAAAATTGTAATACATGGATAATAGGTCAAATTAGTAATAATGATGGATAGAATAATAATAGAGATAATAGGATATCAATAATAACATAAGGAAAGTTCCATAGAAGTACAACATAAAACAAGGCGTGTTTTTATGGGTAGATTTTCAAAAATAATGTTTCTATCAACAATATGGATACTAGAATGATATATATATGAGGATAACAAAATAGTGATAATTATACAGGGATAATAATAAATGAGTTAAATAAGGATGATAGAATAATAATATAAAGCAAAACCATATAAGTAAGAAACGCATGATAGAACATCAATAAAAGCATGATGGAATAAAGACTCGTATAAGATCACAATAAAATAAGGAAAATAGAATAACAAGCAACGGTATTATAAAGTACACCATAACTATACCTAATTTGAACAGGAACTTACAGTGGCACAACACCAGCACTGCCACACACACACACACGTTCGAACACACACGGTACGTACGGTCAATTTAGGGTATTTATTGCATATAAATAACACTAGCGCGTCACACGAGTAAAGGACTTGATATGTTGAGATATATTGCAGGGCAGGGATCACATACAGCAGCAATTATTGCACAAGTTACATCGAATTTTGTAAAGGCCAATTAAGAAGCGGATAATTGGCAAGATAATGGGGATATTAGCGCGAAAACGATGGTATTGAAGCGATAATGATGCTGGTGATTGGCGCCTTAATGATGGTGACAATAACAGGTGTGATATTGATACGGTGATTGGCGCCTTAATGATGGTGACAATAACAGGTGTGATATTGATACGGTGATTGGCGCCTTAATGATGGTGACAATAACAGGTGTGATATTGATACGGTGATTGGCGCCTTAATGATGGTGACAATAACAGGTGTGATATTGATACGGTGATTGGCGCCTTAATGATGGTGACAATAACAGGTGTGATATTGATACGGTGATTGGCGCCTTAATGATGGTGACAATAACAGGTGTGATATTGATACGGTGATTGGCGCCTTAATGATGGTGACAATAACAGGTGTGATATTGATACGGTGATTGGCGCCTTAATGATGGTGACAATAACAGGTGTGATATTGATACGGTGATTGGCGCCTTAATGATGGTGACAATAACAGGTGTGATATTGATACGGTGATTGGCGCCTTAATGATGGTGACAATAACAGGTGTGATATTGATACGGTGATTGGCGCCTTAACCCTTTAATGGGTTGCTGAACAAAATTGTCGAGGTATTTTTAGGCCTGATAAAATATACGTAATTTTAGTTACCTATTGTTTTTTCTTGTTCTGGCAGCTCAACAGAACTGTTGCGCCTCACGTAGGTACAAAAAGTAGGCAATAGATGGCGCTGAGGCAGTGGCAAGCCCCAACGTCCAAAACCTTTTGATCTCTGTGTACGCGTCGCCAAACTTCTCTTCTTTCTTATTTCAATTTCAGGGTGTAACAAGTATATAATCTATGTCTATTTTACATTTTATATTGAATTTGTTCTTGTAGACGGGTTTGAGCATATTTTTTGCAGATAATTATATTATTATGGCACCGTGTAAGGTACTTGAATATATGTCCACAATTTTGTTGAGCTGCCCATTCATGGTAAAAATTATGAGTAGAGAATCAGCTCAACAAAATTGTCGAACTATGTTATTTCCAACGGTTATTGATAGCATTTCACCTTCACAGGCCCGAAATGGATGTGTCAGGTTTCTATGATACCAGAAATAGATATCTGCAAGGTGTGGCTCCAAATTATGCCGATGATTCTGATGATGGCATTGACACGGACGATGGTGTTGCTGATCCTGATTTCATTCCTAACAGAAGTGGTGCAATAGCAAATGACATTGATGAAGGCGATGATACATGTGATGAAGGCACACCTATATTGCATGCCAATGAGGGTAGCTCAAACTAACAGCTAGAGGGAACAAGCACTAAAAAACACAGAACACGCTAACAAAATACTGATGTAATTCAGTCGAATGATGAACTTCCAGACGAGCCTCTCTCGCGGAAACGACAGTGGAGGAAAAGAGACATCGATAATATTTATAAACCAGAGATTGAATTTACTGGGCCAGATGAAATGCTAACACCTTACCAGTATTTCTCTCAGTTCATCACAAATGACTAACCTTATCTCGCATCACACAAACTTATACTCAGTTGAACAGTGTACCAAGAGTGTTGGTATAGATGACAATGAAATATAACAATTCCTAGCAATAATGCTCCATATGGGTGTATACAAGCTGCCAGCAGTGTACGATTACTGGAGTACGCTTCTGAGGGATGACGCATTAGATGCTATAATGAGTATGGTTTGATGAGTTAGAGGTAAAATTCTCTGAAAGTGTATATACATTTTACTGACAACAATAGTGAACACAACGACGATATATGTTGGAAGCTTAGGCAGCTGTTTGAAATGTTTCATGATCACTGTAAGAAGGTTGAAGGCAACTCATACAATTAAGAATGTAGATGAAGAAATGGAAGGAAAATGGAAGTGGAAGAAAATGGTAGAAAAGGCAGGAAAGCAATGCCAATACATCAGAAATAAACCCAATAAGTGGGGCTTCAAAACTTTTGTAGATCAAGCTGTAGTGGAATCATTCATGATTTACCATCATATCAAGGAAAAACATTTATCACGGAAACCCTGGAAGAAAATGAGAAAGACCTGTCGCGTAGTTAAAATGTGTCAATGGTAATGACAAGATATACCCCTAACCCTGAATCAGCTGTGGTTTTTTGTTATAACTTTTTCACAATCTCATAAAGTGTGATTTATTCTTGGGCCTAAAAATAAGCAAACTTGCTTCGTTGATTGTCCCAAGAAGTGAACAAGCACCATGACGGTGACTGGAAGCGACACTAGTCGCATCTTCCAGTTACACTGGAACCCATTCAAAATTTTTTCTATTTATTCGATACAGAACAACCCAAAGATTTCCAGCTGATACGGCAACAAAATGTTGTTTTCCATTTTACCCATCATTCTTTGTATTTTATATTAGCATTAGAAGAAAGTAAGTTTGTTACGCAGGTTATTTTTTGTGAAAAATATATTGATATAATGAGTCAATGTGCATGTCTAACTTACTACCATAATGTGGCAGCTCGACAAAATTGTAGGTACCGTAATGTGGCAACTCAACAATATTGTTGAGGTTCGTAACTTGAGAAATATGTTAGATACCGAAAATTTTCTTAAACAAAAGTTGTTACTCTACTTCAAAGATAAAGGAATTTGACATGAAAAAAAATTTTTTTTACCCAAATTCTACAAGTGACCATTAAAGGGTTAATGATGGTGACAATAACAGGTGTGATATTGATACGGTGATTGGCGCCTTAATGATGGTGAAAATAACAGGTGTGATATTGATACGGTGATTGGCGCCTTAATGATGGTGACAATAACAGGTGTGATATTGATACGGTGATTGGCGCCTTAATGATGGTGACAATAACAGGTGTGATATTGATACGGTGATTGGCGCCTTAATGATGGTGACAATAACAGGTGTGATATTGATACGGTGATTGGCGCCTTAATGATGGTGACAATAACAGGTGTGATATTGATACGGTGATTGGCGCCTTAATGATGGTGACAATAACAGGTGTGATATTGATACGGTAATTGGCGCCTTAATGATGGTGACAATAACAGGTGTGATATTGATACGGTGATTGGCGCCTTAATGATGGCGATATTGGCGTAATAATGACGGTGGTGATTGGCGTCAAGATGATGATAGTAAGCGCGATGATGATGATAGTAAGCGCAACGATAATGAAGAAAAGAAGGAAATGCATGGCAATGTTGTATGTCTACTCAAAACATTGTTGAAGTCCTTATGTACTCCTAAAGCAAGTGTTCCCTCGATTACAATCCTAGCTTACATTTACACCCTAAGAGTGAGCTACCAACACACAAATGAATTAATGTGCATATCTCTATAATTGATTATTGACTCGCATATTAATACCATACATTATTGATAAATAACATACATATTAATATATAAATAGATATTATATAAAAGTTGTTCCATAATAAATATACCCAGATCGAAGAACACTACTTATTAACACCACACACACAAATATAAACAAAAATTATAAAATGCATACTATTTTTTAATTAGCAAAGGTTCAATTACTTCAGAATATTCTAAGTACTAGCCGTAGGAATATTTACAGTTACAATGCAAGTATTATTGATAATTCTTTCATGATATTAGCCAGTCGCAATTAAAGACATTCGAAGAGAGGAAGGAGGAAGGCACCATTTAGTATGGTCGTGAGGGAACGCGGAATCTATGCACAAAATGCATAGAAACAGTAGGTTGAGAAAGAAGTTAACGAACTGTGTAAAATAAATGAACTAAGACACGCAACATATAAAATATATAATATTCGTATGTACGTATACACTAAATATGAGAAACATATAACGACGGGAGAAATATAAGATCAAGTAATATATTATAATTTCAAAGCAATAATAAAGTATAAGGCTATATCAAGAGGACTAATCATGACTAAATATGCAACAGGACGCATAAAACTAGAAACAAATAATATGACACATAACGCATGAAATGACGTAGCAAAAATATAATACAATGTAACAAATAGATCAGATTAAATTATTATTTATATTATTATAATATGAAAAAGTTTAAGCCTCCCTTAACCAAGACAAAGAAGTTCCAAGAAAGGAAGGATGAAAGCACCATTTAGTATGGAGTTGAGGGAACGCGGAATCTATGCACAAGGTGCATAAAAACAGTAAGCTAAGAAAGAACATCATGAAACAAGAAAAAGTTGAAGAAGAAAGTAGTAGTTGCTGAAAAACAGGACAGCAGTGAACCGAAAAGAGTTGGTCCGTAACAAAACAAAAACCTATTATATTTTAACAAAAAGGAAGCCTACCAAACCTTTAGCTCGGGCTCTCACACATTTTCCCCGGGAGCGCTAATTCCCTTAGATACAATATTTGTCTCACCTGAGGGGTTTTTTCGTTAATTTAGGTGAATGACTCACTGAGGACAGAGCTGGTTTCCGGAACGTTTTACGGAGTGTGACCAATTGTGGCAGTTATTTTTGAAACGAAATTTAGATATATACAGCATCAATATCAAAGTGAGGAATGTTTCCATTTATGGTAGTTATTTATGGTACATTTCGATTAATATAGCATTAATACCAATGTGGGGAATGCATCAATTTGTGGTGGTAATTAATGGAACGACATTTTGAGAAGTACAGCATCAATGCCAATGTTAGGAATGCATCAATTTATGGTGGGTATTTTTAGTACATAATGACAAATTTAGCACCAATATCCCCGCATAAATGCTTGTATTTATAGCCATAATTACGATGCGAAATATGAAAATTGAGTGTGACTACTGGTCGGTATTGGTCTTGGGCAAAGGACTTTGCACGGCATGCAGCTGACACAGATTTAATCTGAGTCTTTATTTCAGCAAAGTGATAGGATCGGTCAACCATTCTACATCATCAGTCACATCGGTTATCTGCCTTGTATCTGGGAAAGAAGGCCTCGAAAAGATCTCATGCCATAACGGGAACAACCCATCCCTCGGCGCATGAGACTGCTCGTTTTACCATGTTCCACTGAGAACCGTCTCTGCAGCCCTACACCGGTTTACCCGGTACAGAGACTGCACAGCTTTGCACAATCGATGCCGTCTTGATCTGGGGTCATTGGCCCCCAGTCTGAGTGGCATGTGGTGTCGAGAGAGCCTAGACCGACGGCTCCCCGAGTTATCCTTAGGCCAGCGGTTAGCAGAGAGTCGAACCTTCACCGCCCTTGCGGATGATGAGAGCAGCATGCGCCTCCAACACCTCGAACATCTCACGATCGATGCTTGGTGCACTTAGCAGTCGATTTACCCCTTGAGCAAGGAAGAACTCTCCCCACTCGATCCGGTTGCCGTTCAGAGATTCAACCTCCGCCAAAAACAGGCGAAGACTCGGGGACGTCACCGTGGGTACCACTTCCGGTTCAATTGCCCCCGCAGCCTCCGGATCTACTGCGGTAGGGCGGGTACGTGCCTGAAACTGCGCCGAGTTTGAGTGCGCATCGACTAGAGGACGGTAGTCATTGCGCTTCTGCCGACAACTAACGGCCTGTATCGACCGAGCAGTAAGACTTTGACACGGATAGAGGGCATGAGCGGGACGGACAACCCCATCCCACACATATTCAGCTTCGAGGCGAGCCATCATCTCAATCTCCTTTTTCCACCATCTGATCCTTGCACGAAAGTCAACGAGAGCAACACTAGCCGCATGACATGAGCTTGGGTGGTCATGCCTCCTGTGGAGGCCGAGACCAGAAGAGGTACCGAACCTTCTATCGCAATCTGGGCACGGGCAGGGAAGCTAATCCCCTCCTGGGCAGAGGCCCCCACGCCTCATCCAATGGGACTTGGCAATAACTGCCAAAAACAGCAGTGGTTAATCTCTGAGTGAGAGGCGATCGAAAGGAAAGTACGGCAAAACTCCAATACGCCTTAGTGCGGTTCAGTTTAGCCCTGCAAACCACTCGTCCGGCGTCAGAAGTCAAGGACCAAGCGAGATCAGTCCAAGAGAGAGAACCAGGTCGCATCATGAGCAAACCCACGGCCTTGGCAACTTCTTCCTTAAAAGCGATTCACATGTTTCAGGAAACGCCACAAGAGGCACTGAATCCGACAATGCAATTGATGGAGTCATAGTTACACCTGCAGTTGACCCGCGCTTCGATGAATTTCTTCATTTGGACATGAAATTCATTAAAGATCAGGGCAGAAATCATGTCGCATCAACACTCGACATGGGCTGTCGCGGCGCTTTTTCAACATGTTGACTACAATTGTGCGGTTGCTACGGTTGATTCGCTTAATTAGTTTGGAAGTAGAAGAATTGAAAAACCATCTATACTGCTCGATTACATTTTTGTCCTTTCATAAAAGCGGGATAAATATAGTTGCTCAATAGCATTTCAACATGTGCACTACTTTGTATTTTAAATATACGTAGCGAAAATTAAAGTGATATTCATTGAGACCGATACGCAAATGAGCAATTTACCGATATGTACCAATACGTAGTCAACGTGTTAATTAGACAGTCGGATTTCCAGAGTCAATGACAGTTACGTGTCTGCTGACTCGGCTGCAGGAAATGACAGTATAATCCTCCGTTGTCTGAGAGGAGCGCGCACCCATCACCTCTGGGGGACTTGCAACCTGTGGCTTGCGGTAGGGTATATACCGAAGGTGTTTCGGCACTGTAGCACTACCCTGATTCCGAAAGTACCTAATCCGACTTCCGCGGGTGATTACAGACCGATCATTGTGGCTTTTCATGTGGTTCGGCTGTATCACAAAGTTCTAGCTTAGTCGGAGAGCTCTGATTGACCCCACGCAGAAAGCCTTTGTGCCTGCTGATGGGTGCAGAGAAAATCTGGCGCTTCTCGGCGCTGTGCTTGACGAAGCACATTGCTTGCGTAGTGATGTCTATCTCGCGTTTCTGGGTATGGCCAAGGCTTTTGATTCAGTTACGCATCACATTCTGGTTAGGGCCCTAAGGCGGGAAGGTGTCCTACAGAGATTTGTTGATGCGTTCATATATAGCCACGACGGGGCAAGCACTGAACTCATCTGTGCTGCAATGAGCCCATGCGCGCGCCGATTACCCGTGCGTTCAAGCAGAGCGACCCTCATTCTCCCATTCTGTTTAACCCCGTCCTGGATGATGAGGTCACTCAAGTTCGGAGTTTAGGGATTGGAATTGAGATTAGAGGACAGGCTGCATCTGTTAAGGTCGGCATGCTGGCCTTCGCAGATGACACTCACGTGCGCCACAAGTAAGGTGGGTCTCCAGACCGCCGTGGACTTCATTTTGCAGGGCTTAGCCCACTCAAGCCTGGAACCGAATCCGAGGAAGTCCAGAGGCTGTGTTGAGAGTGGACGGGAAAAACAAGAATAGGTGCAGCGACGTCATGAGCTGTGTAAAAGTTTCTGGAGTTGGTCTGTAACCGATTGAGGCTACCAATACCTGGGCATCCTCGTGAGCGCTGAGGGGAAGCGCAAAAGCTATGACACTATTTTAGAAGATGGAATCGCTGAAACCACAAGGGCACCTCTCAAACCCCACGGCTTGGGATTCTGGTCAATCACCTCATCCCGAGGCTACAGCACCGACTGGTCCTCAGACAGGTGTACAGAATCCAACTGGAGCGTCTTGAAATGCGTATTAGGGCGACTGTCAGGAGTTGGCTTCCCGTACTCAGGGAGACTCCTGACCCCTTTCTGAACGCACGTCCACGTGACGGAGGACTTGGTATGCCTCATATGACAGTGCAATTCGGTTCATGAAACAGAACCGTTTGGAAAAGCTCCTGACATCGAGAGATTCAGCCGTCATGGGGGCAACGACCTCACGGCCAAACCTTCGGTGCTCGCGGTACTGGTCGGGTCTTGCCACAATTAAAGGGAGTCCGGTGTTCAAGAAGAAAGACTTGCCTCAAATGTGGCGATCCAAGATGTTTGGCTTCGGTTGATGGCACGGGTCTGAGCCAGGCAAGCGAGTACCCTCATGCTCACACCTGGTTGTCGGGTGGTGTTTGGGAGTCGTGAGGGCGCCGCCTATATCCGTGCTGTTGCCGTACGTCTTGGAACTCTGCCCACACCTGCTCGAAGGTCTCGAGGTACCGGGTTGTCGCCTCTTTCCGACGCATGTCGAGAGACCGGCAGCCTGGGTCGTATCTCGCAGACCTGCTCTAAAACCCACAGAGCTCGGATAGGGAGGCATGACGGACGATCTGGTGAAGATGATGGCGAACCAATTGCGTGCTCGTGGTCATGAGGTTGTGCTGGAACCAAGGGTTCTAATGACAGGAGGGAGATACATATAGCCCAATTTCGTGGCGACCAAGGATGGCTCATCCGTGGTCATTGACGCGCAGGTCGTGGCCGATAAGTTCTTCAACTCATCCGCATAGGCGGAAGGTCTAGTAGTGCAGCGCTGGTGAGGCCGGTAACCTCAGCCACACTCTCCTGGAGAAAGCGGTTGTCTGCCGATTCGGCTTCCGACTTGACGTCTCCTGGCATCAGTCGAAAGAAGATTGCGGTTTTGGCATTGGATGTCTGTACGCAGAATGTTCCATGTATGGAAAGCGCTTCCTAACAACCGTGCAGGTGTTAAGAATGATCAATTTTGCGAATGAAAGCTGAGAATTTAGGAAGAATTTTAATTGTGTGTGATAAAATTATAATTGTGTGTAATAAATTTTGTGCTTACTTGAAAATTTATTCGTTGAAATATCTTGGTAAATTCCAGCAGTACAGATGGGTCGCTTCAACATGTATGTTACATGCCTGTATGTTTGGGCTCAACAAATTTTATGTGTAACGATAAGCTGTGTTGGTTCGAGCGATGTCTGTTTATATTGGTTAGCAAGAATTTTGTGGTGTGAGCAATTTCGAGAGGCTTCGGGCGAACCCTTGGACACTTGAGACGTTCGAAAGTGCCGATGCCGTGGGAAACAACTCGCCGCAGGATTTGACAGACAGATCGCTACACTTGAGCTACGAGGGTGAACATAGCAACGGTTTTGTATGTTTGATAATTAGATGGGGCGGGACTTGACGCTTTCTCGGCAGAGGAGCTTTGGCCAATAAGGAACGGTTATACCAGGAAAGGAAAATTAGAAGGTATGAAGCCACGAATAATATAGCAAAAGCAACGCACAGGCGGAGCTTCGAACATTACGTGCGGACTTCGAAACAGTTTATTGGCTGTACGAAAAGCAGAAAAGCACTCTCTCCCATACACTCTGGTAGAAGCTAATGAAATAATTTCAGTTTGTAGCCGAGGATCGTCGGAGAAAGTACGTGTTATAAATAGGAGGTGGTGGAAATAAAGTTACTCTAAAAGAAAAATACCAATCCGAAATAATTTGACAGTGTATTTCAAATAAAGGAAGTTGAACTTATAAAATTTCTCTTTGTTTGCAGTAGAGTAAATATTCTCCGTTTTTCTGTGCAGAGGGAAAACTTCAAACCCAACCAAATCGTAGGAGTCATTTAATGGAACATGGAGATGCCACATTAGATGGGAGGGTAAGAGAGATGTAGTTTCCTTTGGATAAGATATTTTTGAAATAAATAGTGAAAATTCAATGGCATTCAGTGAAGTAAAAATTGAGATATTTTGAGGAAACGTCTTTGACGCGATTAAAAAAGTAACAAGTTAAATTTTTGTCTTAACAGGCGGGAAGGATTTATCTGAAGGATTGATCTGCTCGGATGAAAGGAGATCGACGTGCGAATATACTGAAGCGGAATGAGCAGTATAACGTCATCAATAGACATTTTATGAACAGTGCAATAAGACAGGAATTTGAACTGAAGCGAGTCGTGGACGAATGATTTTGTGGGTTGAAGTGACTATCACCTACTGTGCTGCTGGAATAGTTGAAATAGAATACTCGTATACCAGAACAGACCATGTTTCATGTGTAGCTCTCGTTAACTTGGGGTGGCTGGCCAGCCGAATCGAGTCATTCAGTATAGTTCTGTGATGTAAGCCGTTTGGCGTATGCAGTTTCTAGATCCCATTATTTGATTTGAATCATTCCTAATTCCTACACTCATTGTACGTACACTGGTTGATGTTTTATATAACATATGGCCGAAAATCATAAATGTTAAGCGAATTTCACCCTGTGTATAATGCCCCTAACATTAGAAGCGACAGCTCGCAACATCACGGGTGCGCTCAGAAAACGCGCTGTGTAAGTTGAGTCGACTTTCATCGGTGAGTAACGTTTTGTTTTAGTATATACTGTAATGTTGATTATGTGCTTTTGGGCTTGCCCATGAGTTTTTTTGTGTTTTCTGTGTATGTCATGGAGGTGAGCCAATTCCTCAAACGAGCGTTCGGTCTCCTTGTTAGTGAAAACTAATGAGGGACAGGACTGAAGTCGTCTCGTGACACAGGACTTCCTGAACAACTAAAAAAATTTAATGATGGCCTTGTTATGTTCGTAGACGCTTTTGTTGACATGGGTCGGCCTAATACCGAAATTATCGAGAATTACATGACACTATCACATACACAACAATGTATATATGTATACATAACATCTATATCATCTATATATTCAGTAATTTTTACTCTAAGACAAATTTCAGTTTTTGTACCAGAACTTATACTCTACCCTGTGCTTATATTCATAATGCGAGCATTAATACTAATACGGAGTTAATGCTTCGTGGTTAGTTATTGATGACACTTCTTTCCAAACCTAGTATCTGATTAGTCTAGAAAAATTGTTCAGCAAACTTTTGCTTTGGTCTTGGTGCCTGAGTGATTGGTGTCAGACGGCATTGACTTGAGCTGCGCCCCAAATGGCGCCCCTCTGAATAATAAGACTAATATTTTGGAATAAGCCTTATATCTCGGAATTCGACATTCATTCTAGAATTGGCATTTGTTCTGGAATTGACTTTCATTTTTTGTATGGACTATATTTTAGTAAAAAAAATTGTACTTAGTTTTTTAACTGGTTTTAATTCCGGAATTTTCTTTTATTTTGCTATGAACTTTTATTTTGGAATCAGCTTTCATTTTGGAATAAGCCTATTTATCAGTTTGTACTAATTAAAGAATTGTTTTTAATTTTGAACTGGTTCCTATGTAAGCATTTTTTTTTGTATTGGCCTTTATTGAATATTAGTTATTGTTTTAATTTTTACCTCTATTTTGGGATGGGCTTGTATTTGAATATTGATTTTTATTTTTTTATATTGGCTTTATTTAAACATTTTAATTTTACTTTATGTTAGTATTTGATTCTACCTCATACTGATTTCTATTTTAGCGTTGATTTCTATTATGGTATTTCTATTATAGTATTAATATCGGCTCTTACTGGTTTATATTTTATATTTAGAATTGGCTCATTTTGGTATTGGTTTCTGTTTTAGAATGGTATAGGCTTCCATTCTTAAACTCCTGTGAAAATTAATTCAAAATCAAGTTATCCAACACACAGAGAAGCCCAGGACTTCATAAAACTTTTCTCAAAAAAAATTATTTTCATTATTTTTGTCGTTTTTGCGTTTGTTAAAACCTGTAGACATCCTGCTCCTGTCATTCTATGCACCATTGTTCACAAGTTTTATAGGAAATATGTTCCTATCATTTTATACATCATTTGTACCTTTCCATTGCTCGGATATTGCATAGTAAACATCTTTTAATTATTATTCATCAAATTTATATCATTTTAAGGCTCAGGAATTTAATAATTATCAAGTTTCATCATTTCTCATATCAATTGCATCCTTCCATTAATTAAAGATAGCGTTGAAATTCCGTTTTGATGAACTATTTCTGATTTATTATTCGTTCATATAATTCCCAATTCATTTACAGTAATCATTATTCATTTACATAATTCATTAACTGAATTTTTATAATTCCATCAAATATGTTAAGAACTGCATAGGTACTTTATTTTCATCAGTATTTAGATCATTTCTTTGGGTTCGTTAAAAACTGCTGACATATTTCTTACATCATTCGTATCATTTCTTCCCATTTTTTAAATAACTGCAGACAATGTCAAACCATTTGACATTGTCCCACTGTCATCATTTGTTCCACTGCTGTACGTATGTTAAAAATGGCGCGCGCGTACGCACACAAGCATAATGTAGTGGAAGATGCATCAGTCGCACCTACATAAATACTCGTGCAAAATCACGATTCAACGTCGTCAAAAAAGTCTTTCAAAAGTGTACACACCAGAAAAAAATCATGAACGCATTAAAACCGCAGAAAACCAAATCATAAACATATTAAAATAGAAAAGAACCAAATTATAAATCTATTAAAATCGTAGATATCAGAGAGAGAAAAAAGACGTCAGGAACACATATGGGAAACGTTCAAAAAAATGTTGATGTCAGTGTTAAGCAACCAAATATTGGGGGCGTCAAATTACACGTAGGTAATCAAATTAAAATTGCAAGCAAGTAAACACTAAAATGACAGGCAAGTAAACACTAAAATTACAGGCAAGTAAACACTAAAATGACATGCAAGTAAACACTAAAATTACAGGCAAGTAAACACTAAAATTACAGGCAAGTAAACACTAAAATTACAGGCAAGTAAACACTAAAACGACAGGCAAGTAAACACTAAAATTACAGGCAAGTAAACACTAAAATTACAGGCAAGTAAACACAAAAATTACAGGCAAGTAAACACTAAAATTACAGGCAAGTAAACACTAAAATTACAGGCAAGTAAACACTAAAATTACAGGCAAGTAAACACTAAAATTGCAGGCAAGTAAACACTAAAATTACAGGCAAGTAAACACTAAAATGACAGGCAAGTAAACACTAAAATGACAGGCAAGTAAACACTAAAATTACAGGCAAGTAAACACTAAAATTACAGGCAAGTAAACACTAAAATTACAGGCAAGTAAACACTAAAATTACAGGCAAGTAAACACTAAAATTACAGGCAAGTAAACACTAAAATTACAGGCGAATAAACACACTTGCTGTCATGGAAGGAAGATCGAGCCGGCTGTATAGATCCTAAAATAATACGGTTATACCTGAGAAATTAGAATACGGTTATACCTGAGGCATTAGAAGGTAGGTACCGTCAACGGTCTTGAATGTGCGTACCATATTAGATTGAATTAGAATGTATTAAATTTGATTAGAATTAGGTAGCGTTATCAGTCATGGAATGCCTTACCGTTTTCCGGGATTGAAAAATGATTTTTTTTAAATTCACTAGAAAAAGCACATAGCCCTTTTTGTCGTAAAGTAAAAAAAATTTCTGTCCTAATGAAAGGATGAAATCTTTTGTCTAGTACAAAGACTCAGTTTTTTCTCCCTCGTCTTGAAGAAACACTTCGCTTTCCCGTCATCAAGAAACACTTCGATTTCCAGTCATCAAGATACACCAGTTTTTTTAGTTATGAAGAAACGCCAGTTCTTCCCGTCATGAAGAAACACTAGTTTTTCCCATGATGCAAAAATAGCCGTTTTCCCGTCATGAAGAAACACTAGTTTTTCCCATGATGCAAAAATAGCCGTTTTCCCGTCATGAAGAAACACTTCGTTTTCCGGTCATGAAGAAACACTTATTTTTTACATCATGAAGTTTTCCGTCATGAAAAATACTGCTAAATTTGGTATAAGCTTCCATTCGGGTATTAGCAATCACATTCATTACGGATTCATCTTAGAATTTACTTTTATTTGGGTATTGATATTGGCTTCTATTTCGGTATTAGCTTTTATTTTAGTATTGGATTTGGTTTCTATTTTGGCATTGGATTTGGCTTCTATTTTGGTATTGGCTTTTATTCAAGTTTAGTATTGCTTCCATTTTGGTATTGGTATTGCTTCTAAGGTATTGCTTTCTATTTAAGTACATATTGGCCAACATTTAGGTATCGGTATTGGCTTCTAGTTAGGTACTTCAGTTTTTCCCGTTCATTTAGAGATGCCTTCGTCCAAGACAAACGCTTCATGAGGACAAATCTATTTCTTTGCTCAGGAGAACTCGGCATTTTCAGTTTTGAAGAAAGAATGTAATAATTCTATCATGAACAAAGTCATAGCCTTGAGCTAGAGCTTCATTATGAATAATTTCGACAGTACTTTTAAAAAAATGGAGAGAAACCTCATACACAGAAATTACTAACCTCACAAAATGCGTCACCTAGAAAAAAGTTAACTCAAGCTTAATAGGCGAATGTCTTACTTCTTCTTAAACAAAATAGTCATCGATAATAAGTAATGGCTGAACTTGTGAATGGAAATAGGTAATGGCTGAACACGAGAATGGAAAGGGTAATGGCTGAACATGAGAATGGAAATAAGTAATGGCTGAACATGAGAATGGAAAGGGTAATGGCTGAACATGAGAATGGAAAGGGTAATGGCTGAACATGAGAATGGAAAGGGTAATGGCTGAACATGAGAATGGAAATAAGTAATGGCTGAACATGAGAATGGAAAGGGTAATGGCTGAACATGAGAATGGAAAGGGTAATGGCTGAACATGAGAATGGAAAGGGTAATGGCTGAACACGAGAATGGAAAGGGTAATGGCTGAACATGAGAATAGAAAGGGTAATGGCTGAACATGAGAATGGAAAGGGTAATGGCTGAACATGAGAATGGAAATAAGTAATGGCTGAACATGAGAATGGAAAGGGTAATGGCTGAACATGAGAACGGAAAGGGTAATGGCTGAACATGAGAACGGAAAGGGTAATGGCTGAACATGAGACCGGAAAGGGTAATGGCTGAACATGAGAATGGAAAGGGTAATGGCTGAACATGAGAATGGAAAGGGTAATGGCTGAACATGAGAATGGAAAGGGCAATGGCTGAACATGAGAATGGAAAGGGCAATGGCTGAACATGAGAATGGAAAGGGTAATGGCTGAACATGAGAATGGAAATAAGTAATGGCTGAACATGAGAATGAAGAGGGTAATGGCTGAACATGAGAATGGAAAAGGTAATGGCTGAACATGAGAATGGAAAAGGTAATGGCTGAATATGAGAATGGAAAGGGTAATGGCTGAACATGAGAATGGAAAGGGTAATGGCTGAACATGAGAATGGAAAGGGTAATGGCTGAACATGAGAATGGAAAGGGTAATGGCTGAACATGAGAATGGAAAGGGTAATGGCTGAACATGAGAATGGAAAGGGTAATGGCTGAACATGAGAATGGAAAGGGCAATGGCTGAACATGAGAATGGAAAGGGTAATGGCTGAACATGAGAATGGAAAGGGTAATGGCTGAACATGAGAATAGAAAGGGTAATGGCTGAACATGAGAATGGAAAGGGCAATGGCTGAACATGAGAATGGAAAGGGTAATGGCTGAACATGAGAATGGGAAATAAGTAATGGCTGAACATGAGAATGGAAATAAGTAATGGCTGAACATGAGAATGGAAATAAGTAATGGCTGAACATGAGAACGGAAAGAGTAATGGCTGAACATGAGACCGGAAAGGGTAATGGCTGAACATGAGAATGGAAAGGGTAATGGCTGAACATGAGAATGGAAATAAGTAATGGCTGAACATGAGAACGGAAAGGGTAATGGCTGAACATGAGACCGGAAAGGGTAATGGCTGAACATGAGAATGGAAAGGGTAATGGCTGAACACGAGACCGGAAAGGGTAATGGCTGAACATGAGAATGGAAAGGGTAATGGCTGAACATGAGACCGGAAAGGGTAATGGCTGAACATGAGACCGGAAAGGGTAATGGCTGAACATGAGAATGGAAAGGGTAATGGCTGAACATGAGACCGGAAAGGGTAATGGCTGAACATGAGACCGGAAAGGGTAATGGCTGAACATGAGAATGGAAAGGGTAATGGCTGAACATGAGACCGGAAAGGGTAATGGCTGAACATGAGAATGGAAAGGGTAATGGCTGAACATGAGACCGGAAAGGGTAATGGCTGAACATGAGAATGGAAAGGGTAATGGCTGAACATGAGACCGGAAAGGGTAATGGCTGAACATGAGACCGGAAAGAGTAATGGCTGAACATGAGAATGGAAAGGGTAATGGCTGAACATGAGACCGGAAAGGGTAATGGCTGAACATGAGAATGGAAAGGGTAATGGCTGAACATGAGAATGGAAATAAGTAATGGCTAAACATGAGAATGGAAATAAGTAATGGCTAAACATGAGAATGGAAATAAGTAATGGCTAAACATGAGAATGGAAATAAGTAATGGCTAAACATGAGAATGGAAATAAGTAATGGCTAAACATGAGAATGGAAATAAGTAATGGCTAAACATGAGAATGGAAATGAGTAATTGCTAAACATGGGAATGGAAATAAGTAATGGCTAAACATGAGAATGGAAATAAGTAATGGCTAAACATGAGAATGGAAATGAGTAATGGCTGAACATGGGAATGGAAATGGGTAATGGCTGAACATGGGAATGGACAGGTAATCAATGAACAAGCAATGGAAATAAGCAATGGCTGAACATGATCAATTGGTCATAAAGGACGATTACTCCTCGTCATGATTTAGAGGTCTGACATTAGACCACAGCACATGACTAACATTAGACCCACCGTACATGGCGTAGTTAAATTATAACATGCGTACTCCAGCGTTCGCCACCATCAGCCTGTGTTGTCGGCTGTATTTCAAATTCTAGGAAACGACTATTTCATACAACTTGAAATTTCCCATCAGACCAAATTTCAAAAAGAATCTCCTGGACAGACAGAAATTCTGAAAGAATTCACCAACAGACAAACTCTAAAAGCATTCCCTATCAAACCAAAACGCTACCAGTAATCGCGTCAGAATCAAAGGACTATCGGTCCAAAATTCTGAAAAAGTTCCCCAAGAGACCTAAACTCTAAAAGAATTCCCCAACCGACATTAATATCAACAGAAATCACGTCAGAAACTAAGGAGCATCGGTGCCCTTGGCGTTGAGGAGCGCGTTGATCCTGTTGACGGTGGTTTTGACCCCGTCCTTGGTCTCCTTGGCGACGTAGCAGAGGTTGAGGAAGCCGTGGGGCAGCCCGGGCAGGACGTCCAGCGTGACGGGCACACCCAGCGACCGCAGCAGCCGCGCCATGCACACTCCGTCGTCCAGGCAGAAGTCGTACTCCACCGTCTGCACACACACGCACAGCTGCTTTAAAAACAAGGGCTCGTACAGATAGGGGCTCGTACAGATAGGGGCTCGTACAGATAGGGGCTCGTACAGATAGGGGCTCGTACAGATAGGGGCTCGTACAGATAGGGGCTCGTACAGATAGGGGCTCGTACAGATAGGGGCTCGTACAGATAGGGGCTCGTACAGATAGGGGCTCGTACAGATAGGGGCTCGTACAGATAGGGGCTCGTACAGATAGGGGCTCGTACAGATAGGGGCTCGTACAGATAGGGGCTCGTACAGATAGGGGCTCGTACAGATAGGGGCTCGTACAGATAGGGGCTCGTACAGATAGGGGCTCGTACAGATAGGGGCTCGTACAGATAGGGGCTCGTACAGATAGGGGCTCGTACAGATAGGGGCTCGTACAGATAGGGGCTCGTACAGATAGGGGCTCGTACAGATAGGGGCTCGTACAGATAGGGGCTCGTACAGATAGGGGCTCGTACAGATAGGGGCTCGTACAGATAGGGGCTCGTACAGATAGGGGCTCGTACAGATAGGGGCTCGTACAGATAGGGGCTCGTACAGATAGGGGCTCGTACAGATAGGGGCTCGTACAGATAGGGGCTCGTACAGATAGGGGCTCGTACAGATAGGGGCTCGTACAGATAGGGGCTCGTACAGATAGGGGCTCGTACAGATAGGGGCTCGTACAGATAGGGGCTCGTACAGATAGGGGCTCGTACAGATAGGGGCTCGTACAGATAGGGGCTCGTACAGATAGGGGCTCGTACAGATAGGGGCTCGTACAGATAGGGGCTCGTACAGATAGGGGCTCGTACAGATAGGGGCTCGTACAGATAGGGGCTCGTACAGATAGGGGCTCGTACAGATAGGGGCTCGTACAGATAGGGGCTCGTACAGATAGGGGCTCGTACAGATAGGGGCTCGTACAGATAGGGGCTCGTACAGATAGGGGCTCGTACAGATAGGGGCTCGTACAGATAGGGGCTCGTACAGATAGGGGCTCGTACAGATAGGGGCTCGTACAGATAGGGGCTCGTACAGATAGGGGCTCGTACAGATAGGGGCTCGTACAGATAGGCTCTCGTACAGATAGGGGCTCGTACAGATAGGGGCTCGTACAGATAGGGGCTCGTACAGATAGGGGCTCGTACAGATAGGGGCTCGTACAGATAGGGGCTCGTACAGATAGGGGCTCGTACAGATAGGGGCTCGTACAGATAGGGGCTCGTACAGATAGGGGCTCGTACAGATAGGGGCTCGTACAGATAGGGGCTCGTACAGATAGGGGCTCGTACAGATAGGGGCTCGTACAGATAGGGGCTCGTACAGATAGGGGCTCGTACAGATAGGGGCTCGTACAGATAGGGGCTCGTACAGATAGGGGCTCGTACAGATAGGGGCTCGTACAGATAGGGGCTCGTACAGATAGGGGCTCGTACAGATAGGGGCTCGTACACTGTCTGTAACTACGGTTGTTTTATACATGAGCCGTTGATCGTAAAGACAGGAGCTGCTACACTGTCGCGGTTATTGTGTACAGGGGTTGTTACACTGTCTGTATACAGACACATATTTCAGACAAGGGCTGTTCCACCGTCTGCACACAGAGACAGAAACTGTGGACAAACTATTAATGTAGACACAGCATTATCACCCACAGCACACACATCACAACACTACACATACAACTTCACAGAATAGAACACACCACACAGCACGAAATACAGTACACCCCCCCCCACACACACACACACAAAAACCACACCACACACTCCACACCACCACACAGACAACAACCCACACCCACCAGGATGGAGGTGGGCGGGAAGCGCTCTAGCAGATGCCGGGGCGCCTCCAGGGAGTTGAGGAAAGGGTCGTCCAGGATGGTCGTGTCCCTGAACTCCTCCAGCAGCGTCCGGCCTTCCGTGCCCCCCAGCGGGGGATGGCTACTGAGGGTCCTATGGGCACAGGGGGGCTTAGGGGGGAGGGGTCATGCACTCATAGTGTACAGAACTTAGGGAAAATAGAGGAATATGACTAAAACAGAGCGCATAGAGGAAGAGATGAGAGGAACAAGGAAGCAAAAAAAGAGGTCGGCATGGAAACATGGAAAGAGAAATGATAATAAGTGGATAAAAAAAGGATAAAAATAGGAGGCTTACAAAGGGACTTATGGGGGTCTTAGAAAGGGTGACTGGGGGTCCTGAGGCAATGAGGGATCGACTGGTCGTGCACTGCTGGTGTACGTAACTGGGAGGAGGAGGAGGAGGAGGAGGGTCAGAAGAGGGAATTGAGGATGTGAGAGACAAGAAAAGGACAAGAAATGATAACAAGATACGAGCAACGAAGAAAAGGATAGAATAATGAGACGAAAAAGAGAGAAATAAAAAAAAGACATATAGAGAAAAAAAAGACACAAGAGATGAAAATGATGAAGAGGTAAATGAATAAACTAAATATAAAAAGAAACAATAGGAGTAAATGAAAACCAAATAAAAAATGGAAGAATTAAATAAAATAGAAAAGTAAAAAATGGATAAAAGAGAACAAACAGCAAGTGCACACGGTCTGTCAAAAAAAAACACGATTCGACAACGCCCCGCGGATGACACAGTACATCCTGTGGTGAGGTCGTATCACGGATACGGTCATTAAGCAAACCATCTCCAGCAGCAATAATCCCCCCCCCCCCATGTACACACATAGTAGCAATACTCCCCCCTGTACACACATCCCCACGCACACGAGGCTGGCCTCTTCACCCCCCCATGTACACACATAGTAGCAATACTCCCCCCTGTACACACATCCCCACGCACACGGGGCTGGGTGGGAAGGCCAGCCTCGGCTCATGGGGCGCCTCCACGCCGTAGGGGACGCAGTCGTCGTCTTCCTCAGGCAGGGGGAGGCAGGAGGCGGGGCTAGGAGAGGCGGGGTTGGGGGAGGGGCTGGGGGAGGACCGAAGCCCGCAGAGACGGGCGGGCAGCCCCACCGACGACAGGCCCGTTGATAGGCCCGTAGACAGGCCCGTGACAACGGCCTCCTTTGCCGCGCCTGCTCAGTAACGGTCGAGTATAGTAGGTGCTCATTAATGGACAATTGTCAGCGGTCGTCATAGGTAACGGTCGTCGAAATCATACGAGTACCTGTTAATGGTAGTCACCCTAAGATATCCATGTGACGAACATGGTTGTGATAGGATATCATTAAGTTAAGAAACCTCATGAAACAGCAAGAAAACTGTCACAAAGAATCTGAATGTTTTTCGTCGAAGCCTTACTTCGTGAAATAGGAGATCGAGCGCTGGTTCATTTATTATTCATTTAGTTTTTGAAGCGGAAAATAGCATGGCAAGCAGGATCGTAGGCCAAGGAAGGGCAGAAATAATGTTTATTTCACAAGCTATCAAGCAGGGCCTTCAACACCTCTCTGATGCAAGAATGTTGGAAAACAAGGGAAAGCATCTGCAAAAAATCGTTTATTGGGCTGCTCTAGGGTAGCATTCTATTAGTTGGGTTAGGTTAGATACGAAACTCTGAGCGTGGGGAAACTCGGTAGGATAGAAGTAGTGTAAGAGCGGCCTTCAGAACATGTGTTAAACATACGAATACAAGCATACACGGAGATATTAATAATAATATTGATTCAAAACTAAAAGCGCAATAGAAAGGAAGGTTCGCTAGGGTATAAGAAATTTGCGTACAAAAAATTCCAGTTTCAATCCCAAGAAGCAATAAAATTAGCGCCACACGAGTTATTTGATATTATTTTGATGAGGTGACAACGATTTGAATTTATTTTGACGATGTAATGACTAAAAACCAGTAATATCAATAACTGGCAACAACACGTCGGAAGTAGAAGCATCATTGACTATACAGACTTTGATGTTTGAAATTATTTTTTGAAAAATGCTCCATAAAATTAAATATATGGCAGCTATACCTTATTCCTAAGCAGATATGATAAGCTTCTTAATCTTCCGAACAGTAAATTATATATTGATCTCAAATCATTAGAAAGAATAATGTTCTTGTTAATTAATTAGGTTCAATTATTGTTCCAAAGGTCGTTCTATCAGTAAGTCGCTATCTCTGTTATGTTTAAGTGGTTGGGAAGAGACAAAGCTTTAGAATAAGTCTCCGTGAGTTCTGAAAAATTTTGGAATCAACTCGGTTACATTGAATTGCTCTAAACTTCAAATTGCACAGAAGCAACACTGGAACAATTAGAATGGTACTCAATTTAGTATTGCATTAGCTATTGAAAATGTGTGATTATAGACCGTAGACTTAAACAAAACAGCTATTGAAATGTGGAATTATAGACCGTAGACTTAAACACAACAGCTATTGAAATGTGGAATTATAGACGGTAGACTTTAACACAACAGCTATTGAAATGTGGAATTATAGACCGTAGACTGAAACAGAACAGCTATTGAAATGTGTAATTATAGACCGTAGACTTAAACACAACAGCTATTGAAATGTGTAATTATAGACCGTAGACTTAAACACAACAGCTATTGAAATGTGGAATTATAGACCGTAGACTTAAACGCAACAGCTATTGAAATGTAGAATTATAGACCGTAGACTTAAACAGAACAGCTATTGAAATGTGGAATTATAGACCGTAGACTTAAACAGCACAGCTATTGTAATGTGGAATTATAGACCGTAGACTTAAACGCAACAGCTATTGAAATGTGGAATTATAGACCGTAGACTTAAACAGAACAGCTATTGAAATGTGGAATTATAGACCGTAGATTTAAACAGAACAGCTATTAAAATGTGGAATTATAGACCGTAGACTTAAACAGAACAGCTATTGAAATGTGGAATTATAGACCGTAGACTTAAACACAACAGCTATTGAAATGTGGAATTATAGACCGTAGACTTAAACACAACAGCTATTGAAATGTGTAATTATAGACCGTAGACTTAAACACAACAGCTATTGAAATGTGGAATTATAGACCGTAGACTTAAACAAAACAGCTATTGAAATGTGTAATTATAGACCGTAGACTTAAACGCAACAGCTATTGAAATGTGGAATTATAGACCGTAGACTTAAACAAAACAGCTATTGAAATGTGTAATTATAGACCGTAGACTTAAACGCAACAGCTATTGAAATGTGGAATTATAGACCGTAGACTTAAACAGAACAGCTATTGAAATGTGGAATTTGAAGACCGTACAGGTGCAGTACAAGTCGGAAAAAGGAGGTACAAGTCGGAAAAAGGAGGTACAAGTCGGAAAAATAAGGTACAAGTCGGAAAAATGAGGTACAAGTCGAAAAAATGCGGTACAAGTCGGAAAAACGGAGTTACAAGTCGGAAAAAAACAGATACATGTACAAATAAACTAAAAGAAAGTCGGAAGAATAGCAGGAAAATAGGATGTATGCCGGAAAAATAATTGCACGGGGGAAAATTAAGACGTTTCCAAATAATAATAAATTATAAAAAATATTGACACCCACCCAGCTTCTGCGTGATGGCCTTGCCGGCCTCGCCAGGGTGGTAGTAATAATAGAGGTTGTTGTTGGCACCCTCCAGCGCAGTGGCTCCCGAGCTGCCGTCCGAGGCGGAGTCTGTCACAACGCTCTCCGACCCGGGGCTGGCGCCACCCTGAGGGTATTTTACTCAAGTCAGTAAATTCCCTTCCATTTCTACATTAGATTTGGAAACGCAGTGAAAACCCTAGTCGTGCCGGTACACATTTCATACACGTGGGTCGGGAGAGGAATTGTGGCTAACTTCTTCCTTTTCCCAACGGGAAGACACCCATTTCCTGCACCTGGGTAGGGAGGGGAATTGTGGCTAACTTCTTCCTTTTCCCAACGGGAAGACACCCATTTCATACACCTGGGTAAGGAGGGGAATTGTGGCTAACTTCTTCCTTTTCCCAAGCAAAGAAACCCCAGACTGGCAGTGCACGATTAAACCCTCAATCATTAGCTTGGATTTCAAGTTAGCATAACCTCCTCACTACATAAAACGTGATCCCATAAGAGGTTAGAAGAAGGGACCATTTATTGAGAAATTAAGATGAACAAAGTGTGTCCCCACACTGTGCACAGAAACATTAAGTTGGGAGGACAATTTATGAAGCAAGAAAAAATTTGAAGAAGAAAAATGTGTTGAAAAAAAATACAGAACAGCAGTTACTCGAAAAAAGATGGTCCGTCATAAAAGCATAAAGCTTATTCTATTTCAACATAAGGAAGACTTTGCTAACCTTCAGTTGTTCAGGACCCGTCATTTCACCCTTAATAGCACAAATTTTCATTGATGCAATAGTTATATCTTCCTGTGAGCATACTCCTCTGGCACACCTCCCCAGACACACACCCAACACACTTCCCTAGACACACACCCGACACACCTCCCAGACACACACCCGACACACCTCCCAGACACACACCCGACACACCTCCCAGACACACACCCGACACAACTCCCAGACACACACCCGACACACTTCCCAGACACACACCCGACACACCTCCCCAGACACACATCCGACACACCTCCCCAGACGGCTCCAAGACGTATTTCTCGAGGAACTCCGACACATATCGCCTCGACCTCTCCTCTTTGTCGTTGGGGACGCCGTCGGTGGGGACAACATCAGTGGGGACGCCCTTGATTCCGTCGTCGCGTCGGACGCGCGAGACGTCGGAGGTGAGAGAGACGGTGGTGAGGGTGTCGGAGTCAGCCTCGCTCAGCACGGAGGGGCTGAGGAGGCAGAGTTTGGAGGCGCTCATGTCGGCGGTAAGGAGGGCGGCATCGTCGGTGAAGAGGGTGGGGCGCCCCGACGCGTCGGCGGGGTCGTCCAGCAGCGACGTGGTGCACTGGAAGTCCGGCACCGCCCGTACAGCCGTCGGGTCCTTCGTGAAGGAGAATGTGGCGGTGGTGGGGTCTCTGTGTGGCTCCGCAACGTCGGACAGATCGAGACCGGAAGGAGGATCGACAACACATGAAGGATGCGTAACACTGGAAGATGGATGCGCAACAGGGGAAGTAGAATCGGCAACACCGGAAAGATGCGTAACACTGGAAGAAGGATTGATACCAGATGAAGGCTTGGCAACATCGGAATTAATAGCAACACCGGAAGAAGAATCGCCACCGGAAGCCATACCAGAAGAAATATCGCCACCGGAAGATATACCAGAAGAAGAATTGACAACACCGGAAGCAGCAGCACCAGAAGCGTGCCTGGTCTTGGCCGCAATGTTATTGACGGTGCAGGCGGCGCTGTCAGCAGAGGCAGGCGTTGTGGCCAAGCCGTCGCTACTGGCAGGGTCGGAAGACGCAGGGCGCTGTCTGGCGGCAGCTGAGGCTTTTCTCGGCGGGACGGCCTCCGTGGGGCTGGTGATGAGGTCGTGGCCTGCGTACGCTGTGTGGGCAGTGCGGGGTATGTGAGGGGGACATGGGGGTAGGTTAGATGAGGGGTGGATCATGGGGGTACGTGAGATGAGGGGTGGATCATGGGGGTACGTGAGATGAGGGGTGGATCATGGGGGTACGTGAGATGAGGGGTGGATCATGGGGGTACGTGAGATGAGGGGTGGATCATGGGGGTACATGAGAGAGGGGTGGATCATGGGGGAACGTGAGATGAGGGGTGGATCATGGGGGTACGTGAGATGAGGGGTGGATCATGGGGGATACGTGAGATGAGGGGTGGATCATGGGGGATACGTGAGATGAGGAGTGGATCATGGGGGTACGTGAGATGAGGAGTGGATCATGGGGAGTACGTGAGATGAGGAGTGGATCATGGGGGTACGTGAGATGAGGGGTGGATCATGGGGGTACGTGAGATGAGGGGTGGATCATGGGGGTACGTGAGATGAGGGGTGGATCATGGGGGTACGTGAGTGAGGGGTGGATCATGGGGGTACGTGAGATGAGGGGTGGATCATGGGGGTACGTGAGATGAGGGGTGGATCATGGGGGTACGTGAGTGAGGGGTGGATCATGGGGGTACGTGAGTGAGGGGTGGATCATGGGGGTACGTGAGTGAGGGGTGGATCATGGGGGTACGTGAGATGAGGGGTGAATCATGGGGGTACGTGAGTGAGGGGTGGAACAAGAGAAGCAGGTACGTGATATTGATGTAAACTTACATTGCTGGCAGTACCGAACTTATTTAAAACAACAAAGGCAGACACACCACTAAATAAAACAGATCAGGTAGAAATAGTTTGAGCTTCCTTAACCGCAACAAAAACATTCCAAAGAGAGGAAAAATGAAGGCACCATTCAGTAAGAAGTCAAAGGAACTCGGAATCTATACACAGGGCGCATAGAAACACTAAGTTGAGAAAGAAGTTCATAAAAAAATATAAATGTTAAAAAAGAAAGTAGTAGGTGCTGGAAAAACTGGACAGCAGTGAACCAAAAAAATGGTCCTCAACATAACAAAAACTAATTCATTTCAAAAAAAATAGAAGGCCTATCGAACTCTCAGCTCGGGACCTCACATTTTCCTCCTGGGAGTGCCAATTGCCATAAATACAATAGTTGTATCCCGTAGAAAGGATCGCTTGTGGTAAAAAAAATTACTAAAATTTTTTAAAATTGTTTAAAAAATTGTTTAAAAAATTAAATCCGGCGAAACTGTAAACAGGCCAATATTTGTGAAACTTTGAAAATTTTAATTGTAAAAATTCTAAATTTGTAAACCTGAGGAATGAAAAGACGCTGATGTCTATTTCTTGGACGCTGCACACAAAACACACATACACAACACTTCACGCAACACAGTACTTAAACATATATTGCAGCCCACACATTACACACCAATACAGCACAACACATTCGCCAACACAAGAACAAAAGCACACAACACACACCAACACAGTACAATTATCACAAACACCCTACAACCACCACACAACACAACACACCCTTGAGACACCGGAGCGCGAAGCTGAGGGGCAGCATGGGGTCGAGGACGGCGAGGAGCTTGGCAGGGCTGGGGAGGAGCTTGAGCATGAAGGGCGTGTAGGCGAGGAACAGCCCGTCGGGGGGACGGATCCCCAGCTGCAGGCACCGCAGCGTCACCCCCGTCACCAGGTTGCCCCCCGCACTGTCCCCTGTAGGCAAGTGTTGGTTAGTGCTGTTGTTGTGTTGGTGATAGACCGCACTGTGTCCTTTACACAAGGGGTCCTTTGTGTATCATCGCCCAGAAGAAGTTTTCTATTATTATTATTATTATTAGTTTTCTTTAATCACTGATTTTATAAATGGCGTATAAAAAATTCTTTTTTTCAGTTCTTGAAGAGTGGTAACTTTTCTATTTGTGGAATGATTCTTCTGAAAGAAGCCATGATGTGTAACTTTTAAAAAGAAACACATTTTATTTCATCAAGTTTTTCGATTGTATCCTTTGTTTTTCAGAAAATGGGAAATATTTGTTTTTATGTCATTTTATCTTATATATGAAATGAATACAATTCAATGAGTTTTTATGCTACAACAAAACCTAAGAAAGTTTTGAAATTCTTGAAATATTGCTAAGAAACTGAAAAAGCCAGATATCTTTTTTTTTCCTTTTTTGTTTTCATTTTATTGGGGATCAAAAATTCATGATTTTTGGCCCCCTTACACCCCTGTTTGGGTGGGGAAGTTCCAAGTGCCTGTAGCCCCATAAAATTTTAGGGCACAACAACCTACCACCTAAGAATCCTTTTTCAACAAAAAAAAGGCCAATAGGCCCAAAAATGCCTCGGTTGTCCCCTTTAACACGTTGGCTACGATTGCGCGGGTCGCAAAGTTGATTTTGTAAGGTTGTAAGAAACAGAACGGGAAAATCGACTTACCTGCTCGAATAAGTTTTCTTCCTTGTAAGATATGTGTAAAACATAAGCGCACAAGAATACTATCCTCAAACGATAAAATTTGTTCAAAAAGAGGTTGCAAAACGGTTTGAAATGTTATTCATTTACATTGGTGCCTAAATGAGCAACATACCTAGTAATACACATTTGTGCCACTACGTAGTCAACGTGTTAAAACGGAAACAACGAACAAGATACTGGCGCCCGTACGTGCAACGGGTAAAGGCCTGTTTACACGATCATCGAGTGCGCGCGTGAGCAGTGAAAAGAAGCGCAAGCCCCGCCCACTTGCTCTCGCTTCAGGTGCTTTAAATTGCTCAATCACAGTACGGACTATGTTCGTCTTCATGGCGCTGGCCAGAGCCATGAAGACGAGCATTGAGCAAGTTAATGCATCTTTCATTGAGCAAGCAAATTCGCCTAAAAGCCTGTTTACACGATTATCGTGTGCACGCGTGAGCAGTGAAAAGAGGCGCAAGCCTCGCCCTATTGTTTTCGCTTTAGCAGCATTTACTTGCTCAAATTCAGAGTGGCTGAAATGATACAGACAAGCTCTGGCCACTGCCATGAAAACGAGCATGGTCTGCATTGTCATTGAGCAAAATATGAGCCTGAAGCCAAAGAAAGTAGGCGGGGCTTGCGCCTCTCTTCAAAGCTCACGCGCGCACTTGATGATCGTGTAAACAGGCCTTAAAGTGAGAGCAAGTGGGAGGGGCTTGCGCTTCTCTTCACTGCTCACGCGTGAGCTCAATGATCGTGTCAACACAGCTTAACGCGCACGGGGTAGGAGTAGAGAATGACTATCGATATTATGGTCATCAGCGTACAAAGTTTGCCACTTGCGCAGCACTAACTCTCCACTCCACACACAAGCCCCCGACTAGGGCGCTCATCCGTCCGACGTTCGCAGCGGCTGCCCCCTCTCACTAGTTCTTAATTTCCATCTTTCAGTAATACAGGTCAAGTTAAAATTCCCCACTCACAAATAAAGCTGGAGCTCACATTTTTTTTTATGTTGAATTAGAAGTGAATATAACAACACTCAGCCGTTCGACTAGTTACAGGAAATATTCACAGTATGCACAACGTAACTAACTACTAAACACTACAGTTGCGCCAATAGAGCCCAGTTACTGACCTGTCGAGTCCCGTAGCTGACCTGTCGAGTCCCGTAGCTGACCTGTCGAGTCCCGTAGCTGACCTGTCGAGCCCCGTAGCTGACCTGTCGAGCCCCGTAGCTGACCTGTCGAGCCCCGTAGCTGACCTGTCGAGCCCCGTAGCTGACCTGTCGAGCCCCGTAGCTGACCTGCCGAGCCCCGTAGCTGACCTGCCGAGCCCCGTAGCTGACCTGCCGAGCCCCGTAGCTGACCTGCCGAGCCCCGTAGCTGACCTGCCGAGCCCCGTAGCTGACCTGCCGAGCCCCGTTGCTGACCTGCCGAGCCCCGTAGCTGACCTGCCGAGCCCCGTAGCTGACCTGCCGAGCCCCGTAGCTGACCTGCCGAGCCCCGTAGCTGACCTGCCGAGCCCCGTAGCTGACCTGCCGAGCCCCGTAGCTGACCTGCCGAGCCCCGTAGCTGACCTGCCGAGCCCCGTAGCTGACCTGCCGAGCCCCGTAGCTGACCTGCCGAGCCCCGTAGCTGACCTGCCGAGCCCCGTAGCTGACCTGCCGAGCCCCGTAGCTGACCTGCCGAGCCCCGTAGCTGACCTGCCGAGCCCCGTAGCTGACCTGCCGAGCCCCGTAGCTGACCTGCCGAGCCCCGTAGCTGACCTGCCGAGCCCCGTAGCTGACCTGCCGAGCCCCGTAGCTGACCTGCCGAGCCCCGTAGCTGACCTGTCGAGCCCCGTAGCTGACCTGTCGAGCCCCGTAGCTGACCTGTCGAGCCCCGTAGCTGACCTGTCGAGCCCCGTAGCTGACCTGTCGAGCCCCGTAGCTGACCTGTCGAGCCCCGTAGCTGACCTGTCGAGCCCCGTAGCTGACCTGTCGAGCCCCGTAGCTGACCTGTCGAGCCCCGTAGCTGACCTGTCGAGCCCCGTAGCTGACCTGTCGAGCCCCGTAGCTGACCTGTCGAGCCCCGTAGCTGACCTGTCGAGCCCCGTAGCTGACCTGTCGAGCCCCGGAGCTGACCTGTCGAGCCCCGGAGCTGACCTGTCGAGCCCCGGAGCTGACCTGTCGAGCCCCGCAGCTGACCTGTCGAGCCCCGCAGCTGACCTGTCGAGCCCCGCAGCTGACCTGTCGAGCCCCGCAGCTGACCTGTCGAGCCCCGCAGCTGACCTGTCGAGCCCCGCAGCTGACCTGTCGAGCCCCGCAGCTGACCTGTCGAGCCCCGCAGCTGACCTGTCGAGCCCCGTAACTGACCTGTCGAGCCCAATAAGCACACCAATAGAGCCCAGCAACTGACCAGTAAGCACGACAGTGGCGCCAGTGGAGCCCAGCAGGGACAAGTGGGCCAGGGCCCAGCAGTAGACGGTGAGGACCTCCTCCAGGGGGCGGGGGTAGGGCGCGGCGGGCGCCAGGGAGTAGTCCACCGACAGCACCGGGCACCCGCACCCTGACGCCCACTCCCGCAGGAACATCTGGGGGGTAGAGTGTATGGGGTTACCGGGGGTGTGGGGGTGTAGGGGAAGGGAGGAGTCAGAGGGGGGTTTGAAGAAGTCATTCTTCCCTTGGGAACAAAACAAGTGAACTACTGTTATCGTTCACATGCAACAATAGCGAGTTTCATCACAACCACCACCATGGCTCTTCAGCTTCTTAACTTGAAGGGGAATGGGTGAAGTGCAAGACCAACGAATAGCAGAGTTATTCCAATAGCTTCTCTTCACCACTATTATTGTACCAGCATCACCACCACCGCAGCACCAGCACCACCAGCACGATACCACCAGCACCACCAGCACGATACCACCAGCACCACCAGCACGATACCACCAGCACCACCAGCACGATACCACCAGCACCACCAGCACGATACCACCAGCACCACCAGCACCACCAGCACGATACCACCAGCACCACCAGCACCACCAGCACGATACCACCAGCACCACCAGCACGATACCACCAGCACCACCAGCACGATACCACCAGCACCACCAGCACCACCAGCACGATACCACCAGCACCACCAGCACGATACCACCATGACCGCCACGATACCTCCATCACCGCCACGATACCTCCATCACTGCCACGATACCTCCATCACTGCCACGATACCTCCATCACCGCCACGATACCTCCATGACCGCCACGATACCTCCATCACCACCACCACGATACCTCCATCACCGCCATGATACCTCCATCACCACCACGATACCTCCGTCACCGCCACGATACCTCCGTCACCGCCACGATACCTCCGTCACCGCCACGATACCTCCGTCACCGCCACGATACCTCCATCACCACTCATGGTCTCACCATCACAACCACCACCACAATACCAGCATCACCACCACAACGATACCAGCATCACCACTACCACCACAGTACCAACATCACCAGCAGCAAAGTACCATCACCACCACCACGATACGCACCTCCTGACTCTTGGTGCTCTGGGCCACAAAGCCGCCTCCGTGGCAGTGTATCAGCAGGTGCGGTGACGCTTCCTGGACAGCGCTGCGTTTGACCGCCTCACTGCCGGGCTGTGGGGCATAGGGGGAGTCAAGGGGGACTCGGGGGATTGACTAGGGGAAGGGACTCGGGAGGACTCAGGGGGACTTGGAAGGGGACTCAGGGTAGACTGAGCAATGGGCTCGAGCTTATCCAATTGAGATCAGATGAGTTAGTTTAAGCCTCTCTAACCGTAACAAGAGCGTTTCAAAGCGAGGAAAAATGAAGGCACCATTTAGTATGGAACAAGAAATTGATGCTCTGTAAGTGCGTTCCCATCGAAGACCATCTGCGCATAGAAACAGTGAGTTATGAAATCAACAGTAAGCTATTGTTTCATAGCTTACTGTTGATTTCAGCAAAATAGGACAGCATTGATTTAAAAAAATATCATTAACAAGATAAAATACATAATACTTCGATAAAAAAAAAAGCCTACCCAGCTATAAGCTAGAGACCTCATATTTTCCCAGTGGGAGTGCTAATTCCCACACATACAATGGTTGTACACCTTCAAGAGAGGCAAACGTCACGAGACGTTTATGCTTATGCTTCAAACAGCATCGTTGGAGGAGAATAAACTCCTTTGGCCAGTAAGAGAGGAAACTGAAAATTAGACATGAAACGTACACAATGAGAAGAAATGATTGACAGATGAAAGTAGAAGCAGCGGGTGTTCTACCTCTTTTCACCATGCATTACGATCAACACACGGATCATAACAACTACCAGGAGAGTATTTCACTGAATTTATTCAAGTTTAAAAGCGTACACGTGAGTTATCAATGGCAAAAATTATTACACCACTGGACAAAGTTTCACGTCATTGGCCAAACACTCGTATAAAATAAACCTAACAAAATGTACTGCATAATAACTTACCGCAATATAAAATCTCGATGGAGACAGAGAGTCTCAAACAATACCTAATGATCGCACACGTGATCATAATTGCTCACAAAATAGTTAATAATGGAATGAACACGACACACCCATAGGAGCGATACACATGAAATTGGTAGCACAACAAAAAAATACGCATGAAGAATACTAGCAAAACCGGATGATATTACGTTGCACTTTTTTTATTTACACTCGTTTTAATACACCACACAATCCCTAATTAAACACGTGAAAGGACCGTATTATGGGTTCACTTCACAGCGCTTCTTCACTCGTTTCTGACTATCCGTATTCACGTGTTGTAGATAGTCGTCAAAGTGAAGGGCCGCCCTGCTGACTGCATGTGCTGGGCTGATGCTGGGTACACTGCGGCGCTGAGTCATGCTGGTACACGTACCAATGTTGTTGCACCTCGCCTCCTGATTTCTTGCTTCTGCTCTCACTGGTGCGTTGACATGCGTTGCTGGCACGTATTGATGAGTTGGTGATCGTGGCTTGAAAGGATTGATTTGCTATGCAGGCTCGAATGATGGTTGATGATCGTCGCTTGGAGGGATTGATCCCCTATGTAGACTTGATTGGTGCGTGGGTAATCGTTGCTCGTAACAATTGAAACGCTTTGCAGCCACGTCTGCGCACCACAGCTGGATTCATAATTTTGTGTTGCACATTACAGCGTTGAAAGGATTTGGGTGCTTGAGGTTCATGTAGATCAAACTCACGCTTGACAACTCAACTCGCTCCAAAGCTGTGCGCTTCGCCATATGGTTTTTAGTTTCAGCAGTGCGTTTGGTGCGTGGGTTCCGATGTCGTTGGTGTGTAGGTTCGGGAGTCATGGGCAGAATGCTGGTGACCGCTATGTTCTATTACACTTTTCCTGCAGTACAATACAGCGATGAAGTCCGTTTGTTTAGGTCACTAGTATCAAGATGTGCATGGTGTCCGGCCAACCAACCTACCGTGCTGGTCGCCTACCCACGCAGCGACGTCGAGCAGCACCTTTCCCCACTTTCTCCTCCAAAAAGATCCCGTTCTGTTGTTTAGCTCAGCTTATATTCCAGTGTCTGGCTTTGTTCTAGGACCTTCGAGAAACTTCTCTCTTGGGCTGGTGTGTCGTTCTCCAATTGGTCTAACCCTTACTTGCTGTTGCTGCTCCCTCTTTGCGGCAAATTTCCGGGTGCTTGTTGGTTGTCGTTTGGTGGGCCTCGACCTTTGTCTACGTCAATGCCGTTTTTCCACGTAGATTATCTAGATGCATTTAGCACATTAATTTCCCTAGTTTCTTAACATATTGGTCGTTTCACAGTACTTATTGTACCTCTTTATTATGATTCAATCTTCAATTAACGCTTCAAAGCTTGTGCTAAGTATACCGTAACCTCCCATTTCCCCCAATGCTTGAGAAAACGCTTCCCACAATTCACTCTCACTGATATCCCCAAAGCACACCCCGCTTCTGTCTACCCAAAGAGCCTGTCGTTGTTTGCAACCAATGCTGTTTGTTAAGGAACTTCGCCCGTCCGCCTTTCTTGATAATTATTTTTATTCTTTTCTGTATGGTGTTACTTCATTTCTGTAATTATGGCCTGGCAACATCGCCCAATCATCCGTGAACCAGCGAGCCTAGGCACGCGTTACTGAGTCTCTTGTGGTTCAGATCTAAGAGGATTTCTTTTCCCGAGCTACCGGTATGTAATTCGTAACTTTGTTTCTTTTGTATTGCTTTGTAGGGACACTTCATATTTGGTCAAATGTGTTCAAACTTTTGATTGTGTGTGAAACAGTCGGTATAATTTTTCTGACTTTTTGCTGTCAGAGTTCCTAACTGCACTTCGGTACATGTGAACGTTATGGTGAATAATTATTACTGAACTAGAACTAAGAAGCTCTTCTTGTAATTTTGTTTAGTGCTTTGCGCCGTCATAGATTCGCGGCTAGTGGCTGCAGCACTAGCACTCATGTCCAGGCTGAAGGAATGACTTTTGTAGGTACGCTGGTGAGCTCGCTTGGGTACCCTGACCCCGTGCCCTTCGGAGCTGAGCTCTACTGCGTGGGCCACGCATTAACCTGAGCTGTGCTTGAGCGATACTTCTCAGACCGTTTCTCTGGGGATTGTTTCTTCACTCTCGCCACTCTAGAAGTTGAGTCACTTGTTGAGTGAATGCGTGTGGTTGAACCTGAGCCTGGCAGCCAGCCTTATTTTTCATGTTTGTGATTTTCAACTATTGTAAGTTTAAGCCATTAGTATGAATTATTAGTCATTATTAAAATTTTTAAAACACGTACAATAAATGACACTATTTAACAAGTTTTCATTTTCTCTTTGTGGGTGCTTCTCGAGTGTTTCCTTGACATTATTCCTTCCCGCGTTCTATGTTTCAACGTTTTTTACTCTATCTTGTTTTTTACACAACACTTGGCACTACAGAATTAACTCTTTAACCCACATTTTTATACTCATATTACCGTTATAACAACCACTATCACTAAACTGACACTGGCATTAGGTAGTCACTGTTATCAAGATGGGGAAGGAACTGCCACTCGGCAGTGAAGTTTAAAGGACACATTATTCAACAAATTGAATAAGAAATACAATATATTATTGTCATTTTTGAAAGAGGACTGTACAGTCCACTTGGGCGTTAAAGGGTTAAAGGTTAAAATGAAGCATGGAAATTGCCTCACCAAACAGTGAGGTCTCCAGCGCAGAATTGCGCTGGAGTTTGGAACAATTTGGATTTTAGGCTTGAATTTGGAGAATTCCAAATTCAAGTCTCCAGTGCAGAATTGAACAATTAGGAACTGAATTTAAAAATACAACGGGAACGGGTATAGTAATGCGTAAGTTAGAATTATGGTATGGTAATCCGCAATCGGGTATAATACACACATCACACAAAACGTAACACAACACAAGCACCACAACACACAACCCACCATGCCTTGGCGCCACACGGAGCTGAGCAGGTAGCAGGGGATGGGGGCGGGGGGGATGTGAGAGGAGGGGGGCGGGACGGTGACCAGCTGGGGCAGGGGAGGCGGGGGCGGGGGGTGTGCGGGCACGGCGAGCTCCTCACAGGGCACGCTGAGTGGCTGCAGCACCGCCAGCGCGGGGGACACCAGCCCTGGCAGCTGGTGCATCACCTCTGGGGAGGGGGGTTAGTAAGCGGGGGGTATGGCGGATGTTGGTTAGTGGGGGATGGAGGGGGGGAGGGTTAGTTAATGGGATATGGAGGGGGGATGTTAGTTAGAGGGGATAGAGAAGGATGTTAGTTAGTGGGGATAGAGAAAGATGTTAGATAATGGGGGGACTGGGGGAGGAGTAATAATAAGAGTTGATGGGAGAATGGATGGAGGGGTGTGGTAAAAAGGAAAATAATAAGAGTTGATGAAGGTGGTAATAAGGATGTTAGTTTGATATGGGGTGGTGAGAGAGGAGGGATAATAAGAGGAGTTAATGGGTTGGTGATGGGGGAAAGAGGAACATGGGGTGGTGGGAGAGAGGTACTAATGAGAAGACGATAATGAAAGGCAGGTGTTGATACGTAGGAGGAGTAATAGATAGGGGGTTATTATTATTATTATTATTATTATTATTATTATATAAGAAAGTTTTAGCCTCCCTTAATTGCACGACAAAGATGTTCTAAGAGAGGAAAGAGGAAGGCACCATTTAGTATGGAGTTGAGGGAACGCGGAATCTATGCACAAGGTGCACAGAAACAGTAAGCTAGGAAAGAAGTTCATGAAACAAGAAAAAAGTTGAAGAAGAAAGTAGTAGGTGCTGAAAAAAACAGGACAGCAGTGAACCGAAAAAAGATGGTCTGTAACAAAACAAAAACCTATTTTATTACAACAAAAAGGAAGCCTACCTAACCTTTAGCTCAGGCCCTCACATAGTCCCCCTGGGAGCGCCAATTCCCATAGATACAATACCTGTATCCCCCTGAGGGGATGAATCGTGAGAAATAACCTGAGGAAAGATAAGGAATAGAAAAAGGACTTCGAAAAACGTATAAATGGAATGGTTTTTCAATTTCCTAAAAGAAATTTTAAGAAAACTCAAGTTACCGCCGAGGAACAACAACAACAACAAAAAAACATATTTCATATCTTCTCGATATTCTCTGCAACATCATGCGGACATGGGTACATGGGATAAAATGGCGATACAGTGTAAGCCGGTTACCACTCATGATTGACAAATATCTACCAAATTTTGGCAAAAATGCGTTAACAAACATATACTCAACATCAAAATTCATAGCTTGTACAACATACGGACAGAAAGATAATTTTACCACGATTCATATGCTCAAATTGCGCTTTATTTCATCAATTGTATTTGTCATTAATCCGATTCACAGAGACACCCTCTGGGGAAGTGATAGATCTATTTTTGAATCATTTCGCTAGTGCAATAAAATTTATTAACCGGATGGTTTTTTGCGTAAAGAAATGAAATAGAAACATGTATATCTATAGAAACATGTACTTATGGAAAATTAAATGTAAGAAAAAAATACATATATAAAATAAAAAGATAAGAACAACCTATCATCTACTACACCGAAAATGACAGTTGAGCTCACTGTAATCCTAAGAAATTATTCGAAAAAAATAAAATAAAATAACTAAAAGGAAGAGAAGACTTTGAAAAACGTAAAAATGAACTGGTTTATAATTTCTTCATAGAAATTTTCAAGAAAACTCAGGTTACAGTCAAGAAACAACACAACTCTTCAGCGTTATACCGACATGTGTACATGGGATAAAATGGAGTAACATTGTGGCCGGATATCACATCTGAGTGGAGAATATTTACGAAATTTGTCACATATAAGTAGATTAAGCAATGGTCCAAAGTGATAATTTTAATTACAGAAATTAACAGCTTTTTCCGATTTGAAAGTTCAGTGCTAGTGAGAACGCACGGAAAAAAATAAAAAGACTAAATGAAAACGCTTAAATTACCCTCTCCCCCCAGCTCAGACAAGTAGGTGGTGAAAAACAGGACAGCAGTGAATCGAAAAAGCGATGTACTTCAACATAAAATCGAAAAAAAAACCTTTGAAGAAAATGGAAGCCTACTCAACAATTAACTCAGGACCTCACATTCTCCCCTGAGAGCGCTAATTCCCGTTGATGCAATAGTTGTATCCCCTGAATGGATTAGTGGGAATAACACAAGAGATTTTCAACTATTAGTACAACAAGGAGGTAGTTAGCAATTTGATGAGTAGTTACCAAAGTGGAGAGATCAATCAGGGGATCGAATACTAGCAACAAATGATGTGTATCCACACCATAAGTTACAGATATGGAATATCCCAAAAAATATACTACACAGTACGGAGGGTGTCTCAAAAAATGTACGTTCTCAGTCTTGAACATCCCAGTTCTCACAAGCATCACAAACACCCAAGCACAACTACACACACAATTTACACACCAACACAATTCACACACCAACACAATTCACACATCAACACAATCCCCACACACCAGCACAACACCCACACACCAGCAAAACACCCACACACCAGCACAACACCCACACACCAGCACAACACCCACACACCAGCACAACACCCACACACCAGCACAACACCCACACACCAGCACAACACCCACACACCAGCACAACACCCACACACCAGCACAACACCCACACACCAGCACAACACCCACACACCAGCACAACACCCACACACCAGCACAACACCCACACACCATCAAAACACCCACACACCAGCACAACACCCACACACCAGCACAACACCCACACACCAGCACAACACCCACACACCAGCACAACACCCACACACCAGCACAACACCCACACACCAGCACAACACCCACACACCAGCACAACACCCACACACCAGCACAACACCCACACACCAGCACAACACCCACACACCAGCACAACACCCACACACCAGCACAACACCCACACACCAGCACAACACCCACACACCAGCACAACACCCACACACCAGCACAACACCCACACACCAGCACAACACCCACACACCAGCACAACACCCACACACCAGCACAACACCCACACACCAGCACAACACCCACACACCAGCACAACACCCACACACCAGCACAACACCCACACACCAGCAAAACACCCACACACCAGCACAACACACACCAACACACCACACATCTACACAAGCACAACCAACACACAAGTACAACACAACCCACACATCAAGTTAAAGCACAACAAACACACAAGCACAACACAATTCACACACACAACACATGCAAGCACAACAAACACACAAGCACACAAGCACAACACAACCCACACAACAAACACATTCACACAACACAACCCACACAACAAGCACAACACACACAACAAACAACACACACAAGCACACCCACATACCACTCACAACAAACACAACAGACAGCCTCACAACACCACACAACACGCACCAGTCTCGGCCAGGTCCCAAAAGCACTTGATGAAGGAGATGCCGGCGTACTGCAGCACCGTCACAAGCCGCCGCGACCGCTGCTCCGGGCTGAGCAGGTACTGGCTCCCTGCACGCCGGGGTGGCTTAATGAGTGCTTCAAATGGCCTTACTAGTGTTGTTATTGTCGAGTGCTTATTGTTTGGCTGCCTCAAGTGACATTGTTGCTATCGTTGAGTGCCTCTAATGACATTGTTGCTATTATTAAGTGTCTCTCATGACATTATTGCTATCACTAAGTACCTGAAATGACATTATTGCTCTCATTAAGTGCCTCTAATGACAGTATTGATATCATTAAGCACCTCAAATAACATTATTACCATCATCAAGTGCACGAGGGATTTGATCACCGCAGAGAGACTTTTTGAATGCCTTCAATTTTATTAGTCGAACATACCCTGTGTAGCATTGCCAGATAACTCAAACCCAGATGGTCGACGGTTGAAACTCGGCAATAAAGTACACTATTTTTGCGGCAAGATATGGAAGAAATGTTTAAGTGACTTACTGATGTACCTTAATTTGGGTTATGTGAGACTTTGTGCGTCAGAGTAAAGGTTATGAGGACCACAATGGGTACAAATTTTATTTTTTGACAAAATTTCACAAGTTTTTCTTTTGAACAGATAATGAGAATGCAATATCACCAACTGGTGAGTCAGGCAAGCTCGGTCTTCAACACCCAAATTTAGTCAAAAAATTACTCGAGAAAAGTTTTCCGACACAGCTCCCACAGGCTAATTTAATACATATACTTCAATACATCACATGAAATCCCCTTACATGGAAATTAAGATCTATATATATTGACTTGCTTAATAGGTGGAAATACACAAATTTAATCAATATTAATTAATAGGCAGAAATACACATCACATGAAGTCCTGATACATGGGATTCAAGACCTATAAATAAAATACTTAATAGATGGAAGGTGACGGGGAAAAAAAGGGAGGAGGTACAGTGAGATAAAAACAAGGAGAAAATGCAAGAAACTGAGAATGAGAGAACAGAATGAAAAAAGGAAAAAAAATAAGGGGGGAAACAAAGGTGAGAAAAAGAGGCACAGAGGGAAAAAATGGCAAAAAGATGAGAAAAGAAACAAAATCAAACGGGAAACAAAAGAGCGTATAGTCAAAAATAAATAAGAGGCAGAACAGACCAAGATAAGAACGTATAGCTAGCTACCCACACACCTCCACACAGCAATATCCCACACACCTACACCCCCACACACCGGCCAGAATACTGTGGCGCGTGCGGCTCCACATGGTGCCGTCGCTGTAGTAGGCCTCACTGAAGGCGCTCAGGCTCAGCGTCAGCAGCTGGAACGTCTTCCACAGCGACTGCACGTACTGCGGGGCGGGGTAGGCCAGAAAGGACGCTATGTCACGAGATTAAAGTTGTAGGCTGAGTTGAAGGCTATGTCGAAGGTTATGCCAAAGGCTATGATGAAGTCAGAAGGCTATGATGAAGGCTATGATGAAGTCAGAAGGCTATGATGATTGATGAAGGCTATGCCAAAGGCTATGTTGAACGAATTATGAAACAAGATAAAAGCTGAAGAAGAAAGCTAAAGGTGCAGAGAAAAACAGGTCAGCAACAGTGAATAAAAATAATAACCAGCAAAAAAACGAAAACTATTTCACCTTATCAAAAATAAGGCCTACCTAACTCTCCGCTCGGGACCTCACACTTTCCCCCTTGTGAGTGCTAATTCCTGTAAATATAATAATTGTATCCCCCTAAAAGGGATGAATGAAACTGACTTCTTTGTACACAAAAGGAAGTATTTTTTAAAAGTTCAATAAATTGGTCCTGCCTAGACAAGATATGATTACTACTAAGACAACAATACTTTCTAGCTAATAAGACGATAAAATAACAAGTCCAAATTGCAGCACTGACATGAAGTGTAAAAACATCCCTTTTTGACCTATAGAAAATTGATAAGAAAATAATAAAAAGTCAAAGGTCAAATAACAAAAAGTTAAAAATCAAAGTAAAAACCCAAAATTTTTACATTTTTTGGTTCTTTGACTTTTAGTTGCTTGACTTTTGACTATTATTTTCTTATCAACTGTCTACAGGTCAAATATGGAAAGTTTCACACTTCATGTCAGTGCCGGAATTTTGACTTATTATTTTCATCTTATTATTTGGAAGTCTAGGAATTATTGTGTGGTATGTTCTCTTATAAAATATATTGCTTGAAACATTATTGAGTATTCTGCAGTGACATCACTTACTACCAAAAAATTATGGAAATACATGATTTAAAATCCAAAAAATTCAAAAACCAAAAAATCTAAAACTAAAAATTGAAGATGTCCAAAGTCAACAAGCCCAAAGTCAAAAACAAAAAAGGCAAAAAGTACATAGTAAAAAAGCCCCAATGGGAAACAGTAAAAAATAATTAATCCAAAATTAAAAACCAAAAAGTCCAGAGTCAAAAACCAAAATGTTTTAGGTGAAAAATGAACAATTTGGGAAGTCTGAAGTTGAGCACTAACATGGAAGCCAAGACACCTCCCATAGAAGGCATGCAGAGGCACGTTGCTGAGCATGTGTATGAGCTCAAGAGGCTTGTGTTGGCAGTGTGGGGTGATGAGGTCCCCGTCAGGCACGGTGCACTGGGGCAGCAGCGTGGAGTGGGCAAACTCCAGCAACGTCACCAGGGCCCCCAGTGCCTGCGTCCACGCCTCCACCTCCCTGCGCACCAGGTGGGAGTTGGGATATATGATGGAGGTACCCAGGACTGGGGTTGCTATGGAAAGACCATAAGATCAAACTCCAATAATGTATAAAAATTACCATAAACTCCATAAACAATTTAGTGAATGTTTTGACACATTTCAAAAACTCTACTCAAACCTCCCACAAAGCACCTCCTAACCCAGCAAAAAAACACCTTTAAACCACCATCAAACCCCTTCAGAAACTTTTCCCTCTCAAAAACACCAACTCCTCAACAAAAACACATTCAATCCCCAAAGACAGAACTCCTTCAAATCCCCCAAAAGATAACATCTTCACACTTCATGAAAGAACCCTGGCAATACATATTTTTTGGCCTTTATGCACTTTTTTATTTTGAGGGGCTTTTCTGCAGGTATTTCCAAAGCAGACTTTTAAATTTCTACTCTGTCCACCTAAGATGATCGATTTGAAATGATGCGCAAAACAGGAGAATGATGGCATCATTCACCTTGGTCTCCCTGGATATTGTGGGTCTCTTCATACAAGGTAGATCTCTCTAAAAATGGCAAGTTTTTCTAGATGTGGTGACAATCTAACCTAATAAAGCACCAGCCTCACCCTAAAACCCAACAGTTTAAGTTGAAATATTGACAATCTGTTCAACACAGTAATAATCTGTTCCCCACAGTGATCATCAGTTCAACGCAGAGATAATCTGTTCAACAAAGTGACAATCTGATGTAACAAAGTGACAATCTGACCCAACAATGCAGCAGTCTGACTACAAAAAGCAGTAGACTGAGTTACAAAAAGGACCATCTGACCTAATAAAGTGACACTATGACAATACAAATCGGCAGCCACACCTAAAAAGCAACAGTCTGAGTTAAAAATGTGAAAATCTGACCTAACAAAGTGGGTTTTACGGAAGACGAGGCTGCCCCGACCAGCAGCCATCTTGGTGACAAGAGTGTGCACGCTGAGCATGGCAGCGTCGCACACTCGACACAAGCTGCGGAAACCGTTGCCAGGCACCTCCGGGGAGAAGTCAAATGAAGGGGCCACATCACGCACAGGTTTCACCAAACCTGGAAAATAGAACAAAACTGTTTACAACTTCATAAGTTTTATTAAGTGCAGAAGGAGAAGTTACTAAGCTTATTTGTCAACTATAAATACAACAAATGTAACCAATACCAGGATTTTTTGAAAAACCAATAAAGGATAGCCATTGAGTAACTTAGATAAAACTGAACAGTAAATAATACTAGGATATTCCTAAAAATTAGCATAATATTGCTGCAGAAACCTTCACAAAGCTTGATAAAATTTCAAGTGTCAACATATATTCCATACAGATGAGGTAACAAAGCAATCAAAATACACGTATATTATACAGAGGCTTAGATAATTTTATTTTCATAGAAACAAAGCTATCATCAAACAAAGCTTCACTCACTAGGATTGATTTTTGTTCTACATGCTGAAATTAATCATCGCTCTACTTGCAGAAATTAATTATTGCTCTACTTGCTGAAATTAATTATTGCTGTACTAACTAAAACTAATTATTACATTACCTGCTCAGATAAATTATTGCTCTACTTGGTGAAATTAATCATTGCTCTACTTGCTCAAATTAATCATTGCTCTACTTGCTCAAATTAATCATTGCTCTACTTGCTCAAATTAATCATTGCTCTACTTGCTCAAATTAATCATTGCTCTACTTGCTCAAATTAATCATTGCTCTACTTGCTCAAATTAATCATTGCTCTACTTGCTTAAATTAATCATTGCTCTACTTGCTCAAATTAATCATTGCTCTACTTGCTCAAATTAATCATTGCTCTATTTGCTCAAATTAATCATTGCTCTACTTGCTCAAATTAATCATTGCTCTACTTGCTTAAATTAATCATTGTTCTTCTATTCTTCTATGCACTTTTTGGGGCAAATAAGTATTTAAAAAGTTATAGTGGTAAATTACTTACCGCAACTTTAGTGTTTGAAGGGGAAAGTAATTGTTCTGAACGGAAGACTACAATGGACTTTCCCTTCCAACGTGCTCGAATAATCAAGCGCACTCCAGCCATCAAAGACGAAAATTAGCATACCGCTATTAACTTGTTATATTCTCATTTGCCCCAAAAAGTGCATGGAAGAAAAGTGGTTTATTTTGATGTAATTAACATGATTCAAAGAACAAAAATTTGAAAATAAATAGTAGCTGTTTATTTGAGTGCATTCCAGGCATCAAAAATGAAAATTAACATACCGCTATAACTTGTTGAATACTCATTTGCCTAAAAAAATGCATAGAGGAAAAGTTGCTTATTTCAATCTAATTACCATGATACAAGCAACAAAATTTTGAAAATTGATTATTTGCATGACTTGCATCTCCTTAACATTTACCTTATTTTTTACGGCCATTAAGTGAATTAAAAGACAAGGCTAAAAATACTGACCATATTTAGGTGCTATATGGCTTAATGTGGAATATTTGTCAGTCCTCAACTTTCAACTTTTTGGTGCCTAAACATAGTTAATTAGATCAAAAGAAACAAGTTTTCTCCCATGCACTTTCACGCGCAAACGAGTATTTAATGAGTTATAGCGGTAGGTTTAGTTTCATTTTTGATGACAAATGCGTTCGAACAGCTACTTATCAATTTTTGATTTTTTGTTGCTTGAATCATAGTAATAACATCAAAATAAACTACTTTTCTTCTATACATTTTTTGCGATAAATTAGTATTTTACAAGTTAGAGCGGTAGGTTTAGTTTTTTCTTTGATGACAAGCGCGTCAAAAGCAAGACTCCATTGCAGTGTTGCCATACGGCGCGGTCGATGAATTACTTCCTGCTTTGAACACTGGAGTTGCGCTAACTAATTTACTGCTATAACTTGTTAAATACTCATTTGTGAGAGAAAGTGCATGGATGAAAACTTGTTTATTATGACCTAATTAACTATGTTGGCACCAAAAAGTAGAAAATCAAGGACTGACAAACATTCCCCATTAACTGCCATTTGAACTGCTATTTAACAAGCACATCTTTATCTAACCATTTAAGTGCTGCACTATTTATCAATTAATTTAGAAGCTTCAATGCCCAATTTGATACCTCAAAAATCCTCCACCATTCCAATTCTTTCAATAGAATTTTAATTTATCACTAATAAATTGTGGACTTACGTTTAACTATCATACATATCAAACCAAGAATGAAGAAGATGTTATTTTCTAACTACAACCACAATTTATGTTAGAGCAGATTTTGAATTAACTGTTGATACCTATATTTGATTTCAGTTTATTTATTTTTAAATTACGTTAACAGAACACACTTCAAATTTAAATAAAATTTTAATTAAGACATTGATAAAAAAATTTGCAGTTGTAGTTACGGTAAATCTGAAGGATATGTCAGTTGTCAATTTTCCACTTTTTGGTGCCTGAACCTAATTAATTGAGTCAAAATAAACAAGTTTTCTTCTATGCACTTTCCGTCTCAAATGAGTATTTTACGATTTAAAGCGGTAAGTTTAGTTTCGTCTTTGATGACGAATGCGCTCGAATAAACAGCTACTCATTGATTTTCCAATTTTTGTTGCTTGAATCATGGTAATAACATCGAAATAAACAACTTTTCTTCTATACACTTTTTTTGTCAAATGAGTATTTAACGAGGTATAGCGGTAGGTTTGGTTTCGTCTTTGATGACGATCGAACTAGAAGCAAGACGGCATTGCAGTGTTGCCGTCCGACGTGCTGTTTGAATTAGTTCCCGCTTCAAACACTGGAGTTGCGGTAAGTCATTTACCGCTATAACTAATAAAATACTCATTTGAGACGGAAAGTGCATAGAAGAAAACTTGTTTATTTTGATCTAATTAACTATGCTAAGGCATCGAAATTTACAAAATCGAAAACTGACATATCCTTCAGATTTACCGTAGTTACTGCCAAGCAGGTAACCAACTAGGGCCTATCACCGGTCAATATTGAATATAATGTTGTCAACGAATTTCATAATTTCGTAGGTATAGATGGGTAATATAGTTGATTTTAAGACATTTTCACGAATGACAATGTGCCCGGAAATGCTTAGTTTTCGAGTTATTTAAGTTTGAAGTTATACGAACGGCGCTCCTGAATGGCCCTTGTAACGCAAAAACAGTCATTGTTTTAGCAATGAAAATGGAAGCTAACCCCTATTACAAACGTAAAGAGGTTGGGTCGTGAGGGGTAGCAACAGTTCTTTTAGTGAAAATTATAAATAAAGCTTTCTAGTGACGTTTGTTTACATCGACTCGAAGATGGCTGCCGCTATCTTCGGTCAATATTGAATATAATGTTGTCAACGAATTTCATAATTTCGTAGGTATAGATAGGTAATATAGTCGATTTAGAGACGTTTTACATGAATGACAATATGCCCAGAAATGCTTAGTTTAGGAGATATAGGATAAATAACGCCAGGTAAGAATAGCATTAACGGCAGTTTCGATATGGCTCTTCCGGCGGTTTGCGGACGCGGACCACGACAAGTTTTTTGGCGGGAGTCATCGGCCTCGGTATGGTTGAGTTAAATTAAGATATTTTAGGCTTACTTAGGTTAGGATACTTAACTAAATTAACTTTATCAAACCTAACCTTACCTATTGTTACGTCAGAACCGGATTTCTGCATATTTACCTCTCCGTTTGTTCAATTTTATAAACGACGTTCCTACAACTTCAAAGTTAAATATCTCCAAAAATAAGCATTTCCGGGCATATTGTCATTCGTGTAAAACGTCTTAAAATCAACTATATTACCTATCTATACCTACGAAATTATGAAATTTGTTGACAACATTATATTCAATATTGACCCTATCTTCAGCCAATTGGCGCCATGGCAGCAGCCACCTTGGCGTCGATGTCAACAAACATCACTCGAAACCTTTATTTATAATTTTCACTAAAAGAACCGTGCCTACCCCTCACGGCCCAACCTCTTTACGTTTGTAATAGGGGGTTAGCTTCCGTTATTAATTGAATTACGCTAGCCCCGCGCGCTTCCATGGCACGCACAAGCCGGCTTCAAAGTTGAATAATTCAAAAATAACGCATCGCCGGGCAGAATGTCATTCGTGTATAACGTCTTATAATCGACTATATTACCCATCTATACCTACGAAATTATGAAATTCGTTAACACTACATTCAATATTGACCCTATCACCAAACTCAATGTACACAATAGGCCATGAAACTTTATTACTGATAGAACACTGACAACCTATGTACTTTTGATACACTTCTCTATTAAGTTTGACAATAGAACCACAAACAAATAATTTCATTAATAACTGAATTGTTTTCAGTTGATAGTGCAGAGTTCAATATTTGGTGGCCCACCCCACACTTGGGAATGTAAACAGGCCTGCCACTTGCTGATATGCTCTCCTATTAAACATGGAACTCGTAGAAAAGTTATACACTAATAAACAATAGCAACAGAGTTTAGGTTTTCTGGCCTATTTCACACAGGAGGAAGCACAGATATTAGATTTTGGTTTAAGCCTAGGAGGATGTAAACGAACCTGCCACTTGCTGCAATCCATCCTTGAGAGCCCCTAGCCCAAAGTGTAGACGCTGCCCGGCCTCGCTTTCATCAGAGTAGAAGTGTGCCTCATTTTCTGTGATGGCCTCCACTAGCCCCTGGTATGTCGAATCAAGAGTATCACAGATCGCCATGCTAATGACGTTACTACCATTGGCCCAGCACTAACAGTACAATCTCGCTACCTACTGTCAACAATGAGTCGAGATTCACAACACGACGCAACCGAACAGCTGACTTTGTACTTGATCTTTCGCGTCTAAACTTGGATCACCAGCTAATCTTCATCTAAGAATTTTCACTTGACTCGGAAGTTAGTCAACGATGCCACTAATTGCTTCTCATGGTTTCCATAATGATCTCTGACATGTTTTAATATTCGAAAAAATATAATTCATTTTTACATTAATTTTTCGAATTTATTTCCCTTTTTCCTAATCTTGAACTTCAAGTAAAGGCAACGGCAGACAACACGTTCTTTAACAAATATTAACAAACATTGTCATCTAAAAATGCTTAATTTCCAATCAAGCTTAACACATATTACATTATACATTGTCTTTTTAAATGCCTTATAAGTAACATCCGGACGCCATGACGTTTTCCCCGGTCAAGACCGGTACCCATTTCAGACACCTGGGTATAGTGGGATATTGTGCTTCGAGTTTTTCCCCTATACCCAACAAAGGAAGTCGCCACATAACGCCGGTATTTGAATCCTCGACACCTTCACGAAAGGGCGTGTTCTTTAACCACTCAGCTGGGTCTGCCGCCGTGCGGCAGACCCGGGATCGAATCTCGGCGCTGGTGGTGGCCATTTTCTCTGTTGGGTATAGGAGAAAAATTCCAAGCACAATACCCCACTCTACCCAGGTGTCTGAAATGGGTACCGGTCTTGACTGGGGGAAAGCGTTATGGCGTCCTGGCGTTAGATATAAGGCATTTGAAAATCCAATGTACAAGGTGATATGTATCAGGCTTGATTGGAAATAAAGCATCCGCAGATGCCCTCATTATTATTCATTATTCAGCTATGACGAGCACTTTACCACCTAAAGTTCTTTCTGATACACACACATACAACGGAATGGCTTACTTTAATTTTTAGTTTGTGCAATAGACTTAGAAGGCATACCGGGTCATTCCATGCAACATAAATCAAAAGGCATCACTGTGAGAATCATTCAGTCACTGGCAAACCCATATTTGTAGTAGGTCATTGAAATGACATTCAGGTGACATTCCTCATAATTAGTGTATTATACTTCATACACGCGTTATGTTATTTTCAATACGACAAAAACTATCATATTTTCACTGTATTGCTCAAAAAACTCATTCATGATGTTGTTCAGTATTAATAGCACCCTGCTACGCCCTAAAGCCAGATTATCTGTAGTTTCTTCGACCCTGCAATGACCCAGGGCACATTACCTATTATTCACTCTATTCCTATTACATGTGCGGCGGTTCGCACGTGAAGTTTTATACCCGTCTGTAAACAGAAGTTGGCTTCTAGTTTCCTTTGTAAAATATCTAAACCTTTACAGTTTTATTTATACAATGCCTAGTTAATGAAGATATCACCCACGCAATACTGTCATTAAGATCGACCATTTTCTCTCTCTACTCTTTTAATTTCGTTCTCCTACTCTTTGTGTGTTTAATATCCAAGCGATATTTTGATTGTTTCAATAACATGATTAGCCCGCGACATTGTTAGTGTGTTTGCACGCCTCGTATTGTTTGTCTATTAGTACGCTTCGTATAGTTTGTCCAATTAAGGGCCTTAATATTAGGAAAATTTTGAAATCCAATGTGTTGCAATATATCTCATGCATCAAATTTTTTGGACTTCTCTCAAAAATTAGTTTTATACCACAACCATTCTGCATTCATCCATGCTAACTATTTATTAAGCCAACCTCCATCATTCGCTCAGAAAATAAGCTACACCCTTAATCATCACCAATAGCTTCTCCTGCTGACATCTTGGGGCTCCTAATGCCCGCTCGTTTGGAGCACTCCAAATTTTTCAAGATCTTTGCCAGGCCAGTTTATTGAAATCATACCCTTGGCACTGCAACATATTTCAACATTTCCTAAGGCACGGGTTCCCGAAATTTTTCCCCTCCCCCCTTACCCATAGTATTAGTTTTATTATTATTATATATGAAAGTTTTAGCCCCCCTTAACCACGAAAAAGATGTTCTAAGGAGGAAAGAGGAAGGCACCATTTAGTATGGAGTTGAGGGAACGCGGAATCTCTGCACAAGGTGCACAGAAACAGTAAGCTAGGAAAGAAGTTCATGAAACAAGAAAAAAGTTAAAGAAGAAAATAGTAGGTGCTGAAAAACAGGACAGCAGTGAACCGAAAAAAGATGGTCCGTAACAAAACAATAACCTATTTTATTACAACTAAAAGGAAGCCTACCTAACCTTTAGCTCGGGCCCTCACATGGTTCCCCTCTCCCGCACCCATACAGAAATTTCATTCGAACCTCGCACCACCTGAAATAAAAAAGCCAACATACAGCCAATATGCCGTTATTTACGTGGACTTCCTTCGTAACCCCTGGAATATCGTCTCGCACCCTCAGGGGATGCGAGCACCCCAGGTTAGGAACCCTTGTCCTAAAGCATTCATGCTACTTACTGTACTGTACACTTGGCCGCACTGATCTACTTTTTACACTACTCCATTGCTTTTGCCTTCATAGCTTTGGAGTCTCATTTTGAAACCGGAATGTTCTTTTGGATTTGATCTTGAATTTGGTATTGGAATAAGTCATAGGATTCTCGTGAACAGGACAAATCTGTATAGTAATTTTTAACCTATCGCTTGCAGGTACATCTTACCAATCGCTAAAAGATATTGATAAAAGGCTTTGGTTTCAGGAATATTTCAAGTTTCCGTTTATCCAGAAGGGGCTGGAATGAAACTCCCCCGTTTTGTCCATTTCTTTAAAAACACTGACAATGAAACACGTTTAAAAAACTTCACACTTTGAGAACCACTCTTAAGTCTCAAAATACATCTATGAAGCGTTATAAAATACAACAAATGAGAAAGTCCTATTTACAATTGCTCAGAAATTAGCCGTGCTATGTCAGATCTTGAGAGTTTGGGGAAAATGGACCGAAACTAAACAGTAAAATATCATTGAAATCTAACAGTGTACCCGTGCCCCCGCACCCGTGCCCCCACACCCGTGCCCCCACACCCGTGCCCCCGCACCCGTGCCCCCACACCCGTGCCCCCACACCCGTGCCCCCACACCCGTGCCCCCGCACCCGTGCCCCCACACCCGTGCCCCCACACCCGTGCCCCCGCACCCGTGCCCCCACACCCGTGCCCCCGCACCCGTGCCCCCACACCCGTGCTCCCACACCCGTGCTCCCACACCCGTGCTCCCACACCCGTGCCCCCACACCCGTGCCCCCACACCCGAGCCCCCACACCCGTACCCCACACCCGTACCCCACACCCGTACCCCACACCCGTGCCCCCACACCCGTGCTCCCACACCCGTGCTCCCACACCCGTGCTCCCACACCCGTGCTCCCACACCCGTGCTCCCACACCCGTGCTCCCACACCCGTGCTCCCACACCCGTGCTCCCACACCCGTGCTCCCACACCCGTGCTCCCACACCCGTGCTCCCACACCCGTGCTCCCACACCCGTGCTCCCACACCCGTGCTCCCACACCCGTGCTCCCACACCCGTGCTCCCACACCCGTGCTCCCACACCCGTGCTCCCACACCCGTGCTCCCACACCCGTGCTCCCACACCCGTGCCCCCACACCCGTGCTCCCACACCCGTGCTCCCACACCCGTGCTCCCACACCCGTGCTCCCGCACCCGTGCTCCCGCACCCGTGCTCCCGCACCCGTGCTCCCGCACCCGTGCTCCCGCACCCGTGCCCCCGCACCCGTGCCCCCGCACCCGTGCCCCCGCACCCGTGCCCCCGCACCCGTGCCCCCGCACCCGTGCCCCCGCACCCGTGCCCCCGCACCCGTGCCCCCGCACCCGTGCCCCCGCACCCGTGCCCCCGCACCCGTGCCCCCGCACCCGTGCCCCCGCACCCGTGCCCCCGCACCCGTGCCCCCGCACCCGTGCCCCCGCACCCGTGCCCCCGCACCCGTGCCCCCGCACCCGTGCCCCCGCACCCGTGCCCCCGCACCCGTGCCCCCGCACCCGTGCCCCCGCACCCGTGCCCCCGCACCCGTGCCCCCGCACCCGTGCCCCCGCACCCGTGCCCCCGCACCCGTGCCCCCGCACCCGTGCCCCCGCACCCGTGCCCCCGCACCCGTGCCCCCGCACCCGTGCCCCCGCACCCGTGCCCCCGCACCCGTGCCCCCGCACCCGTGCCCCCGCACCCGTGCCCCCGCACCCGTGCCCCCGCACCCGTGCCCCCGCACCCGTGCCCCCGCACCCGTGCCCCCGCACCCGTGCCCCCGCACCCGTGCCCCCGCACCCGTGCCCCCGCACCCGTGCCCCCGCACCCGTGCCCCCGCACCCGTGCCCCCGCACCCGTGCCCCCGCACCCGTGCCCCCGCACCCGTGCTCCCGCACCCGTGCCCCCGCACCCGTGCCCCCGCACCCGTGCCCCCGCACCCGTGCCCCCGCACCCGTGCCCCCGCACCCGTGCCCCCGCACCCGTGCCCCCGCACCCGTGCCCCCGCACCCGTGCCCCCGCACCCGTGCCCCCGCACCCGTGCCCCCGCACCCGTGCCCCCGCACCCGTGCCCCCCGCACCCGTGCCCCCGCACCCGTGCCCCCGCACCCGTGCCCCCGCACCCGTGCCCCCGCACCCGTGCCCCCGCACCCGTGCCCCCGCACCCGTGCCCCCGCACCCGTGCCCCCGCACCCGTGCCCCCGCACCCGTGCCCCCGCACCCGTGCCCCCGCACCCGTGCCCCCGCACCCGTGCCCCCGCACCCGTGCCCCCGCACCCGTGCCCCCGCACCCGTGCCCCCGCACCCGTGCCCCCCGCACCCGTGCCCCCGCACCCGTGCCCCCGCACCCGTGCCCCCGCACCCGTGCCCCGCACCCGTGCCCTATACCATTACCAAGGTAGTAGAAGAAACAAAATAAAAAAAATTAAATAGTTAAGATATGTTGCCGTGAGACAAACCTGAAATTTCCCAAACAGGTTGGAGACTAATCAAATCACTAGAAAACTGATGTGCGTATTCCTTCAAAAACGACGCACCCTACGATAACCATGGGAATGAGCATGACATTAGAGATTAGATGTTAGTTCAAGCCTCCCCAACCTCAACAAAGGGAACGCAGAATCTGTGCATAAGGTATGTTCCCACACCGGATCCCCTGCGCAGAGAAACTTTGAGTCAAGAAGAAATTTTATGAAACTCAACAGCAGTTGAAAATAGCTTAGTAGGTGCTGAAAAACAGGACAGCAGTGAACCAAAAAACATGGTCTTCAATGCAAAAAAAAATTTCATTTCACCAACAAGAAGGACTGCCTAGCTTCCTGTTAGGGATCTCACATTTCCCCCTAAGAGCGCACATTTCCATAGATACACTAGATTTCTACCCCGTGAGGGGGAAGGAATGGCATGAAAATGAAATACGCAATGCAATTTTAAAACAGCCACTTTTATTGAAAAATCATTTCTTAAAAAATGTCAAGGAATCCAAATAAAATAGGTACTTCAATTAGGTACTGAATTCCTAATAAATATTTTAAGCTTCGCTGCAAGGTCCGAATTAAAGAGTAATTAAATAAGGGATTAAAACAATTCAAATCGGGCAGCCCTAAACTTTTACCCTCGTTTTAGGGGTCGTTTTAGGCTGCTGACATCACGTCCCGGAGTCGATAAACAATACTTAGGGGTCCCTAATTATACCTATGGGTCTACAAACCACACCTAGTGGTCCAAAAACCCCACTTGGGAGTCCAAAAACCCCACTTGGGAGTCCAAAAACCCCACTTGGGAGTCCAAAAACCCCACTTGGGAGTCCAAAAACCCCACTTGGGAGTCCAAAAACCCCACTTGGGAGTCCAAAAACCCCACTTGGGAGTCCAAAAACCCCACTTGGGAGTCCAAAAACCCCACTTGGCAGTCCAAAAACCCCACTTGGCAGTCCAAAAACCCCACTTGGGAGTCCAAAAACCCCACTTGGGAGTCCAAAAACCCCACTTGGGAGTCCAAAAACCCCACTTGGGAGTCCAAAAACCCCACTTGGGAGTCCAAAAACCCCACTTGGGAGTCCAAAAACCCCACTTGGGAGTCCAAAAACCCCACTTGGGAGTCCAAAAACCCCACTTGGGAGTCCAAAAACCCCACTTGGCAGTCCAAAAACCCCACTTGGGAGTCCAAAAACCCCACTTGGGAGTCCAAAAACCCACTTGGGAGTCCAAAAACCCCACTTGGGAGTCCAAAAACCCCACTTGGGAGTCCAAAAACCCCACTTGGGAGTCCAAAAACCCCACTTGGGAGTCCAAAAACCCCACTTGGGAGTCCAAAAACCCCACTTGGGAGTCCAAAAACTTCACTTGGGAGTCCGAAAACCCCACTTGGGAGTCCAAAAACTTCACTTGTGAGTCCAAAAACTTCACTTGGGAGTCCAAAAACCCCACTTGGGAGTCCACAAACCCCACTTGGGAGTCCACAAACCCCACTTGGGAGTCCACAAACCCCACTTGGGAGTCCACAACCCCACTTGGGAGTCCACAACCCCACTTGGGAGTCTACAAACCCCACTTGGGAGTCTACAAACCCCACCTGGGAGTCTACAAACCCCACCTGGGAGTCTACAAACCCCACTTAGGAGTCCACAAACCCCACTTGGGAGTCCACAAACCCCACTTAGGGGCTCATAAACTGTATCGGAGGGTCCGTAAACGTAATACAGGAGTCCGTAAGCTGATTTTGATTAAAAAACTGTAGCAAGTTGTTATTGTACTGAATGTGTGATTGTGTGTGTTGCAATTGTGGTAGCGCGCGCGCCATCTCCGGTTGCGCGTACGCCATCTCCGGTTGCGCTTGCGCCATCTCCGGTTGCGCGTGCGCCATCTCCGGTTGCGCGTGCGCCATCTCCGGTTGCGCGTGCGCCATCTCCGGTTGCGCGTGCGCCATCTCCGGTTGCGCGTGCGCCATCTCCGGTTGCGCGTGCGCCATCTCCGGTTTCGCGTGCGCCATCTCCGGTTTCGCGTGTGCCATCTCTGGTTGCGCGTGCGCCATCTCTGGTTGCGCGTGCGCCATCTCCGGTTGCGTGCGTGCTATCTGTGGTTGCGCACGTGCCATCTGTGATTGCGTACGTGCCATCTGTGGTTGCGTACGTTCCATCTGTGGTTGCGTACGTTCCATCTGTGATTGCGTACGTGCCATCGGTGGTTGCGTACGTGCCATCTGTGGTTGCGAGTGCGCCACCTGTAGTTGCGCGCGTGCCATCTGTGGTTGCGTGCTTGACATCTGTGGTTGCGTGTTTGTCATCTGTGGTTGCGCGTGCACCATATATGGTTGCGCGTGCACCATATATGGTTGCGCGTGCACTATTTGTGGTTGCGCGTGCACCATCTGTGGTTGTGTGCGCGCTATCTGTGGATGCGTGTATGCCATCTGTGGATGCGTGTATGCCATCTGTGGTTGCGTGCGTGCCATCTGTGGTTGCGTGCGTGCCATCTGTGGTTGCGTGCGTGCCATCTGTGGTTGCGTGCGTGCCATCTGTGGTTGCGTGCGTGCCATCTGTGGTTGCGTGCGTGCCATCTGTGGTTGCATGCGTGCCATCTGTGGTTGCGTGCGTGCCATCTGTGGTTGCGTGCGTGCCATCTGTGGTTGCGTGCGTGCCATCTGTGGTTGCGTGCGTGCCATCTGTGGTTGCGTATGCACCATCAGTGGCTGTTCATTCACCATCTGTGATTGTGAGGGCGCCATCTGTAGTTGCGCGTGCACCATCTCCGGTTGCGCGTGCGCCATCTCCGGTTGCGCGTGCGCCATCTCCGGTTGCGCGTGCGCCCTCTCCGGTTGCGCGTGCGCCCTCTCCGGTTGCGCGTGCGCCCTCTCCGGTTGCGCGTGCGCCCTCTCCGGTTGCGCGTGCGCCCTCTCCGGTTGCGCGTGCGCCCTCTCCGGTTGCGCGTGCGCCCTCTCCGGTTGCGCGTGCGCCCTCTCCGGTTGCGCGTGCGCCCTCTCCGGTTGCGCGTGCGCCCTCTCCGGTTGCGCGTGCGCCCTCTCCGGTTGCGCGTGCGCCCTCTCCGGTTGCGCGTGCGCCCTCTCCGGTTGCGCGTGCGCCATCTCCGGTTGCGCGTGCGCCATCTCCGGTTGCACGTGCGCCATCTCCGGTTGCACGTGCGCCATCTCCGGTTGCGCGTGCGCCATCTCCGGTTGCGCGTGCGCCGTCTCCGGTTGCGCGTGCGCCATCTCCGGTTGCGCGTGCGCCATCTCCGGTTGCGCGTGCGCCATCTCCGGTTGCGCGTGCGCTATCTCCGGTTGCGCGTGCGCCATCTCCGGTTGCGCGTGCGCCATCTCCGGTTGCGCGTGCGCCATCTCCGGTTGCGAGTGCACCATCTGTGGTTGCAGGTGCACCATCTGTGGTTGCGAGTGCAGCATCTGTGGTTGCGTGCTTGTCATTTGTGGTTGCGCGTGCACCATATGGGGTTGCGCGTGCACCATATGGGGTTGCGCGTGCACCATATGGGGTTGCGCGTGCACCATATGTGGTTGCGCGTGCACCATATGTGGTTGCGCGTGCACCATATGTGGCTGCGCGTGCGCCATCTGTGGTTGTGTGCGTGCCATCTGTGAATGCGTGTATGCCATCTGTGGTTGCGTGCGTGCCATCTGTGGTTGCGTATGCACCATCTGTGGCAGTTCATGCACCATCTGTGATTGTGAGGGCGTCATCTGTGGTTGTGTACTCGTCATCTGTGGTTGTGCGCGCGTGATCTGTGGTTGTGCGCGCGTGATATGTGGTTGTGAGCGCGTGATCTGTGGTTGTGAGCGCGTGATCTGTGGTTGTGAGCGCGTGATCTGTAGTTGTGAGCGCGTGATCTGTGGTTGTGAGCGCGTGATTTGTGGTTGTGTGCGCGCTAACTGCGGTTTCACATGCGGTATGTGTACTCGTGTATGTGTAACATTCAACACAGGGTTCGTGAACTCATTGTCGCTCCTTCCATGACTGGGCGGCGAACCACAAACCAAGTGACCGACTCCCTGCTCTGCCACCTCGGTGTCGTGTGATGTGTTGGTCGAGTTGGGCTGGACTGGACTAGGTTGCAATGGCTGGGCTAGACTAGGTTGCGATGGCTGGGCTAGACTAGGTTGCGATGGCTTGGCTAGATCACAGGGCGGTAGTTGGGCTGGACTAGGTTGCAATGGCTGGGCTGGACTAGGTTGCAATGGCTGGGCTGGACTAGGTTGCAATGGCTGGGCTGGACTAGGTTGCAATGGCTGGGCTGGACTAGGTTGCAATGGCTGGGCTGGACTAGGTTGCAATGGCTGGGCTGGACTAGGTTGCAATGGCTGGGCTGGACTAGGTTGCAATGGCTGGGCTGGACTAGGTTGCAATGGCTGGGCTGGACTAGGTTGCAATGGCTGGGCTGAACTAGGTTGCAATGGCTGGGCTGGACCAGGTTGCAATGGCTGGGCTGGACCAGGTTGCAATGGCTGGGCTGAACTAGGTTGCAACGGCTGGGCTGAACTAGGTTTCAACGGCTGGGCTGGACTAGGTTGCAATGGCTGGGCTGAACTAGGTTGCAATGGCTGGGCTGGATAACAGGGCGGTGACTGGGCTGGACTTGGTTGCAACGACTGGTCAGAAAAACAAGGCAGTGGCTGGGCTGGGTTACCGAGCGGTGACTGGGCTGGGTTTTCGGGCGGTGACTGGGCTGGGTGACCGGGCGGTGACTGAGCTGGAGTAGGTAGCAACAACTGGTATGGATGACAGTGCAGTGACTGGGGTGGATAACAGGGCAGTGGCGGGGCTGGATAACAGGGCAGTGGCGGGGCTGGAAAACAGGGCAGTGGCGGGGCTGGATAACAGGGCAGTGGCGGGGCTGGATAACAGGGCGGTGGCGGGGCTGGATAACAGGCCGGTGGCGGGGCTGGATAACAGGGTGGTGGCGGGGCTGGACAATAGGGCAGTGGTTGGGCTGGACAACAGGGTAGTGGCTGGGCTGGATAACAGAGCGGTGACTGGGCTTGACTAGGTTGCAATAACCGGGCTGGACTAGGCTGCAATGACCGGGGTAGATAAGAGGACGGTGACTGGGCTGGATAAGAGGACGGTGACTGGGCTGGATAAGAGGACGGTGACTGGGCTGGATAAGAGGACGGTGACTGGGCTGGATAAGAGGACGGTGACTGGGCTGGATAAGAGGACGGTGACTGGGCTGGATAAGAGGACGGTGACTGGGCTGGATAAGAGGACGGTGACTGGGCTGGATAAGAGGACGGTGACTGGGCTGGATAAGAGGACGGTGACTGGGCTGGATAAGAGGACGGTGACTGGGCTGGATAAGAGGACGGTGACTGGGCTGGATAAGAGGACGGTGACTGGGCTGGATAAGAGGACGGTGACTGGGCTGGATAAGAGGACGGTGACTGGGCTGGATAAGAGGACGGTGACTGGGCTGGATAAGAGGGCGGTGACTGGGCTGGATAAGAGGGCGGTGACTGGGCTGGATAAGAGGGCGGTGACTGGGCTGGATAAGAGGGCGGTGACTGGGCTGGATAAGAGGGCGGTGACTGGGCTGGATAAGAGGGCGGTGACTGGGCTGGATAAGAGGGCGGTGACTGGGCTGGATGACAGGGCGGTGACTGGGCTGGATGACAGGGCGGTGACTGGGCTGGATGACAGGGCGGTGACTGGGCTGGATGACAGGGCGGTGACTGGGCTGGATGACAGGGCGGTGACTGGGCTGGATGACAGGGCGGTGACTGGGCTGGATGACAGGGCGGTGACTGGGCTGGATGACAGGGCGGTGACTGGGCTGGATGACAGGGTGGTGACTGGGCTGGATAACAGGGCGGTGACTGGGCTGGATAACAGGGCGGTGACTGGGCTGGACTAGGTTGCAATAGCTGGGGTGGATAACAGTGCGGTGACTGGGCTGGACTAGGTTGCAATAACCGGGCTGGATAACAGAGCGGTGACTGGGCTGGACTAGGTTGCAATAACCAGGTTGGATAACAAAGCGGTGACTGAGCTGGACTAGGTTGCAATGACCGGGCAGAATAAGAGGACGGTGACTTGGCTGGACTAGGTTGCAATGACCGGGCTGGACTAGGTTGCAATGAAAGGGCTGGATAAAAGGGCGGTGACTGGGCTGGAGTAGGTTGCAATGACAGAACTGGATAACAGAACAGTGGCTGGGCTGGACCAGGTTGCAATGACCGGGCTGGACTAGGTTGCAATGACCGGGCTGGATAACAGAGTGATGGCTGTGCAGGATAACGGAGTGATGGCTGGGCTGGATAACGGAGCGATGGCTGGGCCGGATAACGGAGCGATGGCTGGGCTGGATAACGGAGCGATGGCTTGGCTGGACTATGTTGAGATGGCTGGGCTGGGCTGGATTGAGATGGCTGGGCAGGACTAGGTTGAGATGGCTGGACTGGACTGGGTCGCGACGGCCGGGCTGGATAACAGGGCGATGGCTGGGCTGGATAACGAAGCGATGGCTTGGATGGATAACGGAGCGATGGCTGGGATGGATAACGGAGCGATGGCTGGGATGGATAACGGAGCGATGGCTGGGATGGATAACGGAGCGATGGCTGGGCTGGATAACGGAGCGATGGCTGGGCTGGATAACGGAGCGATGGCTGGGCTGGACTTTGCTGAGATGGCTGGGCTGAACTAGGTTGAGATGGCTGGGCTAGACTGGGTTGCGATGGCTGGATTAGACTGGGTTGCGATGGCTGGGATAGACTGGGTTGCGATGGATGGGATAGACTGGGTTGCGATGGCTGGGATAGACTGGGTTGCGATGGCTGGGCTAGACTGGGTTGCGATGGCTGGGCTAGACTGGGTTGCGATGGCTGGGCTAGACTGGGTTGCGATGGCTGGGCTAGACTGGGTTGCGATGGCTGGGCTAGACTGGGTTGCGATGGCTGGGCTAGACTGGGTTTCGATGGCTGGGCTAGACTGGGTTGCGATGGCTGGGCTAGACTGGGTTGCGATGGCTGGGCTGGACTGGGTTGCGATGGCTGGACTGGACTGGGTTGCGATGGCTGGACTGGACTGGGTTGCGAAGGCTGGGCTGGACTGCGTTTCAATGGCTGGGCTGGACTGCGTTTCAATGGCAAGGCTGGACTGCGTTTCAATGGCGGGGCTGGACTGTGTTTCAATGGCTGGGCTGGACTGCGTTTCAATGGCTGGGCTGGACTGCGTTTCAATGGCTGGGCTGGACTGCGTTTCAATGGCTGGACCTGACTGCCTTTCAATGGCTGGACTGGACTGCCTTTCAATGGCTGAACTGGACTGCCTTTCAATGGCTGGACTGGACTGCCTTTCAATGGCTGGACTGGACTGCCTTTCAATGGCTGGACTGGACTGCGTTTCCATGGCTGTATTGGACTTCGTTTCAATGGCTGGACTGGACTGCGTTGCGATGCCTGAAATGGACTGCGTAGTGATGCCCGGACTGGACTGCGTTGCGATGCCTGGACTGGACTGCGTTGCGATGCCCGGACTGGACTGCGTTGCGATGCCCGGACTGGACTGCGTTGCGAAGGCTGCTGAACTAGACTGCGTTGCGATGGCTGCTGGACTGGACTGCGTTGCGATGGCTGCTGGACTGGACTGCGTTGCGATGGCTGCTGGACTGGACTGCGTTGCGATGGCTGCTGGACTGGACTGCGTTGTGATGGCTGCTGGACTGGACTGCGTTGTGATGGCTGCTGAACTGGACTGCCTTGCGATGGCTGCTGGACTGGACTGCCTTGCGATGGCTGCTGGACTGGACTGCCTTGCGATGGCTGCTGGACTGGACTGCCTTGCGATGGCTGCTGGACTGGACTGCCTTGCGATGGCTGCTGGACTTGACTGCGTTTCAATGGCTGGGCTGCACTTCGTTGCGATGGCTGGGCTTGACTGCGTTTTAATGGCTGGGCCTGACTGCGTTTCGATGGCTGGGCCTGACTGCGTTTCGATGGCTGGGCCTGACTGCGTTGCGATGGCTGGGTCTGACTGCGTTGCGATGGCTGGGCCTGACTGCGTTGCGATGGCTGGGCCTGACTATGTTGCGATGGCTGGGCTTGGCTGCGTTGCGATGGCTGGGCCTGAATGCATTGCGATGGCTGGGCTTGAATGCGTTGCGATGGCTGGGCTTGAATGCGTTGCGATGGCTGGGCTTGAATGCGTTGCGATGGCTGGGCTTGAATGCGTTGCGATGGCTGGGCTTGAATGCGTTGCGATGGCTGGGTTTGAATGCGTTGCGATGGCTGGGCTTGAATGCGTTGCGATGGCTGGGCTTGAATGCGTTGCGATGGCTGGGCTTGAATGCGTTGCGATGGCTGGGCTTGAATGCGTTGCGATGGCTGGGCTTGAATGCGTTGCGATGGCTGGGCTTGAATGCGTTGCGATGGCTGGGCTTGGCTGCGTTGCAATGGCTGGGCTTGAATGCGTTGCGATGGCTGGGCTTGGCTGCGTTGCAATGGCTGGGCTTGGCTGCATTGCGATGGCTGGGCTTGGCTGCATTGCGATGGCTGGGCTTGGCTGCGTTGCGATGGCTGGGCTTGGCTGCGTTGCGATGGCTGGGCTTGGCTGCGTTGCGATGGCTGGGCTTGGCTGCGTTGCGAAGGTTGAAATGGGCTGTGGGTCATCAGCTCCATTGGGCTACGATACATCAGTTGTGTTGGCTTCCTGAACAGTGGCTCGGTTGAAACATAGACGTCTGGCTGGGCTGGAGTGCAGGGCGGTGGCTGGGCTGGACCGCAGGGCGGTGGCTGGGCTGGACCGCAGGGTGGTGGCTGGGCTGGACCGCAGGGCGGTGGCTGGGCTGGACCGCAGGGCGGTGGCTGGGCTGGACCGCAGGGCGGTGGCTGGGCTGGACCGCAGGGCGGTGGCTGGGCTGGACCGCAGGGCGGTGGCTGGGCTGGGCCGCAGGGCGGTGGCTGGGCTGGACCGCAGGGCGGTGGCTGGGCTGGACCGCAGGGCGGTGGCTGGGCTGGACCGCAGGGCGGTGGCTGGGCTGGGTTGGAGAGGAGTGGCAGTGCTGGACGGGAAAGGAGATGTCTGACACCATTTTCAAGACCAATGTTGCCGCCTTCCAACGCACATGCAACAAGCCTTCGAAAGGACTCATATTTTTTAAGTGTTTTTCTATTGTTGTCCGTGTGATCCACTGGGGGACACTCTGGAGACGTTCGTGGAAGATGTTGGTCTCCACCTGGAGAATAAAGAAAGGTGTTTCATTCCAATCAAGCCTGATATAAATTATCTTGTACACTGGCTTGTCAAATCTCTCACAACTAACAGTAGAGCGCAAAAACGGTTACCTACGGTCAAGCTGGTACCAATTAACGACACCTGGGTTAAGTGGGGAATTAAGGATGAGTTCTCCCTTCACCCGACAGGAGGAAACGCCAGGTGACACATCCAGGATCCAAACTACCGGCCTTCCCTGAAGGGTAGGCGCTCTTAACCCCTCGTCCATTGGGACCGCAAATAAAAGAAGTATTCTGTCTTGCAAAAAAGCAGAGGTAGGTACATTCTTCCTATTTCAGTTATTCACATTGTTATTTACTATCTTTTGAATGTGAATATGAATGAATGGCTGGGTAGGAAGAAGTTCGAATGGAAGTGAGCTAGATTGACAAAAATTGAAAATAATAAACTAGAATACATTTTAGTTTTAGCCTTCCTAACCACAGGAAAGGCGTTCCAAAAAATGGAAGAAAAAAGGCGTTTCAAAAAATGGAAGAAACAAGGCACTTTAGTCTGGAGTTTAAGGCACTTGGAATCCCTGCACAATGTGTATAGACGCAATAATTCAAGAAGGAAATTCATGAAGTAAGATAAAAGATGAAGTAGAAAGTAGAAGGCGCTGAAAACCATGACAGCAGTGAACCGAAAAAGTAAGGCCCTTTAACATAGCAAAAAAATATTTTATTTCGATTATGGCATTCGATTATGTTATGGTATTCGAGGGGTTACCCATGATTCGTTCAGATCATACCCAACAAACCGGAAGGAACACGTTGTCATTGACGATGCAAAATCGGATCCACAGAAAATTAGTCATGGAGTTCCACGAGGATCAGTCCTTGGGCCTCTCCTATTTCCGATTTTTATCAATGATATTGTCATATTTACATCATATTTCAACTTCATACTTTTTGCCGATGACAGCATGCTTTACGTACCAAAATCCCGCTCTGAAGGCGGAAAGTATAAATAATGAACTCCATAACTGTGGCTCAAAGCTAACAAAATGAGCCGTAGTATCGATAAAACAAAATATATTTCATTTTCATGCAAGAAAAATGTATTTCTCCCTCCCATTAAAATTGGCGAAGGTGAAATCAAAGAAACCAACTCATGTAAGTTCCTGGGCTTCATAATAGATAAACACCTGACCTTCAAAGAGCACATCGCTCATATTAGTTCTAAGTTATCAAAATCAATCGGAATCCTAAATAAAGTTAAAAATTTCCTGCCTGAAACCACTTTACAAATGCTCTACCGAATGCTCATTTCACCATACTTGCAATTCGGAATAAAAGCATGGCACGGAACTCATAAAATAAAGCCAATTGGCCTATGCTTTCTACTCTGTAAAAAAAAGAGTTAGCAGAGAGGTAAAGAATCTAGAATATAATGCTCACGCAAATGATTCTTTCTAAAATTTTGAAATAGTTAAACTTTCGGGTCTCCACAAAATCTCCGTATGTAATTTCATTTACTAAACATTAATAAATGAATTTGACAATAGCCTAACACAATTATTAACTGCACAAACTGATCGTCACGACTATTTAACCCGAAAAAGAAGTAAATTCATGCTTCCTTATTTCAAAGGCCCGGTTGCAACGCAGTATCCTCTTCGTTGGAACTAAAACTTGGAACTCAATCCTTGCGGAGATCCGTGAAAGTAATTCTTAAAAGGTATTCAAAAGAAATCTTGTGTCTCACTTCCTATCAGAATACTAGTCATGTAAGATCACCAAGCCAAATCTTGTGGCTTACATGACTGGTCCTAATAATGTACTTTACCATGGTTAATATCGCCGATCTTCAGTCCGCTCTTTAATCGTTTATCGAATTTACTGTTAAAATCTAGTCCATATGAACTTATTGTAAAATGAAGCATCTAATATCGAGTTAACTATCCCATTGATCAGTCTAATGCGTAAATAGGTTAAGTGAATTAGGTTAAGTGAATTAGGTTAAGTGAATTAGGTTAAGTGAATTAGGTTAAGTGAATTAGGTTAAGTGAATTAGGTTAAGTGAATTAGGTTAAGTGAATTAGGTTAAGTGAATTAGGTTAAGTGAATTAGGTTAAGTGAATTAGGTTAAGTGAATTAGGTTAAGTGAATTAGGTTAAGTGAATTAGGTTAAGTGAATTAGGTTAAGTGAATTAGGTTAAGTGAATTAGGTTAAGTGAATTAGGTTAAGTGAATTAGGTTAAGTGAATTAGGTTAAGTGAATTAGGTTAAGTGAATTAGGTTAAGTGAATTAGGTTAAGTGAATTAGGTTAAGTGAATTAGGTTAAGTGAATTAGGTTAAGTGAATTAGGTTAAGTGAATTAGGTTAAGTGAATTAGGTTAAGTGAATTAGGTTAAGTGAATTAGGTTAAGTGAATTAGGTTAAGTGAATTAGGTTAAGTGAATTAGGTTAAGTGAATTAGGTTAAGTGAATTAGGTTAAGTGAATTAGGTTAAGTGAATTAGGTTAAGTGAATTAGGTTAAGTGAATTAGGTTAAGTGAATTAGGTTAAGTGAATTAGGTTAAGTGAATTAGGTTAAGTGAATTAGGTTAAGTGAATTAGGTTGAGTGAATTAGGTTGAGTGAATTAGGTTGAGTGAATTAGGTCGAGTGAATTAGGTCGAGTGAATTAGGTCGAGTGAATTAGGTCGAGTGAATTAGGTCGAGTGAATTAGGTCGAGTGAATTAGGTCGAGTGAATTAGGTCGAGTGAATTAGGTCGAGTGAATTAGGTCGAGTGAATTAGGTCGAGTGAATTAGGTCGAGTGAATTAGGTCGAGTGAATTAGGTCGAGTGAATTAGGTCGAGTGAATTAGGTCAAGTGAATTAGGTCAAGTGAATTAGGTCAAGTGAATTAGGTCAAGTGAATTAGGTCAAGTGAATTAGGTCAAGTGAATTAGGTCAAGTGAATTAGGTCAAGTGAATTAGGTCAAGTGAATTAGGTCAAGTGAATTAGGTCAAGTGAATTAGGTCAAGTGAATTAGGTCAAGTGAATTAGGTCAAGTGAATTAGGTCAAGTGAATTAGGTCAAGTGAATTAGGTCAAGTGAATTAGGTCAAGTGAATTAGGTCAAGTGAATTAGGTCAAGTGAATTAGGTCAAGTGAATTAGGTTAAGTGAATTAGGTTAAGTGAATTAGGTTAAGTGAATTAGGTTAAGTAAATTAGGTTAAGTGAATTAGGTTGAGTGAATTAGGTTGAGTGAATTAGGTTGAGTGAATTAGGTTGAGTGAATTAGGTTGAGTGAATTAGGTTGAGTGAATTAGGTTGAGTGAATTAGGTTGAGTGAATTAGGTTGAGTGAATTAGGTTGAGTGAATTAGGTTGAGTGAATTAGGTTGAGTGAATTAGGTTGAGTGAATTAGGTTGAGTGAATTAGGTTGAGTGAATTAGGTTGAGTGAATTAGGTTGAGTGAATTAGGTTGAGTGAATTAGGTTGAGTGAATTAGGTTGAGTGAATTAGGTTGAGTGAATTAGGTTGAGTGAATTAGGTTGAGTGAATTAGGTTGAGTGAATTAGGTTGAGTGAATTAGGTTGAGTGAATTAGGTTGAGTGAATTAGGTTGAGTGAATTAGGTTAAGTGAATTAGGTTGAGTGAATTAGGTTGAGTGAATTAGGTTGAGTGAATTAGGTTGAGTGAATTAGGTTGAGTGAATTAGGTTGAGTGAATTAGGTTGAGTGAATTAGGTTGAGTGAATTAGGTTGAGTGAATTAGGTTGAGTGAATTAGGTTGAGTGAATTAGGTTGAGTGAATTAGGTTGAGTGAATTAGGTTGAGTGAATTAGGTTGAGTGAATTAGGTTGAGTGAATTAGGTTGAGTGAATTAGGTTGAGTGAATTAGGTTGAGTGAATTAGGTTGAGTGAATTAGGTTAAGTGAATTAGGTTAAGTGAATTAGGTTAAGTGAATTAGGTGAAGTGAATTAGGTGAAGTGAATTAGGTTAAGTGAATTAGATTAAGTGAATTAGGTTAAGTGAATTAGGTTAAGGGAATTAGGTTAAGGGAATTAGTTTAAGGGAATTAGGTTAAGGGAATTAGGTTAAGGGAATTAGGTTAAGGGAATTAGGTTAAGGGAATTAGGTTAAGGGAATTAGGTTAAGGGAATTAGGTTAAACAATACTGTCCACCTTAGAATTACGTTGATGGTAGGATGCCCTGGAAGTCGCTGAACTTATTCGGGCCCACAGGTAGCTATACTCAGATTTTACCATTGTATGCTGAATTCCCCACTGAATTCCCCAGGTGTCGGTTAAGCAAAGTTAGGTGAATTAAATAACATAACCTAAACTAACCTAAGTAAACCTACAATAACTTGACTAAACTTAGCCATACCGAGGCGTGAGAAACTTTCTACCTCTGTATCACCTGTGGTAAATGAATTATTTAAATTGTTTAAAGTTTAACAGAGAGAAGGCCTACCTAACTTTCAGCTCGGGACCTCACATCATTGACCAACCTGGAGCTGCGCAAGGCGATGAATTTTCTTCACTTTCGTCGTCAGAAGCAGAATGATTCAATTTCGTTCTTGGAATTGTTACACGCCATTCTGGGCATTCTGGCCAACTTCGTAAAGGCGTTTTTCCTTCGACAGGGTGACCACAACCTTCAAGTACGACATGACGGTTCTCACTTTCCGATATGTCAAATGGGAGAATCGCTTTGAAATTAAATTCAACTTCGCCATCTTTTACGGTAAAGCGCCAGTTTGTATAGGTGAAGTACGGCGGCACTGGGGAGGACACGAATATGTCGCTATCTAAATTATAATTGGAATTGTCAAACTTTGTTTCAACACTCGTTTCATGACGGGATGAAATCATTTTAACGCTCAACAATTTTTCGGCATCTTGTACGGTTAATCGGAAGTTTGTTTCTCTGGTTGTAAGAGTTTCATTTTTTTCGGCTATGGGGTAGTGATATCGAGTCAATTTCCTCACCCGGTAGGTTTTTGAAATAGATTTCTTCGCCACTCCATGCAACATATTGGATCTAATTTTCAGGTTCCGGATCTTCCGAATTTGAATTCAAGTCACGAATATATGTTAATTTGATCAACGTCTAAAAACAGCTGCTGGAGAATCATTAGATACGTTTGTAATAGAATAATGAAGCCTCAAAATAATTTTCGATTGATATACAACTCAAAATCATAGTTGTAGTTTTATTAGATAAGATGGTAGTTTAAGCCTTTCTAACCATGACAAAGGCGTCCCAAAAAGAGGAAGGAAGGAGGCACCATTTTGCATGAAGATAAGGGAACTCAAAATCTGTGCACAAATGCATACATACAGTATGTTGAGAAAGAAGTTCATGAAGCAAGATAGAAGTCGAAGAAAAGAGTAATGGGTGCTGAAAACAGGACAGCAGCAAACCTAAAAAGATGGTCCTTAATTATTATAACGAAATAATTACATCAACAAAAAGAAGGCCTACATAACTTTCAGCTCGTGACCCCTCATTTTCCCCCTGGGAGCGCTAATTCCCACAGATACAATAGTTGTATCCGCCTGAATATGGTGTTAGTTTCACATTTCAACAGGGGCAAGTTGCATCTGAATTCGAGGGTGTAATTTGCTGCTGTGTTTAACCCTCACACACTCAAGTATGAATAATAAAGTTTAAAAATGGTTACCCAAAGTTGAAGAAATTGAAAATAGCGATTGGTTTTCCAAAATTAAAATAAAGGGAAAATTTCGGTAATTAATTTCAAATGAAGTAGACCACAGCCCCAAGTTAGGCCACTTTGCATTGATATTCAAATTAATTTAATAAATACATAAGCCTTTGCTTCCTGACAGGAACTCCTGTTTCCAGATGGCTAGTGCTTCCAGTAAATTTAGTAAATTTATTTGCTTAGGTAAATTGGCAAAATTTTTGGGTGCTTCAACTAGAAGGAAAGTAATTTGAAGTAAATGACAAAATTAGAGCAATTAAAAGTATTCCTGCAACAGTGTTTTTTTAGAAATTCCAGAAGTTTGACACGTGCAATTTGCTATTGATATCCACTCAGTGTAAGTTTCATGGTCAATTCAATACATTTAATTCTTTTTTAATTTCACTTAACCAAGTATTTCATACGCACATGTATTTGCAGGTAAAATTAAGTAAAAACTATAGTGATATTTTTCTCAGATTTTTCTACCATTTATTTGGCCTCGAAGCATACGTTTTTAAAGCATAATTTTTTCAATTTAGAAAGTAAGTAAGCACCTACGAATACAGAACAAAACATGCCAGGGCAATTTTGCTGACATTTCAGGGTAACGACTGCAATTATCTTCTCCTTTAAAATATTAAATGAATATAAATATAAACTTCTCCCTTAAACTATTTGAGTGTTGGGAAGAAAAGTGATAAGTAAATATAAATAAATATGAAACAAAAAACATAGATGAAAAACGAATGAATAAAATATTATTGGTGATAACTAATATCATCTACCAAATATTTTTCCTTAGTTTAATTGAAGACTTTCTAGCCTCAACAACAGCGATCTCATGCGGGCGCTCCAGTAATGTTTAGAAAGTCCTTAACTTATTTAATAATGATAATTATATTAACAATTATAATAAATTATAAATGATGATTTTATAATATAACGTGATATATCAGGAGACGTGTGGTCAATTTTATTTCAAATTTTCTACCAAAAATTGACATTTACTCGACGAATGAGAAACAAACCGCAACTTTTAACATTTTTACTCATTAAGTCGCAGTTTAACTTAATAACAAATAATACAATAAAATATACCGTGTAAATAACTTTGCACGCAAATAACCGTAAAAACAACCACGCAGACACACAACCACGCAGACACACAACCACGCAGACACACAACCACGCAGACACACAACCACGCAGACACACAACCACGCAGACACACAACCACGCAGACACACAACCACGCAGACACACAACCACGCAGACACACAACCACGCAGACACACTACCACGCAGACACACAACCACGCAGACACACAACCACGCAGACACACAACCACGCAGATACACAACCACGCAGACACACAACCACGCAGACACACAGCCACGCAGACACACAGCCACGCAGACACACAACCACGCAGACACACAACCACGCAGACACACAACCACGCAGACACACAACCACGCAGACACACAACCACGCAGACACACAACCACGCAGACACACAACCACGCAGACACACAACCACGCAGACACACAACCACGCAGACACACAACCACGCAGACACACAACCACGCAGACACACAACCACGCAGACACACAGCCACGCAGACACACAGCCACGCAGACACACAGCCACGCAGACACACAACCACGCAGACACACAACCACGCAGACACACAACCACGCAGACACACAACCACGCAGACACACAACCACGCAGACACACAACCCCGCAGACACACAACCACGCAGACACACAACCACGCAGACACAAAACCACGCAGACACACAACCACGCAGACACACAACCACGCAGACACACAAACACGCAGACACACAACCACGCAGACACACAACCACGCAGACACACAACCACGCAGACACACAACCACGCAGACACACAACCACGCAGACACACAACCACGCAGACACACAACCACGCAGACACACAACCACGCAGACACACAACCACGCAGACACACAACCACGCAGACACACAACCACGCAGACACACAACCACGCAGACACACAACCACGCAGACACACAACCACGCAGACACACAACCACGCAGACACACAACCACGCAGACACAGGCACGCAGACACACAACCACGCAGACACACAACCACGCAGACACAACCACGCAGACACAACCACGCAGACACACAACCACGCAGACACACAGCCATGCAGACAAACAACCATGCAAACACACAACCATGTAAACAAACAACCATGCAAACGAAAAACCATGCAAACAAACAAGCAAGCATTAAAGCAAACCAGATTATCAGTAGTTAAGTAAATTGACATAGATTGATTTGGGCAGGTCAGGTCATGTCAAATTTGTCTACCGAATTATTTACTGCACCCCAGTTGATATCAAACAAAAAAATGTTTAGCGAATCAAAATCTTGAAGGGATAAAAAAAAATTAAGGAAGAAACTTTGGGTCAAAAGAAACCTTGGGTCAAAAGAAACCTTGGTTCGGGAGAAACCTTGGTTCGGGAGAAACCTTGGTTCGGGAGAAACCTTGGTTCGGGAGAAATCTTGGTTCGGGAGAAATCTTGGTTCGGGAGAAACCTTGGTTCGGGAGAAACCTTGGTTCGGGAGAAACCTTGGTTCGGGAGAAACCTTGGTTCGGGAGAAACCTTGGTTCGGGAGAAACCTTGGTTCGGGAAAAACCTTGGTTCGGGAGAAACCTTGGGTCAAAAGAAACCTTGGGTCAAAAGAAACCTTGGGTCAAAAGAAACCTTGGGTCAAAAGAAACCTTGGGTCAAAAGAAACCTTGGGTCAGAAGAAACCTTGGGTCAAAAGAAACCTTGGGTCAAAAGAAACCTTGGGTCAAAAGAAACCTTGGGTCAAAAGAAACCTTGGGTCAAAAGAAACCTTGGGTCAAAAGAAACCTTGGGTCAAAAGAAACCTTGGGTCAAAAAAAACCTTGGGTCAAAAAAAACCTTGGGTCAAAAGAAACCTTGGGTCAAAAGAAACTTGGGTCAAAAGAAACCTTGGGTCAAAAGAAACCTTAGGTCAAAAGAAACCTTGGGTCAAAAGAAACCTTGGGTCAAAAGAAACCTTGGGTCAAAAGAAACCTTGGGTCAAAAGAAACTTGGGTCAAAAGAAACCTTGGGTCAAAAGAAACCTTGGGTCAAAAGAAACCTTGGGTCAAAAGATACGGTAAATGTGTAGCGTTGGTCAGTAATCGATTTTCCACTTTTCGTTGCCTAAACATAGATAATTAGATCGAAATAAACAAGTTTTCCTTTATGCACTTTCCGTCGGAAATCAATATTTTATGAGTAATAGCAGTATGTTAATTTTCGTCCTTGATGACGAATGCGATCAAATAAACAGCTACTTATCGATTTATGAATTTTTGTTGCTTGAATCATGGTAATAATATCGAAATAAACTACTTTTCTTTTATACACTTTTTGCGGCAAATAAGTATTTTTCGAGTTAGAGCGGTAGGTTTTTTTTATGCGCGATTGAGCTGTTAGAGTACGTTTGATTACTTTGTAATTTATTAATAGCTCACCCCGCGGAGCTTGCTGAGCCTGAACTCACTTCTAGTATTTTTTAGTTAATAACACAATAGAAATTATTACCCAAAAATAACGAATAAAAGCGGTATGTTAACTTTCGTCGTAGATGGTGGGAACCGCTCGAGCATTCGAGCGCGAAAAGATCAGAGCGTCCATGACAGTATTGCCAGACGCGCGATCGATGAATTACTTGCCGCTTCAAACACTAGAGTTGCAGTAAGTCATTTACCGCTTTAACTCGTAAAATACTGATTTCCGACGGAAAGTGCAAATAAAACTTGGGTCAATGTGAAGTTTAATGCAATCACGGAAAATAATAAGTATATTCCAAAGGATCACTAAAGGAACCCATTTAGGAACGTTTTACATTAATGACATTCTGCTCGCTGATGCGTTATTTTCGAATTATTGAACTTTGAAGTTGGCCTTCGCATGCCATAGGAAACAAGCGCGCGAAACGGAATTTAATTAATAACGGAAGCTAACCCCCTATTACAAACGTATAGAGGTTGGGTCGTGAGGGAGAGGCACAGTCCTCCTAGTGAAAATTATCAATAAAGCTTTTAACCCACCCATTAGGGTGACGACCGCAATCTTGTTTACATCGCCTCCAAGATGGCGACCACCATGGGCGCCATCTTGGAGCCGATGTATACAAGATTGCGGTCGTCACCTTAATGGGTCGGTTAAAAGCTTTATTTATAATTTTCACTAGAAGAACTGTGCCTCCCCCTCACGACCCAACCTCTTTACGTTTGTAATAGCTTCCGTTATTAATTAAATTCCGTTTCACGCGCTCGCTTCCTTTGGCGCGAAGGCCAACTTCAAAGTTCAATTATTCGAAAATAACGAATCAGCGAGCAGCATGTCCTTGATGTAAAACGTTCTTAAATGGGTTCATTTAGTGATTCCTGGGATCGCAATTATTATTTTCTGTGCTTGCATTAAACTTCACATTGACCAAAACTTGTTTATTTTGATATAATTAACTATGTTAAGGCACCGAAAACTTGAAAACCGATTACTGACCAACGCTACACATTTACCAAACGTAAAATCAAACGTAAAGAGGTTGGGTCGTGAGGGTTAGCCACAGTTCTTCAAGTGAAAATTATAAATAAAAGTTGAAAGCAACCCATAAAGGTCACAAACAATTGTGTTCACATCTGCTCCATGCTGGCGGCGGCCGTACCAAGTGGCGCCATCTGTGAGCTGACTGTAAAGGTGACGACGTAATAATGTCGACTAAAAAAAATGTCATAAGCACCACATACGAGAAATTGTACGTTATAATCTTGTTTACGTTAACTTTTTTGTGTAATTAACTGATAACAATATTTCATTTCTTATGCTTTTATTAACAATTTCTATCATTCTTTTATTTCTACGAAGTTCTGGCGAAAACTTTAACATCTCATGATCCGAACTTTGCCTTTCCGGACCCAACCTGTTCATACTCTGTGTTCCACATTTTGCGCGGGAAAGCAATTTCACCTATAACTTCAAAGTTGAATAATTCTAAATTAACGCATCAGAGAGCAGAATGTCAGTCATGTAAAACGTTCTTAAATGGGTTCTTTTTAGTGATTCTTGGGAACAAAATTCCCATTTCCTTTGATTGCATCACGCTTCATATTGAGCAAAGAAACCTTGGGAAAAATGAAATCACGAGAAAAATGTTCCGAGTGAAAACGAACTCTAAGATAAACCAATTATGAGTAAACTTCCAGCAAAAGCACTTTGGGTAAGAGAACTTCGGCCGTGAGGGGAGTGCAAGTTGGAGCAAAAGGTAAATATGAAGGATATGTCAGCTATCGATTTTGCACTTTTTGGTGCCTGAACCTAATTAATTGAATCAAAATAAACAAGTTTTCTTCTATGCACTTTCCGTCTCAAATGAGTATTTTACGATTTATAGCGGTAAGTTTAGTTTCGTCTTTGATGACGAATGCGCCCAAATAAACAGCTACTCATCGATTTTCGAGTTTTTGTTGCTTGAATCATGGTAATAACATCGAAATAAACAACTTTTCTTCTATACCTTTTTTCGTCAAATGAGTATTTAACGAGGTATAGCGGTAGGTTTGGTTTCGTCTTTGATGACGATCGCGCTGGAAGCGAGTGCGCATTGCAGTGTTGCTGTCCGACGTGCTCCTTGAATTACTTGCCGCTTCAAACACTGGAGTTGCGGTAAGTCATTTACCGCTATAACTAATAAAATACTCATTTGAGACGGAAAGTGCATAGAACAAAACTTGTTTATTTCGATCTAATTAACTATGCTCAGGCATCAAAATTTACAAAATCGATAACTGACATATCCTTCAGATTTACCGAGCAAAATTTCCCATTTAACAGCGCCACTGCTCGCTAAAATCCAGTTTTCAGGTAACGATAAAACCTAAAATGCGCCTCGTTTACAGGCTTTAGTTAGATGGTTCAAGCTCAGGAGTTGCGTTGTCTATTGACGTCATTATATAACTTTTTATTAGCAACATACAAGAACATGCAAGCACACAACGAACACTACACAGCACTACCAGCGGTACCCCTACCACATTGCACTGCCAGCCCTACCACTACAACCAGCTCTGCCACCATTAGCTGCACTATCAAAACACAGCGCTACCAGCTCTGTCAGGGCACAGAGCACTCCCAGCTCTACCACCACTACCGACACTTCAAGCACTATCAGCACTACTAGCTCTACCATCACTGACATATAAACCACTACGAAAAATATGTTTCCAGGATTTTTCGAAGCGAGTCCAAACATTCTGCTCCGTCAAACTTTTCTGCAAGTTAAAAAATGTTCGTAGCGGAAAATATACACGTATATGTACGATGTCTTTATTTAATAGAGAGGAATGAGGCATCTTTGTGGGAAACTAAAGGCCTAATTGGCTTTAATTTCAATTTGTTATCAATTATTTATTATTCATTAATTACTTAGGTATGTAATATTTAATGCACACTTACTTATGATTTATTTAATTTAAGTATTATTCAATAATTATCAATTTCATATTTATTCATTATGTTTTAATTATTAATTTACAATTTTTTCATTATTTGCAGTGGAATAAATAATAATTTGCTAATAGTTTTTATGCCACATATGTTATCATATTTAGACCTTTTCTTTTAAAATAACAAATTCTACAATTTTGAATTTGATTAAATAAGAGTCCATTTCTGAATTTTTGAAATAGAAGATATAATTATTGGATGGATGTGTAGAACGATAACGAACTATAAACGATATCAAATAATCAATAGATAAATTAACAGAAATAAATAATACATAATGTGCATGTTAATTTTGCAGACGTTAACTAATACCTAGGCCCTATATCAGCTATGCAGAAGTTTGGATTACATTTGGCAAAAATTTGATTACAGTACGCATGTTGGAAACTATTTGCACTATTTAAGGCAGAAACTAATTGCACTATTTATGGTAGAAACTAATTGCACTATTTATGGTAGAAACTAATTGAACTATTTATGACAGAAACTAATTGCACTAGGCTATTTATGGCAGAAACTAATTGCACTATTCACGGTAGAAACTAATAGAAACTAATTGCACTATTTATGGTAGAAACTAATTTTGCTTCTGATGATGGATTATGTTAGGATATACTACCTAGTTAGGTTAGGTTTCTATTTTAGGTTGGGTCAAATATTTAGGTCATACTTTATAAGGTAACTTCCGGCTGTGCTAGGCTAGAATTGACCCAAACGTAGCCTGCCCTGTAATGGTCTGCCCATAAAATTTCTAAGTTCAATTTACTCACAAAACATTACCACAAAAATGTACATTACTGAACGAATGAAATTTTCGTTGATTTGGAAATCATTTCCTCATTAATATTGGACGAAAATAAGTTAATACTTTTGCCCGCAAAAGTTGTGCTAACCCAGAGTGTGTCATAATAAATTAATTTCAAAGTGTAATTCAAATATGCATTCATGGAATTATATGCGCTAATTGGCTTACTTGTGTTTATATTTAAGTCATATGAATCATTAAAATTATTCCTGCAGTTCATTTAAATTACGTTAGGTAGTTTCCCTTAAAAAATCAGCAGCGGAAAAAAGGCAGGTGTTGAAAAAATTAAATTATATTTTTCTTACCTTTAAATATCGAGCCAATATATTGCTAAAAACCTTGAATTATAATTTTAGTATTAAAAATAATTCTAAAAAGGCACTGAAACCTTCAAATTAAACACCAACAAAAACCCTTAATTTACGATCTGACGCTTTAAACCTGGAATAAAACCTTTACAAATGCTGTATTTTAATTTACAAAATGACGATAGAAAACCTTGCGTAGAAATCACAGTAAAGCACGTTCAACTTGAATGGTTGCTTTTAGATCAGTTTTACAATCTGACGGAGGCAACACTTGTAGTCCAACGACCCAAGATCCAGCCGGATCCTCGGTAAGAATAAGGCAACACTGCCACCAGACAGTTGGCGAGGAACAAGCGGCGCGTCTATGCCCACACGCGCATTACATGTGGTAGACGCGCGCTACAGCGTTAAGTTATCGTAAATTGTACCGACTTTATGATGTATTTGTGCTTTTCAGTAATTCGATAAGTTCTGCCTGAAAGTCGATGGAAGTGAATTTAGGTTATTATGAAATATTTTATGACATTTGTCAACCAATCTCGCTTTGGGTGGAAATTTGCTGTGAATGTTTCTGATATAAGATGTGATGGTGCTTTTCTCAGAAAATGATCTGGAAATATGAATGATCTGAGAATGGAAAATCGATTTCGAAAAATGGCCTGATTATGAAAGTGGATTAATTTTAAGGTTATACTTCATAAGGTTACTTCCGGCTGTGCTAGGCTAAAATTGACCCAAACTTAGCCGGCCCAGTGATGCAAAAAATTTTTCACCTACAAAAAATACTTGGAAGAAAATAATACCGTAATGAAATTCTATTTAAAAAGTTAGATATTAACTAGAATATCAAACACACAATAAACGCACGCGCGTCCGCAACACGCGTACACGAGGTTTTTTGAGGAACGCACCACGAGGTGGGCAACTCTTTACTTAATTAACAAGGCCACGACGCCGCGCGTTTTTTTTATTTATGGTCCAACTGTTATAAAACTTGCAAAGTATATTTCAATAACATTTTAGGGTCAATGTGAAGTTTAGTGCAATCACGGAAAATAATAATTGCGATCCCAGGAATCGCTAAAGGAACCCATTTAAGAACGTTTTACATGAATGACATTCTGCTCGCTGATACGTTATTTTCGAATAATTGAACTTTGAAGTTGGCCTTTGCGCTAAAGGAAGCGAGCGCGTGAAACAGAATTTAATTAATAACGGAAGCTATTACAAACGTAAAGAGGTTGGGTCGTGAGGGGGAGCCACAGTTCTTCTAGTGAAAATTATAAATAAAGCTTCTAACCCACCCATTAGGGTGACGACCGCAATCTTGTTGACATCGGCTCTAAGATGGCGGCGCCCATGGTGGTCGCCATCTTAGAGCCGATAGCCGATGTAAACAAGATTGCGGTCGTCACGTTAATGGGTGGGTTAGAAGCTTTATTTATAATTTTCGCTAGAAGAACTGTGCCTACCCATCACGACCCAACCTCTTTACGTTTGTAATAGGGGGTTAGCTTCCGTTTTTAATTAAATTACGCTCGCTTCCTTTGGCGCGGGAAGGCCAACTTAAAAGTTCAATAATTCGGAAATAACGCATCAGCGAGCAGAATGTCGTTCTTGTAAAACGTTCTTAAATGGGTTCCTTTAGTGATTGTGTGGAATATAATTATTAATTTCCGTGATTGCATTAAACTTCACATTGACCGCTTTATTTATAATTTTCACTAGTAGAACTGTGCCTCCCCCTCACGACCCAACCTCTTTACGTTTGTAATAGCTTCCGTTATTAATTAAATTCCGTTTCGCGCGCTCGTTTCCTTAGGGCGCAAAGGCCAACTTCAAAGTTCAATAATTCTAAAATAACGCATCAGCGAGCAGAATGTCATTCATGTAAAACGTTCGGTAAATCTGAAGGAGATGGCAGTTGTCGATTTTGTAAATTTCGATGCCTTAGCATAGTTAATTAGATCGAAATAAACAAGTTTTCTTCTATGCACTTTTTGTCTCAAATGAGTATATTATTAGTTATAGCGGTAAATGACTTACCGCAACTCCAGTCTTTGAAGCGGAAAGAAATTCTTTGAACGAGCTGTATGGCAATACTGCAATGGCGTCTCGCTTCCAGCGCTCTGTCTTGAAAGACGAAACCAAACCTACCGCTATACCTCGTTAAATACTCATTTGACGAAAAAAGGGTATAGAATAAAAGTTGTTTATTTCGATGATATTACCATGTTTCAAGCAACAAAAATTCGAAAATCGATGAGTAGCTGTTTATTTGAGCGCATTCGTCATCAATGACGAAACTAAACTTATCGCTATAAATCGTAAAATACTCATTTGAGACGAAAAAAGAATAGAAGAAAACTTGTTTATTTTGATTCAATTAATTAGGTTCAGGCACCAAAAAGTGGAAAATCGACAGCTGTTATCTCCTTCAGATTTACCAAACGTTCTTAAATGGGTTCCTTTAGTGATTCTTTGGAATCAAATAATTATTTTCCGTGATTGCATTAAACTTCACATTTACCCATTTTAGAACACATTGTATTCAAGGTATTTTTTAGATTTTTATTAATTTTCTAGAAATTCGTGGGGTTCTTGAAGTAAAGAATTCCCTTAAAAAAACTGTAAAAAGTAAAGTTAAAACTCTAACATTTATGTTAGAGGTCTTAAGATTTTCAGCATTCCTATAACATTGTTTCACATGCGTATACTTTCTACCTGCATACAAACAAGGAAAGAAAAATAACGCTAACACGTTAACTATGCTTGTGCTGTAGAAACGGTCTGTTTGGTTAACTTCGAACAATCAGTATTGGAAAACCGGCTTCACCGCTCGAGTACATTTTTTATTTATCCAAGGAGGGTTAAAAATATACTTGCACGATAATATGTTACTATGTTACTGTTACTGCGTATGTGTGACTCGTACATATATTAAACACGGTCAATATTAATTTTAGTGTGTTTAACGATTTTTAATATTTTGTTCCCTTAAATAGATGAAAAGATACATTTAAAGACATTTTACACGAATAAAATTTCATTTAAAAATGCCTACTTTTCGAGATATAACATTAATAACGTTCAGGTAAGAAAAACATGATATAGTTGGGTGCGTCGTAGCTACATTGTTGGAACACGCGAAGTTTTTTAGCGGGAAAACATCAGTCTCGGTATGGTTAAGTTATTTTAGGCTTACTCTCCTCGAGGGGATACAGGTATTGTAACTATGGGAATTAGCGCTCCCAGGGGGACTTTGTGAGGGCCTGAGCTAAAGGTTAGGTAGGCTTCCTTTTGTTGAAATAGAACAGGTTTTTGTTTTTTTACGGACCGTCTTTTTTCGGTTCACTGCTGTCCTGTTTTTCAGCACCTACTACTTTCTTCTCCAACTTTTTCTTGTTTCATGAACTTCTTTCTTAGCTTCCTGTTTCTGTGCACCTTGTGCATAGATTCCGCGTTCCCTCAACTCCATACTAAATGGTGCCTTCCTCCTTCCTCTCTTAGAACATCTTTGTCGTGCAGTTATGGGAGGCTAAAACTTTCTTATATAATAATAATTATTTAACGTTCACACCGTTTCCGCACTTGTAAAAAGTTGGTTTGGTTAGGTTGTAAGTAGCAGAAATGTGAAATCGACTGTAATGCTCTATAGTACATTCATGTTCTTCCTAAGAAATGTGAAAAAAGTATATATCTCACACTATTCCCCCTCGTATAAGATCTTTAAAAAAGTCGCACAACGAATGAAATGTCGTTCTTCTATACCGGTGCGTGAATGAGCAATTTACTTTACCGCACATGTCCCCATGTGCGGGGAACTTTAACTAAAAGTAGAATTTTACCCTCAGCTCAATTTGAAACTTTTGAAACTGATCGATTATTTTTAAGCAATGCTTTCATCTTTCATCGAAATGCATATGTTAAAATAGCAAAATCCGAAACTTTAGCTGAAAAACCATGAATGAAAACATTACATATAACTTATCGTTTTTACTAAGAACACTCAATTGCTAAAACGTTGTCTTTTCGAGAGTGATAGCTATAGAATTTTAACAATAAAATGTTTTTTTTAGTAAAAATAAGTGATTATCTTTGTCTTTTAACACGTGTAGAACTAGAACAATTTCACAAAGTTGGAAAACGCCCAACTTAATTATGTAAAGGTGCTAGGTAGAATATTTAACAACTTGAAATGCAAATGCCGAATTCGAAATGTGTCCCTAACTAGTCGTTGTGAATTCAGTTCTGCTAACGTTTTGGCAGAGGTTACATGTAAGAAAGTTGATAAATGTCATGACCTCAGCACTCCCGGCCAGGAGGAAAATGTGTGGTCTCGAACCAAGGATGGTAGCCTTCCTTTTGTTGAAACGGAAAAGAATTATTTTTTGCTGTACACGATCTTTTTTCGGTTCACTGCTGACCCGTTTTTCAGTACCTGCCACTTCCTCCAACTTTTTTTATTGTTTTATGAACTTCCTTCTCAACTTACTGTTCCTATGCTCAACAGATCCACCTTGTGCATGATATACATAAATTCCTTGTTCTCTAAATTACCTATTAAATAGCGTTTTCATCTTTCCTTTTTGAGATCACCTTTGTTGAGGTAGGGGAGACTTTATTCTTTTACCGCGACGTGCGCCACCGGTGGTACACAGAGACAATTTTCACAATGCTGCTGACCGACCAGTAGTCACAAATTCAATTTTCATAAATACTTAAAGCTAAATGAAGGCACGATCCTGTTCATGTTTGCTATTTTCAAAGTTGCTTACTACAATTGACTTTTATTTTGAGTTGAATATTGAACTTCAGTTCAACCAATTGCCGTCGAAGTAACTTATCTAGTTTCAATATCATGAACTGCCTTCTGCTTGCGAATGTTTACTGCCTTTTGGAATGAATGAACCCTTAATCTGCAATGCCCACTTTTACTTATATGAGAATGAGCCAAACATCTCTTCAAACGATCAATGTGTTAAGCGAGCGTGGCTCTACACGACTGACAAGGAGGAACCACTATCCTACTGTGACTTTGGTAGTTTTTCTTACTTTATCTTGAATTGCCTCCATTCGTTTTCTATTTTCTATTGCATGCTTTCCTTTTTTCTTATTTTTTTTTGTTGAATTGCCTCCAGTATTCCACTTATTTTTCGTTGAATTGCCCTGATTTATTTTTTATTTTAAAATGAATTGCCTCCATTGCATTTCTAATTTTGTATTGAATTGCCTCTTTTACGTTTTTTTGTTTTACGTTGAATAATGTTAATTAATTTTCCCATTCTATGCTGATTGCTTCTATTACTTTCTTGCTTCTTAGCTTATAATTTTTCTTATTTTATGTTGAATTGCGTCCATTCATTTTCTTCTTTTTTATGTTAAGTTGCCATTATCACTCTTCCTATTTAGCATTGATAAATAAACAAATAACTTCGGGGCGGCAGATAAAAATTAATTATCAGTAATCTTTTCATTCCTTTACCCAAAACGGCTTCTGAAACTGGCTGCCAGCTTAGCATCTCGAGATCTCGAGGGGGAAGACCATGGCTTCCGCACCCCAACCCCTCCCCCCCAGGGTGTGCTACTGGTTATTATTATACTAATTACCACATTTATTATTAATATAATCATAATTACTGTTATCATTGTTAAATGAGTCTCCAATTTTTATCAAATTAGCCGAGCCACCGAACTTAAAAGAATTAAATATTGTTCCATGAGTATGAGCACGAAATGCATGGAACTCAAGGGGGGGTAAAACTGCTTAGCTGTTCTCACATATATCATTCAGAGGGTACAATTAGGTTACCTATGGGAATTAGCGCGACTGGGGGGAATATTCGAGGTCCCGAGCTCAAAGTTAGGTAGGCCTTCCTCTTGTCGAAATTGATTACATATTTTTTTTCTTTCGTAATGGACTATCTTTTTTTCGGTTTACTGCTGTCCTGTTTTTCAGCACTTGCTTCTTTCTTCTTCAACTTTTACCTTGTTTCATGAACTCCTTACTTAACCTGCTGTTTTTATGCACCTGCATAGATTCCACGTTTCCTTAACTCGATATTAAAAAGTGCCTTTCTCCTTACTCTCTTTGGCATCGCCTTAGCTCTAATGAACGCCTTTGTTGCGGTTAGGGAAACTTAAACTTAGATTAGTTTGTTCTTGCATAATGCATTTGAATTTGCTAAAGTTTAGAGGAAAATGAAAATGGTTCAGAATGAAGCAATTAATATAACAATAAGTTGAGTTGAGAGTAAGGTAAAAATAGATTTCGTTGAAGTTTTATCGTGATATAGAAAGTTCTCTGACCTGAGCAATGCCTGGAACTTGAAGGTTGATTTTACAGACCTTGGTGGGATGAGACCGTCAAATTTGGCAATGAAAATTTTATCAGAAAACTTTAGAGAAGCAAAAGTTACTGATTACTCCCGCTCTTGTCACCGTGTGTGTAGCAGGACGCAGAGTTGTCATCCCTGGGAGGTTTGAATCCAGAAATGGTCTTAGTTTTTGTCTAGCACATTAGCCTAGCACATTAGCCTAGCACATTAGCCTAGCACGGTAGCCTAGCCCGGTAGCCTAGCACGGTAGCCTAGCACGGTAGCCTAGCCCGGTAGCCTAGCACGGTAGCCTAGCCCGGTAGCCTAGCCCGGTAGCCTAGCACGGTAGCCTAGCCCGGTAGCCTAGCACGGTAGCCTAGCACGGTAGCCTAGCCCGGTAGCCTAGCACGGTAGCCTAGCCCGGTAGCCTAGCCCGGTAGCCTAGCACGGTAGCCTAGCCCGGTAGCCTAGCACGGTAGCCTAGCCCGGTAGCCTAGCCCGGTAGCCTAGCCCGGTAGCCTAGCACGGTAGCCTAGCACGGTAGCCTAGCCCGGTAGCCTAGCCCGGTAGCCTAGCACGGTAGCCTAGCACGGTAGCCTAGCCCGGTAGCCTAGCCCGGTAGCCTAGCCCGGTAGCCTAGCCCGGTAGCCTAGCCCGGTAGCCTAGCACGGTAGCCTAGCACAGTAGCCTAGCACAGTAGCCTAGCACGGTAGCCTAGCACGGTAGCCTAGCACGGTAGCCTAGCACGGTAGCCTAGCACGGTAGCCTAGCACGGTAGCCTAGCACGGTAGCCTAGCACGGTAGCCTAGCACGGTAGCCTAGCACGGTAGCCTAGCACGGTAGCCTAGCACGGTAGCCTAGCCCGGTAGCCTAGCCCAGTAGCCTAGCGCAGTAGCCTAGCGCAGTAGCCTAGCGCAGTAGCCTAGCGCAGTAGCCTAGCGCAGTAGCCTAGCACAATAGCCTAGCACAGTAGCCTAGCACAGTAGCCTAGCTCAATAGCCTAGCACAGTAGCCTAGCACAGTAGCCTAGCACAGTAGCCTAGCTCAATAGCCTAGCACAGTAGCCTAGCACAGTAGCCTAGCACAGTAGCCTAGCACAGTAGCCTAGCACAGTAGCCTAGCACAGTAGCCTAGCTCAGTAGCCTAGCTCAGTAGCCTAGCTCAGTAGCCTAGCTCAGTAGCCTAGCTCAGTAGCCTAGCACAGTAGCCTAGCTCAGTAGCCTAGCTCAGTAGCCTAGCTCAGTAGCCTAGCACAGTAGCCTAGCTCAGTAGCCTAGCTCAGTAGCCTAGCTCAGTAGCCTAGCTCAGTAGCCTAGCACAGTAGCCTAGCACAGTAGCCTAGCTCAGTAGCCTAGCTCAGTAGCCTAGCACAGTAGCCTAGCTCGGTAGCCTAGCTCGGTAGCCTAGCTCGGTAGCCTAGCTCGGTAGCCTAGCTCGGTAGCCTAGCTCGGTAGCCTAGCTCGGTAGCCTAGCTCGGTAGCCTAGCTCGGTAGCCTAGCTCGGTAGCCTAGCTCGGTAGCCTAGCTCGGTAGCCTAGCTCGGTAGCCTAGCTCGGTAGCCTAGCTCGGTAGCCTAGCTCGGTAGCCTAGCTCGGTAGCCTAGCTCGGTAGCCTAGCTCGGTAGCCTAGCACGGTAGCCTAGCACGGTAGCCTAGCACGGTAGCCTAGCACGGTAGCCTAGCACGGTAGCCTAGCACGGTAGCCTAGCACGGTAGCCTAGCACGGTAGCCTAGCACGGTAGCCTAGCACGGTAGCCTAGCACGGTAGCCTAGCACGGTAGCCTAGCACGGTAGCCTAGCACGGTAGCCTAGCACGGTAGCCTAGCACGGTAGCCTAGCACGGTAGCCTAGCACGGTAGCCTAGCACGGTAGCCTAGCACGGTAGCCTAGCACGGTAGCCTAGCACGGTAGCCTAGCACGGTAGCCTAGCACGGTAGCCTAGCACGGTAGCCTAGCACGGTAGCCTAGCACGGTAGCCTAGCACGGTAGCCTAGCACGGTAGCCTAGCACGGTAGCCTAGCACGGTAGCCTAGCACGGTAGCCTAGCACGGTAGCCTAGCACGGTAGCCTAGCACGGTAGCCTAGCACGGTAGCCTAGCACGGTAGCCTAGCACGGTAGCCTAGCACGGTAGCCTAGCACGGTAGCCTAGCACGGTAGCCTAGCCCGGTAGCCTAGCCCGGTAGCCTAGCCCGGTAGCCTAGCCCGGTAGCCTAGCCCGGTAGCCTAGCCCGGTAGCCTAGCCCGGTAGCCTAGCCCGGTAGCCTAGCCCGGTAGCCTAGCCCGGTAGCCTAGCCCGGTAGCCTAGCCCGGTAGCCTAGCCCGGTAGCCTAGCCCGGTAGCCTAGCCCGGTAGCCTAGCCCGGTAGCCTAGCCCGGTAGCCTAGCCCGGTAGCCTAGCCCGGTAGCCTAGCCCGGTAGCCTAGCCCGGTAGCCTAGCCCGGTAGCCTAGCCCGGTAGCCTAGCCCGGTAGCCTAGCCCGGTAGCCTAGCCCGGTAGCCTAGCCCGGTAGCCTAGCCCGGTAGCCTAGCCCGGTAGCCTAGCCCGGTAGCCTAGCCCGGTAGCCTAGCCCGGTAGCCTAGCCCGGTAGCCTAGCCCGGTAGCCTAGCCCGGTAGCCTAGCCCGGTAGCCTAGCCCGGTAGCCTAGCCCGGTAGCCTAGCCCGGTAGCCTAGCCCGGTAGCCTAGCCCGGTAGCCTAGCCCGGTAGCCTAGCCCGGTAGCCTAGCCCGGTAGCCTAGCCCGGTAGCCTAGCCCGGTAGCCTAGCCCGGTAGCCTAGCCCGGTAGCCTAGCCCGGTAGCCTAGCCCGGTAGCCTAGCCCGGTAGCCTAGCCCGGTAGCCTAGCCCGGTAGCCTAGCCCGGTAGCCTAGCCCGGTAGCCTAGCCCGGTAGCCTAGCCCGGTAGCCTAGCCCGGTAGCCTAGCCCGGTAGCCTAGCCCGGTAGCCTAGCCCGGTAGCCTAGCCCGGTAGCCTAGCCCGGTAGCCTAGCCCGGTAGCCTAGCCCGGTAGCCTAGCCCGGTAGCCTAGCCCGGTAGCCTAGCCCGGTAGCCTAGCCCGGTAGCCTAGCCCGGTAGCCTAGCCCGGTAGCCTAGCCCGGTAGCCTAGCCCGGTAGCCTAGCCCGGTAGCCTAGCCCGGTAGCCTAGCCCGGTAGCCTAGCCCGGTAGCCTAGCCCGGTAGCCTAGCCCGGTAGCCTAGCCCGGTAGCCTAGCCCGGTAGCCTAGCGCGGTAGCCTAGCCCGGTAGCCTAGCGCGGTAGCCTAGCCCGGTAGCCTAGCGCGGTAGCCTAGCCCGGTAGCCTAGCGCGGTAGCCTAGCGCGGTAGCCTAGCGCGGTAGCCTAGCGCGGTAGCCTAGCGCGGTAGCCTAGCGCGGTAGCCTAGCGCGGTAGCCTAGCGCGGTAGCCTAGCGCGGTAGCCTAGCGCGGTAGCCTAGCGCGGTAGCCTAGCGCGGTAGCCTAGCGCAGTAGCCTAGCGCAGTAGCCTAGCGCAGTAGCCTAGCGCAGTAGCCTAGCGCAGTAGCCTAGCGCAGTAGCCTAGCGCAGTAGCCTAGCGCAGTAGCCTAGCGCAGTAGCCTAGCGCAGTAGCCTAGCGCAGTAGCCTAGCGCAGTAGCCTAGCGCAGTAGCCTAGCGCAGTAGCCTAGCGCAGTAGCCTAGCGCAGTAGCCTAGCGCAGTAGCCTAGCGCAGTAGCCTAGCGCAGTAGCCTAGCGCAGTAGCCTAGCGCAGTAGCCTAGCGCAGTAGCCTAGCGCAGTAGCCTAGCGCAGTAGCCTAGCGCAGTAGCCTAGCGCAGTAGCCTAGCGCAGTAGCCTAGCGCAGTAGCCTAGCGCAGTAGCCTAGCGCAGTAGCCTAGCGCAGTAGCCTAGCGCAGTAGCCTAGCGCAGTAGCCTAGCGCAGTAGCCTAGCGCAGTAGCCTAGCGCAGTAGCCTAGCGCAGTAGCCTAGCGCAGTAGCCTAGCGCAGTAGCCTAGCGCAGTAGCCTAGCGCAGTAGCCTAGCGCAGTAGCCTAGCGCAGTAGCCTAGCGCAGTAGCCTAGCGCAGTAGCCTAGCGCAGTAGCCTAGCGCAGTAGCCTAGCGCAGTAGCCTAGCGCAGTAGCCTAATAGTTTAGTCTTGTTTTTTCTTTATTCCAGTACACTTCTGACAGTTTAATGGAAATTGTTTATAGAATGTCGTTTTTTAAGAAAAAAACGAGCGACGAAGTGCCAGTGGAAGTATTTTTCTGTTTTAATTCCAAAATTTTGTTATGCCCAGCCTACAATTAAGAATTCAGGAACTAAGAACAGGAATTCAAGAGTTTCAGGATATCTAACAACCTGGAATTGTCCCCAAAACTGGTCGCTTGCTATCCTCCCCTTTCGGTTCTTCAACTTTTCAGTCTACGAGATAAGATCGCTGTCAGCATTTCAGGTCTCTATTTAAAGACATCAATTTCTTTATCCTCTACACCGCTTAAGACTTGGGATATATTTTTCTCAGCCATGCATATTGTTACGCGTAAGACATAGGGATATACTTGGTATCTAATAGGCAATATAAGATCTTCGGTGCGTTATAGTTTGAATAACTGAAGCGCTAGCAAACCTATGTTACTACTACTAGACAATACAATTGGCATTGAAGGCAGACAATGAAATATTCAATTCGAAAATGAAGTCAATTGTGGTGCGCCATTTTGAAAACAGCAAACATGAACTAGATCGTGCCTTCATTTACCTTTGATTAAGTATTTATGAAAATTGAGTTTGTGACTACTGGTCGGTCAGCAGCGTTGTGAAATTGTTATCCGGGGCCACCGGTGGCGCACGTCGCGATCAAAGTGTTAATGATAGCGTTGTAAACAGCGGAATATCATTCTCATCTCTCATGAACGATAGTTCTTTGGAACGATGTATTGTTTTTTATAGTTTGCTTGCGTTGTTTACTTTAGCCTCATGTATTTCCTTTCATTAGTAATTGGAGAGCATGCGAGTTATAAGCCTACTTCTGAAGGGTAAGTACAGTACGTGGGACGTTATCATTCAGATCAGGCGATATGGAATTTCAAAATTCTGTAAAACAGGAAAGCAAGTTGTTTAGAGATTAGTTAAGATTAGGTTGCGTGATATTAGACTAGATTAGATTAAAAAAAAATAGATAGGACCTCTCTCACCCCAAAAGTGTTTTGACTTTTGATCGTTAGTGCTTTAATGCAGTTCGTAACCCCTGGATGTGCAGTGGAGATAGGAGTGGTTGGGGTTGGTCAGCAAGGCTGTGCGAGTGGCTATTGGCCAAATTTTATAAATAATCAGCAAGATTTTTCCTATACTAACACGTTGACTCCGGCAGGTAAAACGGAAGTTCGATATACCATTCAAATTTAAAGTCAGTTGTAGTAAGCAATGTTGAAAATACTAAACCTAATTGTATTATGTTTTCATATAGTTTTGGTTCTGTATTTTTCAAAATTGCGTTAGTGACTACTGGTCGGTCAGCAGCGTAATGAACTCAGTCAGTGGCTGCACACGTCGCAGTGAATTTGTTAACGAAGGAATTATTGACTGTTTCTGCAACTCTTTTCGCAATAGAAAACAGTATCCTGTAGAATAATTTCTATTGCCGTGAGAATTATACTTCGGCCTTCACACAGATTTAATAACCCACGCCTTTTTTGCATCGTTTAAGTAAGTGAATTTTTTGGCGAATTTTTTCCCAGCACCTAATACTTTTTTTTCAACTTTCATCTTGTTTCATAAGCTTTCTTAACTCACTGTCTAGACGCACCTTGTGCATCGATTCCGCGCTCCCTCAAGTCCATCCAAAAATGTGCATTCCTCCTTCCCCATTTTTGGAAAGCCTTTACTGCAGTTAGTTAGACTTGAACCAACATATAATTAAGCAGGCGAGTCCGTTCTATAATGACTAATTTGGCTGGTAATATAATTTCTGAGTCACCGGTACATTTCAAGAGGACGTTTCCCACACTAAAAAATCGATCAACTTGTCACTTTTTCCAATAGGAAATTATTTCTTAGCGGGTCAGTCGTTTGCTTGAATCGCAATTTTATGAGGAACTTATAAATGGGTAAAATTCAGAAGAAATTAATCTTATTTAATGGGAAAATGTTTTTACATGATTTATGGTTTTTGAACAGATGATGGAGCTGATCCCCGAAACGTTTTCCTGTTAAATATGATTAATTTTATAGGAATTATCCTACTATTGTATCTATGGTAATTGGCACTCACAGGAGGACAATATCAGGGCCCGCGCAGAGAGTAAGGTAGGCCTTCTTTTTGTTGAAGTAAAATGTTTTTGTTATGATAAGCACCACCTTTTTTCGGTTCACTGCTATATTCTGTTTTTCAGCACCTACTACTTTCTTCTTCAACTTTTATCTTGTTTCATGAACTTCTTTCTTAACTTACTGTTTCTATGCCCCTTCTGCATAGACTCCGCATTCCCTTATCTCCATTCTAAATGGTGCCTTCCTCCTTCCTCTCTTCGAAACGCTCTTTTTTGTAGCGGTTAGAGAGGGTTAAGGTGTCCTCTGGGGCGTTGAAGGGTTAAACTAACTTATAATCTTAATTTTAATGTTTTTGATAGTTTTATTCATATTTTTGATAGTGTTTTGGATAGTTTTATTCATGTTTTAAACAGTTTTATTCATGTTTTTGATAGTTATATTCATACAGTCAGGGTTAGCGGATATGAGCGTTAGTAAGACGAGGCCTGTACCGAAGTTTTTTCATGATATATTTTTACATAAATAACGTTCTTTTTAATGAAAGCGTTCTTTTTAATGAAAGCGTTCTTTTTAATGAAAGCGTTCTTTTTAATGAAAGCGTTCTTTTTAATGAAAGCGTTCTTCTTAATGAAAGCGTTCTTTTTAATGAAAGCGTTCTTTTTAATGAAAGCGTTCTTTTTAATGAAAGCGTTCTTTTTAATGAAAGCGTTCTTTTTAATGAAAGCGTTCTTTTTAATGAAAGCGTTCTTTTTAATGAAAGCGTTCTTTTTAATGAAAGCGTTCTTTTTAATGAAAGCGTTCTTTTTAATGAAAGCGTTCTTTTTAATGAAAGCGTTCTTGTTAATGAAAGCGTTCTTTTTAATGAAAGCATCTTTTTAATGAAAGCGTTCTTTTTAATGAAAGCGTTCTTTTTAATGAAAGCGTTCTTTTTAATGAAAGCGTTCTTTTTAATGAAAGCGTTCTTTTTAATGAAAGCGTTCTTTTTAATGAAAGCGTTCTTTTTAATGAAAGCGTTCTTTTTAATGAAAGCGTTCTTTTTAATGAAAGCGTTCTTTTTAATGAAAGCGTTCTTTTTAATGAAAGCGTTCTTTTTAATGAAAGCGTTCTTTTTAATGAAAGCGTTCTTTTTAATGAAAGCGTTCTTTTTAATGAAAGCGTTCTTTTTAATGAAAGCGTTCTTTTTAATGAAAGCGTTCTTTTTAATGAAAGCGTTCTTTTTAATGAAAGCGTTCTTTTTAATGAAAGCGTTCTTTTTAATGAAAGCGTTCTTTTTAATGAAAGCGTTCTTTTTAATGAAAGCGTTCTTTTTAATGAAAGCGTTCTTTTTAATGAAAGCGTTCTTTTTAATGAAAGCGTTCTTTTTAATGAAAGCGTTCTTTTTAATGAAAGCGTTCTTTTTAATGAAAGCGTTCTTTTTAATGAAAGCGTTCTTTTTAATGAAAGCGTTCTTTTTAATGAAAGCGTTCTTTTTAATGAAAGCGTTCTTTTTAATGAAAGCGTTCTTTTTAATGAAAGCGTTCTTTTTAATGAAAGCGTTCTTTTTAATGAAAGCGTTCTTTTTAATGAAAGCGTTCTTTTTAATGAAAGCGTTCTTTTTAATGAAAGCGTTCTTTTTAATGAAAGCGTTCTTTTTAATGAAAGCGTTCTTTTTAATGAAAGCGTTCTTTTTAATGAAAGCGTTCTTTTTAATGAAAGCGTTCTTTTTAATGAAAGCGTTCTTTTTAATGAAAGCGTTCTTTTTAATGAAAGCGTTCTTTTTAATGAAAGCGTTCTTTTTAATGAAAGCGTTCTTTTTAATGAAAGCGTTCTTTTTAATGAAAGCGTTCTTTTTAATGAAAGCGTTCTTTTTAATGAAAGCGTTCTTTTTAATGAAAGCGTTCTTTTTAATGAAAGCGTTCTTTTTAATGAAAGCGTTCTTTTTAATGAAAGCGTTCTTTTTAATGAAAGCGTTCTTTTTAATGAAAGCGTTCTTTTTAATGAAAGCGTTCTTTTTAATGAAAGCGTTCTTTTTAATGAAAGCGTTCTTTTTAATGAAAGCGTTCTTTTTAATGAAAGCGTTCTTTTTAATGAAAGCGTTCTTTTTAATGAAAGCGTTCTTTTTAATGAAAGCGTTCTTTTTAATGAAAGCGTTCTTTTTTGTGTGAAGGACACTGATAGTTCCAGCTTATCGGATGCAATAAATGGCAGGCAATGAAGGTTATAACAGTTATCAGATTAATAATAATATTATAATAACATACGTTTCATCGCCGAGGACGCTACAGAAGTCTTTCATCGGTATATTCGATATTCCCAATTTCATAATTTCTGTATAAGAGATTAAAAACAGTGATTAAAATAATGATCATTATAAGATCAGTGGTAACAATAATCATAATACTAATAATTATTTTTGAAATCATGGGCTTTCGTCGCGGAGGCAAGAGACGTGAGTGAATTCCCATGCCCTGGTTGAATTGTAATGAAATATGTTCTGTAATTTTAACATTGTTGTCTTGTTTTTTTTTATTTTCTCACAGGTATATTTTAATAATTTTTTTTTATATTATCTAAACGACAAGAGAAGCGAGGCATCTCGCTTTCGAAAATTTTAAATCATGGGCCCGAGAATGATGTTTCAAGCGGAGCATACAATACCTTCGGCCTGCGACGGTATTTCCCCGAGGGAGTTCAAGTTATTTCCCACAGAAGATAAAACTGTGCATTTGCCAAATATGGAGGATCTTCGCAAGGTGTTCCCTGGCTCGGTTTTCATTCAGGACATGTTTCGGGGGGAAACCGACCCGCCCAAAAATGGACTTCTTTCTGGATGGGATGGGCCGCCGCGGGCAGCTCACGGAAGTCCACTTGGCCTGAGAACCAAGGAGGTCCAAGAAACAGGTGACCGAGCCCGAACGCCCGTGAAACTTGGCGAAAGGTCACCTCGAACGAACTCTTTGCGTTCCGTGGTAGGATCTGTAAAGACTGAAAGTGTCCTGGAAAGGGTAGCGAGGTCTGGTTCGAAACCTGCCACCATCCGTCGACTTCCAACAGCTTGGCGATACAAACCTCGGTCTCCCAAAAGTGATCTCGGTTTGAGTAATCGCGCTGATTACTTCGCTGTTCAATTCGATGAAGAAACTAAACATGCGCTTAAAATGATCGGTGAGATCATCCTTTGCAGCTCTGAAAACAAGACCAATGCGATGCCTGTTGGCAAGAGCTACGAGACACCAAAGGAACATCCTGACATGAAGTCGTCGAGGTCGCAGAAGTTTACCTCAGCCACTTCACCTGGTGAACCATGTTCTGGCAATAGGGGTCTATTCGGGACAGACTTTGGAGCAGCGATCTACCACCTCGGGCAACTGAACTCGAAGAAGATGTCTTCGTTCCAAACTTCCAACCGTTCTGCGTTTTCCAAGCAATCGGAAAACGAAAGCCGTAAAGGTCGCTCTCTGACCGAATCAACCAACCTTTACACAGATGAAAACGGTGTTAACGACCTCGAAATTTTGTCGACTCAAATGATTGAGCAACTGCTAGAATCCCCCGACAGCGACGGTCGCTGTTATGGGGCACCAAATGCACATTCCTATGAGCCTAGCCCTGAGGAAAACGTGCAACATTGGGGCCAACAAGCCGCTGCGTGCCAGGAAGGCGCATGTTGGTGTCGCAAGAACTTTGTCTCAGACGCCCACATATGCCAATGGCACGAAGGCTTCTGCTCGTTCGGCACCAAGTGCACACCCGAACAGCCGGATTCCCCGCCGCTGTCGGATGAGACGAGACAGCAAAGTGAGCAGCTGAACCAAATGGGTCTCCAGATGCTAAAGTTCAGGAGGTTGTGGGGGACAGTTTCAACCGCCGCGTCACGTGATGAGTGTCAAGTGACTCGCTTCAGACGGGATGCGTTTTTGAAGCAACTGTTTGAAATTCCGGGTTCCATTTAGGATAACCATGGGATGGGTGGCAGCTTGAGCTTCTTGATTAGGAGTGCAACCCTTGTTAGGAGAGCGTAGTCCACCGCACCGAATGTTTGTCGACGATCCTCTTGAAGATTTCGAAGTCACAGTTTCTTTTATTTCGGAAGAAGGCAACGATTGTAAAACTACTTAGCAAAGCGCATGAAGATGGTAATTATAACATGACAGTTACATTTTGACGGAAAAAAATTTTCTAATGTAAAATTAAAAATGCTCTACTATACCTCCAATTTGCTAACAAAGGACTGGAATCACTGGATCTGTAGAGCAAGTTAAGTTGTCCATGCGGTACAGTTTGCAGCGCAATTGCGGCTAAGTGCACTTACGTACACAACTCGCTGTACCGCTACGACAATGTAAGCTCTATGAAACATCGGCCTATGTGTGTGAGTTAAGAACTTCCCTCGTGTATTTTGCAAGTGAACATTTGGCCTGTGGTACCCTTGTAATTTCTGTGGTGCCCTTGTAATTTCTGTGGTGATTTTTGTTATTTTAAACTTTAAAGCAACTTAGGTTATCAGATGATTTTAGCGTCAGTTTTGACTGAAGCGTCAATTCAGTCATCTCACCCGCTGGTTTCTAAGTGCTCAATAACAATTGAACTTACAAATGACCTTCAGTTATAGACTACGCTAGAAATGCGAATGTTAATTCGACCTTTTAATTGCTAAGAAACTAGCTTCTAATGTACCTTTAAAATCTGTGGTAAGTACACAATGAGGTTTTGCATTGGAAGTTACATTTTTATTTAAAGACCAATACAAGTGTGATCTGAACGATGTTTTATTTGTAGTAAACGAATTATGGAAATTTTGTTTCTGTTTCCTTTATTGTGAAGCTTCTGTTGTTAGGAGAGGAGTGATCACTCCACCCACACCTCCAGCACCACTCCACTCACTCCACCCACACCTCCAGCACCACTCCACTCACTCCACCCACACCTCCAGCACCACTCCACTCACTCCACCCACACCTCCAGCACCACTCCACTCACTCCACCCACACCTCCAGCACCACTCCACTCACTCCACCCACACCTCCAGCACCACTCCACTCACTCCACCCACACCTCCAGCACCACTCCACTCACTCCACCCACACCTCCAGCACCACTCCACTCACTCCACCCACACCTCCAGCACCACTCCACTCACTCCACCCACACCTCCAGCACTTCTCACTCCACCTACCCCTCCAGCACTCCTCACTCCACCTACCCCTCCAGCACTCCACTCACTCCACCCCCACCTCCAGCGTTCCACTCACTCCACCCCCACCTCCAGCGTTCCACTCACTCCACCTCCACCTCCAGCACTCCACTCACTCCACCCACACCTCCAGCACTCCACTCACTCCATCCACACCTCTAGCCCTCCACTCACTCCACCAGTACTCCACTCACCCCACCCACACCTCCAGCACTCCTCACTCCACCCCCACATCCAGCACTCCTCACTCCACCCCCACATCCAGCACTCCTCACTCCACCCCCACATCCAGCACTCCTCACTCCACCCCCACATCCAGCACTCCTCACTCCACCCTCACATCCAGCACTCCTCACTCCACCCTCACATCCAGCACTCCTCACTCCACCCTCACATCCAGCACTCCTCACTCCACCCTCACATCCAGCACTCCTCACTCCACCCCCACGTCCAGCACTCCTCACTCCACCCCCACGTCCAGCACTCCTCACTCCACCCCCACGTCCAGCACTCCTCACTCCACCCCCACGTCCAGCACTCCACTCAATCCACCCCCACGTCCAGCACTCCACTCAATCCACCCCCACGTCCAGCACTCCACTCAATCCACCAGTACTCCATTCACTCCACGCAGTACTCCACTCACTCCACCCGCACCTCCAGCACTCCACTCACTCCACCCCCACGTCCAGCACTCCGCTCACTCCACTCCCACGTCCAGCACTCCGCTCACTCCACGCAGTACTCCACTCACTCCACCCCCATCTCTTGCACTCCACTCACTCCATCCCCATCTCTTGCACTCCACTCACTCCATCCCCATCTCCAGCACTCCACTCACTCCACCCCCACCTCCAGCACTCCACCCCCACCTCCAGCACTCCACCCCCACCTCCAGCACTCCACCCCCACCTCCAGCACTCCACCCCCACCTCCAGCACTCCACTCACTCCACGCCCACCTCCAGCGTTCCACTCACTCCACCCCCACATCCAGCACGCCACTCACTCCACCCCCACGTCCAGCACTCCACTCACTCCGCCCCCACGTCCAGCACTCCACTCAATTTACCCCCACGTCCAGCACTCCTCTCAATCCACCAGTACTCCACTCACTCCACCCCCACGTCCAGCACTCCACTCAACCCACCAGTACTCCACTCACCCCACCAGTACTCCACTCACCCCACCCACACCTCCAGCACTCCACGCACTCCATCCCCGCGTCCAGCACTCCACGCACTCCATCCCCGCGTCCAGCACTCCACCCCCCCCGTCCAGCATTCCACCCCCCCCGTCCAGCATTCCACCCCCCCCGTCCAGCATTCCACCCCCCCCGTCCAGCATTCCACCCCCCCCCGTCCAGCATTCCACCCCACGTCCAGCACTCCACTCACCCCACCCACACCTCCAGCACTCCACTCACCCCACCCACACCTCCAGCACTCCACTCACTCCCATATCAAATTCCGCGTCGATATTTCTAAGAAACAAGCATGACGGTTATGTGCGCTAGAACTGATCGAGAATTACTTTAATTTAATAAATCACGTGTGACGTTGCGTTTCATTAGTTATGACCCTTCAGGGAGATACAGCTATTGTATCTATGGGAATTAGCTTTCAAAGGGAAAATGTGAGGTCCTGAGCTGAGAGTTAAGTAGGCCTTCTTTTCATGGATTTTTTTTAATTTTAAAATCTATCTTTTTTGTTCACTGCTCTCCTGGTTTTCAGCACCGAATACTTTTTTCTTCGACTTTTATCTTGTTTCATAAACTTCTGTATCAACTTGCTGTTTATATGCCCCTTCTGCATAGATTCCGCGTTCCCTCAACTCCTCACTAAATGGTGCCTTCCACCTTCCTCTTTTTGTAACGAGTTTTGAAAACGGTTAGGGAGGCTTGAGATAATATTTAATTGAATCTAATCAATTCCATTGATCATCATTGCCGTTGCGTTGGAATTAAAATATTTTTCTCGGCTTTCGCGAAGTTATCCCTGTAAAATCCTGTTCCGTTTTCTATAATCAATAGAGGAGCTGCTTTGCTCCAGTGAAAATACCACGGTTGCGGGATCGGTATCGAACCTGCACAAATGGTGCCGTCTTCTTGCATGAAGAAAACGGAAAAAAATTATTGTTGCCCGTCAGATAAAAAAAAAAGAATCGTAACACCATGCTTGCGATGGGTTAAACTGAAGTGCACTGTTCAATTCAAATTTAAAGTCAGTTGTTGGGGAAAAAATTTGAAAATAGCCAAAATTAAGTGGATCGCATCTTCATTCAGCTTTGATCTATGAGAATTGAGTTTATAGATTGAGCTTTTTATGACAATTGAGTTTGTGACTACTGGTCGGTCAGCAGCATTGTGGAAATCCTCGTCGAAAAGCGAACCATTGATGGGTAGTCGGAAAATATTTAACAATCCTTCAAAATAACTGGTATTTAATGGACCTAGGTAATGTTTTGTAGTTATAAAATTACTAATAACATTTGAATTTAAATTTGAGGTGAATAGGGAACTTCATTTTAACCCATCGCAGTCATTGTGTTGAGCACCATTTGCGGGGGGAGGTGCATTGACTGTCTATCCTCGTCACGGTTCTTTGAGGAGCTAACGTTTCTCATTGTCGAGCTTAGCTGCTTACTAGATTAGATTTTAGTTTAAGCCTCCCTAACCGCTAAAAAAAAGCGTTCCGAAGAGAGGAAAGAAGAAAGCATCATTTAACATGGAGGCGAGGGAGCACGAAACCCATGTACAATGTACATAGAAACAGTAAGTTGAGAAAGTTGATGAGAGTAGGACAGCTTCTATCGTCACGGAAGGAGCTGGCTAACGGCACGCAGCAAGGTAGCACATTGTCACCCTCTTTGCCATGAAAATTAATTTAATCTCGAGAGAAATTCCCGAGGAGGTATTCAGCTCATTATTCGTGGACGGCCTAGCAAACACATTGCATTTGCTGATTATATTAGATCTGAAGTGCAAAAAACTCTGCAAGCAACTATCAACCAAGTCACGGAAGGGGCAAGATATAGCGGCTTCAGATTTTAAACAACTAAAACAACAGCAATGTTATTTTACGCAACGGAATTGAACCGAAAATAGTCCCAACATTGCAACTAGAAGATTAAGAATTATGATTGAAATGTCAAAACTTCGCTGTGTGTCCTGTATACCGGCGTTTAGGATAGGTGTACGAAGCAATCTGTATTTTCAATGTTAATGTTAAATTTCAGTCGATTAAAAACTGCCTTAAGGTTTTTGCGTTTATTTCACGACATAGAAGGACATGACATACCGAACGCGAAAAACACGAAATTTCTTGGACTTGATGGGGACAGGAAGCTCAACTGGGTCACACATATTCAAAAAACAAAGGCAAAATTCAACGAAGATCTTGATATGCTGAAATCTGTATCCTCTTATATGTGGGGAGCAGATCAAAAAATCGTAATGAGATTGTTTAGGTCCTTAATCCGCCCGAAAATAGATTATGGAAGTACCGGGTGTCCCACAAAAATATCGCCAACTCTTTAATTGATTTTATATCCGCTTTAAATTAACATATTTAATTGTCTTTTTTAACAATGTTGTAAATTTTGTTTCCTTTTCGAATAATTTCAGTTTGGAAAATCGGTTGAACAATAAATTCACGATCGATTTAATGAAAGGGGTAGAAAAACTAATTGTTTTAAAGAAAAGTTTTCAAAACAATATTTATATTCTTCCTTATTTTGTACTTTCCAAAAAACGAACAGACAAAAATTTAAAAGAGTAAAAAATCATTACTTTAAGTAACGCTTAAATAAAAAAATTAATTTAGTATCCTTCGACATAGCCTCCATTTCTGCGTAGCGATTCATTTTGAGGGGTGGATTTTATGAATTTTTGGGCAATATGTTGCGGTTGTCAATTGACTTGATACGCTGGTAGAAAACTTTAAAATCTCTTCATTCATTCTGAATTAACCAAACCTTTTTACCATTTGTAATTTTATAACTATAATAGTTTTAAAAAGGTACTTTACTCACGGGCCACCTTTTATTTAACTTTCGGGAAATGCTCTCCATAAAATGGGGACTTGTTTCCAACTCTTGGAAATATTTTCCGTAAAATGTGATGTAACCTAATATCGACGTAAATCTAACTTCGGGAAATGCTCTCCATAAAATGGGGACTTGTTTCCAACTCTTGGAAATATTTTCCGTAAAATGTGATGTAACCTAATATCGACGTAAATCTAACTTCGGAAAATGTTCTCCATAACATGGAAATTTAAAAGTAACTTCTGGGAAAAATTCTTCGTAAAATATGTACTTGTAACAGATCTTACTGAAGTACAGCGGGTGATACTCCCCGCAAATAAGATGATGATAATTTTATTAGCCTATAGATGGGTAATTAACATGTAGACATTTTTAAGTTTATGTATTTATCTTTTGCTTATAAGATTTCATCGGTTTTTAGATTTGCCTTTCTTTTGCAAACAATATTTAATAAGCTTGTAGATTTGTCTTTAACATACAAAAAATTTTAAATTTATAGATTCACCGATTCCTTACACCTATTCCTTACAGGATTGCATAAGTTTTTAGATTTGTATTTTTTTCGTAAATGATAGTTTATAAGCGGGTACATTCGTCTCTAGCATATGGAATTTTGAAAGTTCATAGAAATACCGTATGCGAATGGATTTTATAAGCCAATATATTTACCTTTTACGTAAAAAATTTCATGAGTTTGTTGATCAATAAGACTGGCATTGATGAAATTCAACACACTTTGGTTTGTACTCCACACTCCGTAGAGCTCCTCCCTAAGGAGGTACAACTGTTGTATCTATGTAAATTTGCGCTCCGTGGGGGAAGATATGAGGTCCCGAGCTGAAGGTTAGGTAAGCCATCCTTTGGGTGAAATAGAATAGGTTTTTGTTTTGTTCCTTACAATCTTTTTTCCAGTTCACTGCTGTCCTGTTTTTCAGCACCTACTACTTTCCATTTTAACTTTAATTCTGCAAATAAATTTCTTTCTCAATTTACTTGTTCTGTACGCAGGGTGTGAGGACACACCTTGTGCGTAGATTCCCCGTTTTCTACTGTCCAGATTAAATGGTCCCTTCTCTGTACTTGTTTTAAATTACCTCTGTTGAGGCTAGTGAATCTTGAACTAACGAACATAAACACAATGACCTATTTAAACATAAAATAGAAGTAAAATCTAGTACTCTTTTTTTATCATCTCGCTTTCTGTTCCGTAAATTTTTGATAGTTTTATATTTACTTCGCTAAACATTGAGTATATTTTAATAATTTTCAAAAAATTAAGTAATGTGACAAATTAAATGGAACAAAATCCCGCGTAACTTTTCACCTACCTAAACAAGTAATTGTTCCGATCTTCAGTTGAAATTAAATAAAGCTTAATAAAATGCAAGTCATGTGAAATTCTTTACGTACACACGCCCGTACACACGCCCGTACACACTTTACGTACACACGCCCGTACACACTTTACGTACACACGCTCGTACACACTTTACGTACACACGCCCGTACACACTTTACGTACACACGCCCGTACACACAACAAGGAACATGTAAACAATGCGAACGCTATGGCCACTATGTATTTATTAGCTCACGTACATGAGTACACAAATGAGTATACAAATAAGGGGTAGACATAGGAGTACACAATTGAGTACACAAATAAGTAGACAAGTAAAGAGTAGACGAGTAAGGGGTAGACATAGTAGACAAATAAGGGGTGCGCAAATAACGAGTAGATAAATAAGGAGTATGCAATTAAGGAGTAAACAAGTAAGGGGTAAACAAATAAGGAGTAGACAATTAAGGGGTAAACATTACTAGACAAGTCCGAGACACTGCGTGCGTGCACATTCACTCTCGCATCATGTACACAATCTGTTACGTTATTCATCGTATGAAAGTTGACATATCGAAAATAATTAATTAATTAATAATAATTAACATCGTTTCAAAGTTGACAGATGGAAAATAATTAATTAATTAATAATAATTAACATCGTTTCAAAGTTGACAGATGGAAAATAATTAATTAATTAATAATAATTAACATCGTTTGAAAGTTGACAGATGGAAAATAATTAATTAATTAATAATAATTAACATCGTTTGAAAGTTGACAGATCGAAAATAATTAATTAATTAATAATAATTAACATCGTTTCAAAGTTGACAGATGGAAAATAATTAATTAATTAATAATAATTAACATCGTTTCAAAGTTGACAGATGGAAAATAATTAATTAATTAATAATAATTAACATCGTTTCAAAGTTGACAGATGGAAAATAATTAATTAATTAATAATAATTAACATCGTTTGAAAGTTGACAGATGGAAAATAATTAATTAATTAATAATAATTAACATCGTTTGAAAGTTGACAGATCGAAAATAATTAATTAATTAATAATAATTAACATCGTTTCAAAGTTGACAGATGGAAAATAATTAATTAATTAATAATAATTAACATCGTTTCAAAGTTGACAGATGGAAAATAATTAATTAATTAATAATAATTAACATCGTTTGAAAGTTGACAGATCGAAAATAATTAATTAATTAATAATAATTAACATCGTTTCAAAGTTGACAGATGGAAAATAATTAATTAATTAATAATAATTAATATCGTTTCAAAGTTGACAGATCGAATATAATAATAATTATTCCAACATTTACTGCCACATTTGCCGCATAGCAACTGAGCGTTCGAAAGGTTAGGAAAAGAGTTTAACATATGCTACAGTTTTACAGAAAAAGAAAGAAAAGAAAAAGTTTATTTCCAATAAAGTACAAACATGAAATGTTGATATATTGTTTTTTTAAAAGACTCTTCAATAGGTTTTCAAATTGATGACCTTTATGCTATGACATTTTCCATCAAAACTGTGAGTTCAATGGATGGATTAAACAAATGCATGATAGCATTTGATGCTATAATTCACCGTATTAAGTACTTTGATAGATTAACTGAACAAATACATTACGTTCAATCTGGAAAGGAAGCCTGTGTTGTGCTAGTATAGTCTAGATATAATCTTGCGTATTGTCTACGAACACATACATATATAGTCTACTGACACGAGCAAATAAACATTTGATATATAAAGTAACACTTAAGCTAGCTCATGAGTATTGGCGCTCCGTAGTTCATCCTTTAAATGCTATTTCTCTCTCTGTTAAAAATTATTTTATCATTTTTTTAAATTATATTTCTGGTTAAAAACATTTTTTCATTTAGTACAATGGTCATCCACGTTGCAGATATACTTGGCACTTTTTGAAAGTGTCCTTTCGTACGTCTTTTACAGAGTATTTTGTTTTAGAACACAATATTATTTTTCGCAATATTGCTCAGTCACGAAGTATTGCTCCATACCACGCAATATTACTCCATTTCACGCAATATTACTATTTCTCACCCAGTATAACTTCATTTCACGCAATATTACTCCATTCCACGCAATATTACTATTTGTCACGCAACATTACTCCAGTTCATGCAATATTACTATTTGTCACGCAGAAGCATAATATTGCTCCTTATCACGCAATATTTCTTTGTATTAGCAATATCGCCCCGTCTGACGTACTCACATACTGAAAGTTTGTTCTCCCGTCATGTAGGAGAATTACACATTGTTCATATACAGAAAGAATTGATTCATCTATATAAAGGATAAAATTCCAACAAATAGTCGTATACGCTAATATGTTGAAAGATTATACTCCTTATACATGAATAATTTGTATAATTATATGTGCGCATGGAAAGCCTGTTCTTCCTATCCACGTAAAAAGATACGAATCCTACACAGGTGTGGTTTTTACTCCGTATACTGTAAATCTTTAGGTAATAAGTTTCAGAAAATCTACAGAGTCAGTTTTCTTTAAATCCATGTTGTATAAAATACGTAGAAATGCATACACGCAAATTATGCAGAGCAACAACGACAATACATACACGTAAAATTCTTTACAAACAACTAAAAACAAACAACCAACCAAAATAAACATTTGAAAAACTAACAAAAAAGTCAAAGCGTTGCCCACAAACCGATGTTGTTAGTTAGATATACGTGAATGATAGGAGTATGAATAGGTTTTGCGAGGTATAAATATTCGGAAAGTGCTCCTTTAATTTTAGCACGGTGCTCCTTTAATTTTAGCAAGGTGCTTCTTTAATTTTAGCACGGTGCTCCTTTAATTTTTGTGCGGTGTACCTTCAATTGTGCGACGATGCTGCCTTAATTTGGGAGGGGGGATGCTCTTTTAATTTTGGGTCGGGGCTCCTTTAATCATGGGGCGGTGCTTCTTGCATTTTGAGTGATGCTACTTTTATTTTGAAGGGGTGCTCCTTTAATTTTGGGCAGGGCTCTTTTAATTATAGGGCGGTGATTCATTAATTTTGGGTGATGCTACTCTTCTTTTGAAGAGGTGTTCCTTTAATTTTGGTTTAGGTGGTGCTCTTTTAATTTTAGAACTGTGGTTATTTAATTGCAAAAAATTTTTTGCCAAATAACACTAGTTCCAACATGAAAGTAGTTTAGACAGCACAATTTTAACAAACAAGCATTACTAGCGGGTCTAACTACCTCGTGATACATAATTGAAGAAAATGAGTCTTTAGAAATTATACGTTAATCTTCAGAAATTTTACGTCATGAAACTATGTAAGGAAAGCACTGTGAAATATTAAGTACAAATCACTGGGAAAATATGAGAAATTTGTCAATTGAAAATTGACAGGTCATTGGAAAATATGTAGGTCGTTGTAAGTTATTGAAAGGTATACGTTATCGAACACTGAAAGTAGCTAATTAGATAATATAAATGACTGGTAATTATTGGTAATTATAACAATGAATAAATAAAGATAATGAATAATCGGAAAATATAGCTCATTGGATCAATCAAACAATTGAAAAGAATAGGCCACTAAAAATTAAAAGTCGTAGGTTGATAGGATCTATAAAAAATTGGACTCCCCACTAAAATAATTTGCTTAATTTATACAAATATCTCCGAAATATATAGATTATATAAAAATAGGAGCAATATGAGCAAAAAATATTGGGAGCACAAACAAACGCACTCGTAAGGTAAACTAACTCCAAAAAATCCCTCAAACTGAAATGCGTCACAAATGTCACAAAGTAAACAAGTCATTACCTATTGAACCCTGCATGAGCACTGATATCTTACATCAATGAAAAACACCCTGTGACATTTTCTAAATCACATTTGCTTCTTATTTACATATCATCAATACCAAAAACATGCGTTTCCATACACTCGAACAAAGCGTTAATTTATTCTACACAAAGTATGGGGATGCAAACGCTTAAATAGACTAACTGGCATTGAAGCACATAGTTTTCTAGTCTCTAAGACACGGTAGAAGAAACTAGGTAGCGTCAAACCAGTCTTATTTTCGTCGACCGTGTCACAATGCTGACGTCACGGCTTCGAACCAATAGCAGCGCTCTTATTGCATCTGAAAGCACTGCTAGCCCCAAATAAGGTATCACTATTGGCCTAACGACATGTCGCAATGGTGACGTCTTCCAGTGTGGAGGAAATGATGTCTTTCTATTGGCTAGTCGAACAAGAGGAGGTGTATTTTTTCCATAGGTATGACTTTGCCTCGTTTCCTCTACTATGGTTTATATAATACTAGTCGCAGCACTTCAGCTAGTTAGACGTTAGTTCAGGTCGTTAGTGAATATTTAGGTCGGGACTGCCAACTAACTGAAGAAAGTCATCAATCTTGTGAGCTAAATTAAGTCATAAATTTCAATAACTTAAAAATTATAATTATTACAAATTTACAAAATCGTAAACTTCAGCATTTCATGAAAATGGGTGTTTTACAAGCTGAATAAAGTTGTTTGCTAACTGAAATAAATCATTCGTGAATTTCGTGAACTAAATTAAATTGTAGTTTTCACAATTTGAATACAATCCTAAATGTCACAAAGTCTCATGAACTTCACATATTGAATTAAATTGTAAATTTAGCAAATTGAAGAAAAAATTCAAGGTCAACAAACTAAATGAATTCGCAAATTTTACAAACTAATTAAAATTGTAAATTTTATACACTGAAAAGATCATTTACATCGTTTGATGAATTTAATCATTGTGCGATAGATAGACTTTCTTGCTAGTCAAAGTGATTTAATTAAAGGGGTTTTCTAATCTGATCAAGAAGGCCGTTCACCTTATAGTACATAACACTGATAGGTTACAGTATATGGAATAATCATTAGGATTAATTTTTAGGCAGGTTGAATTTTCTTTATTTTGACCTAAACTATATAAGTCTAACCCCCTTGTGTTAATATAATCATTATGATTAATTTTTTGAAAGCGTTGAAATTTCTTCATTTTGATTCAAACAATGCAAGTCTAACCATTTTTTGTTGATACAACCCCTATGATTAATTTTCAAGTATATGAAAATATTATAATTTTCATTTAAACAATACAAGTCTAATCCCCCTGGCAGATTGGGGAGTTGTCTGATTTTCCTATGGACCAACAAAGAAATGCGATGCACTAAATGATGAGCTTATGAAAGTGCAATCCTGCATAACACTGATTAACATCTTAACATTCATGGGTCGAAACAGTTAACTTCCAAGAAATTGGCATAGTTATTCCAAACTAAATATAAGCCTAGGTCTTATAGATTATGTAAACTATTGCAATTTGTAAGCGAAATAAAGTATTAGATCTTGCAAATTAAATTAAGTCGTAAGTCTGGCGAATTAAAAAATTTTACATAGAGGGAATTAATATAAGTTTGTAAGTAAGTCTCGCTAACTAAATTAAATCAAATTGAATTAACTCAATACGACTAAAAATTTAGCAAACTGAAACTTTCATATCTCTCAAATTTAGTTAAAACAAATTTGTTGTAAGGTAGGCAAAACCACAAATCTTGCAAACCTAATAATTCAATAATGAATTTTGCAATATAATGATACGATGAATTTGGTAAACTAAATGGATCATCAATTATGGTACTAAAAAAATAAAAAAAATCTGTATGCTAAATAAAATCACGAATCTCCCACAGCAAATGAAATTATACATTTTTTGCAAGATAGATTGACGTATAAATTTTATAAGTGAAGTAAATCATAAACCTGATGCACAAAAGTCATAGATCTGACCGAACTACAAATGGACTTCATCCCTCCAGTCCACCCTGCCTCAGTACACCATATAAAACAATACAAACAAATCCCAATACAAATGGGTACAGAGTTTCAAACAAAACAATACATTACCTATTCAATATGGATACATTTTCTTACAAAATTTATGAATCGAATTTTGGCTTCAGATGTGAACATTTCCTCTAGTTACATATTTCTATCTTGTTGTTTAAAGTTGATTTTCGTTAATTCTTATGGCTAATTTTAGCTTCAATATTCAGCTCATATAAAGCTCAATTTTAATTTGCAACCTTAAAATGAACAAAATTGGATCGTGCCATTTGATTGTCAAGTATATGGGGAAATTTATCACCCGAAAATGTCTAAATAGCCAAGCAAAAAAATAAATAAATAATATCAGGCGTATGAAGTTAAAAAATACATTCTTCATACACAGTCTCCAAAAACTTTGTTCGTCAATTCAATGTGACTGGGAGATTTTATGCATTGCGTTATTTATCACAAAATTGGTAAATTTTAGAATATGTGATGGAATACCAATAAGAATTAAACCCTGTGTAGTCAGGATTTACATACTCTGATATACTTTACTATATACAAAGAATACATGCACTATCTTTCTGTCTATTTTGAGGGTTATTTTAACTTTCAAATACAAAATTTAGTAAACATTTACACAAAGATTCAACTATGTTATCATAATGTGTTCGTCCTTCAGTAATCAATCTTGTCTACCAAGTCCAAATTAAATGAACCACCTTCTCCGCCTACCCCTGAACAAGTCAAAAGGTTTGAGCAATCAATTTTCAAGTACAAAATATAATTGAGATGTTCTCGAAGTTTCAATTACGTTTTCATTATAACGTTTTTATTTAATAATTGACCACGTCTTCCAAGTCCAAGTTAGCTAAACTACCATCTTTACCTACCCCTGAACTAGTCAAAAGGCTTGAGCAACTAATTTTCAGGCACAAAATCTGGTTCAAACGTTCACGGAGGGTCAATTACATTATTATCATCATGTTCCTCATTCAATAATCAACCATTTCTACCAAGTCCAAATTAGATAAACTACCTTCTCCGCCTACCCCCAAACAAGTCAAAAGGTGTGTTGTTGTCGTCGTAATTGGTGGAGGAAGTTATAACAGTACTGCTGCTGCTGCTGCTGCTGCTGCTGCTGCCCTTGTTGCCTCCTCCAAAGAGGTTACCCAAGTTGGGGAGTTGGGGAAGTTGGGGCAGTTGGGGCAGGGGAGGTACGTCGGCTTCAGAGACCACCTGCACCACGTCCCCAACACCGCGCCCCACAGCTGAGGCTACGTCCCCGGCGGTTTGGACGATGGCGCCCCCTACGCGCAGACCTGGGGATGTTGTTGTATTATTTAGGATTTTATTATATATTAACATCGTAAATTAATGATTTTATTATAATAACAGCAATAACTTTATTTTGTAATATTGTTATATAATGTGTTATAATTTTAAAATTTCATTATATTTTACTGTAATAATTTTAATCTCCTGTCGAATGAACTATGGTACCATACGAATAAGGTTTATATTGTATCAGTATTAGGTGATTTTACACCATTTTTACTGTTGTGTATTCTATTCTTATTGTTATTCTAACATTCATCATTGTTATTTTATTTGCATTCTCTCCTGTTTGTATAATGGCACCCAATGGCAGACTTGGGGCTGTTTCTGTGCTATTTTTTTCTGGATTCAACTGTAATTTTATTTTATAATTTCGAGTTGTTTTAGAATAATGTTATGAATCTGCTATTGTATCGTCACAAGATCTTATAATTATTGTTTTATTATCATTAAATTACTTTCTCATCATGCGCTTTACGTCATTAATTAATCCAAAATTTCTTGTTTAAATTTGCCGCCCGCGTTGATCAAAGGGTGGCATAAAATCCTTTCACAAATTTATGTTTAGTAGGTAATCTGAAATTCATGTCAGATGTATTATTTATTTCTTGTAAGAACGCGGCAAACTGAAATTCACGTCAGATGTGTTTTTAATTTTTTTTAAATTAACGTTAGCTTAATTTATACTATCAATGTTTTTCACTAGGTTTGGTTTAGAAGACACCATATCGGTTCAATTTTTCATATTTAAATTACATAAAATGAGTGAGTGAAAACATCATTTAGATAAGCATTTTATCGTATTTAAGTACACAGCAAATAAAAGTTTTTCAGCGTCTGACCAGCTTTGATTGAAGATAGCTATCACTTTAGCGCATCCCGATAGGTTATGGAGCTGATGGAAGCGAGCATGTTGAGATAATGGAATAACTATAATTTTGTATCAATTAGAGATAATTGGAGAACTTACATTTCGCATCAATTAGAGATAAAGTGAGAACTATCAATTTGTGTCAATTAGAGATAAAGTGGGAACTATCATTTCGCATCAATTAGTGATAAAGTGAGAACTTTCGTTTCGCATCAATCAGTGATAAAGTGAGGACTAACATCCCGTTAATAAATGATAGAGTGATAATTATCATTAAACACCAACCAGAATTTTAAATTTCCTCTGTTAAAATTGCATGAAAGGAAAATAAATCGGAACATCAGCACGGTCACTTACACGAGAGTGTTCAGTGAGAGGTGTTGACAGTGTTCTTGTGCTACAGCCTACGTATTTGTAAATCGCACATTACTAATGCGTGTCTGTTAGTGAATTAGTGTTTGTAAATCATACCCTGCTCACAAGTGTCTGTTGTATTAGTGCTTGTGAATCATACACTACTAATGAGTGTCTGCTAGTGTATTAGTGTTTGTAAATCATGCCCTGCTCACAAGTGTCTGTTGTATTAGTGCTTGTGAACCATACACTACTAATGAGTGTCTGCTAGTGTATTAGTGTTTGTAAATCATGCCCTGCTCACAAGTGTCTGTTGTATTAGTGCTTGTGAACCATACACTACTAATGAGTGTCTGCTAGTGTATTAGTGTTTGTAAATCATAAACTGCGACTGAGTGTCTGTTAGTGAATTTGGTATTATATTATACAGAGATTGTGTACTTTGCGTAGTGACGTGGTGATAATGTAATATGGTAAGCAATCTTTGGGTAATAATGTCTGAGAATAGAATTTGAAAATAGTAATTTGAATGATAGTGTATCTTGAAATATATATTTTAATCTTTCATGAACACATCAAAACTTTAACGACAGTAAAGAAACACTAGAAAGACTAAATTTTGCGTTTAAACATTAAAATAATTAATTAATCAATTTTAATAAATTTGAAAGTTCAATGAAGACAGATGCTGGAAAATAATTATTCAAAATTTTTTTGTGAATTTCTAGACTATTTGAGAAGAACGCGCGTAAAAGCTCTCGGCAGCAGTTTTTATATTGATTTAATATAAAAGATTTATTACAAAAATTATATTCATTCATTCTAGGCCTTCATGCTTCAACATCAAGCGAATTGGGGATGGCATCCAGCCAAAAATAACCCTCTGACCTCCTTCAAATGAGCCACTGACCCCATCAAATGACCATCTGACCTTCATCAGACGACCCTTGACTTCCATCAAACTACCAAGGGACCTCCCTTAAACAGCCCACTGACCTCCATTAGAGCTCTATCAAAAGAACTCCCCCACTCTGAAATCCATCAAACTGACTAACTTGACATCACTGACCTCCATCAAACACTTCCATAACCTCTACCAAACACCCCCTGACTTTTACCATACACCCCCAATAATCTCCATCACAGATGTAGGAGCTGGTGTCCATGAAATCTCCATCAAACACCCCTATGACCTCCATCAAGCCTCCACCAAACCGACCTCCGTCGAACCTCCCCCAAACATCCCAATGACCTCAAACAAACACCCCTATGACCGCCATCAAACCACCAAACCGACCTCCATCAAAGATGTTGGAGCTGGCGTCCATGGAGCTGGAGCCAAACTTGGCGAGGACGCGGCCGTGGAAGGCGAGCACTTGGGACACGATGTTGACGAGGATGTCCATGGCGTCTCTGATCATCTCCGAGCCCGACTCGATGATGGAGCGCATGTCATCCGCGTTCTCCCCTATCACGTCGCTGATGGTGGTCTTCAGCGGCGTCGCTGCCTGCACCGCTTCCGTTATCACGCGTGCCTTTATCGCAGGAATCTGGGTAGAGAGGAAGAGAGTTTGCGCTCAAGGCAGGTTGGTGGTTTTTGGTGCAGTTTGGTGAGTTTGGGTATAAATGAAGCTGGAAACATGGCTTTGCGGAATTTGAGGCGTGTTGTTTTTTTATTTTTCGAAGTTTGGTTAGTTTGAGAATTAATGAAATACATATAATATATATATATTAATGAAATGAAAATTATATTTATATAAAACATAAATATGTATATAAAAATATCTATAAAATATATATAAGGACCCACTCACCTGGAGGAGGATGCGCAGGATGGAGGAGCTGAGGCGCCCCACGAACCTGAGGCCGTCCGTGGCGGCGGTGGTGAAGCTCTTGATACCCTCCCGCACCCCGCCCCCGCCCCCTGCCCCCTCCTTCAGGTTCCTGATGCCCCTGGGGACACGTGGGCAAGTGGGACACGTGAGGTGGGTGGGACACGTGAAGTGGGTGGGACACATGAGGTGAGTGGGGCAAGGGAGATACATGGGACCAGTGTGGCCCTTGGTCAAGTGAGGCCCGTGTCACCTCTTTAGGTATTTTATTAGGCGATCGATTTTCAGAAATTTTCACTTCTATTGTAAAAATATGTACCCGCGTGTGACTGAACAATCTATGAAAAAAATGCTTATTTTTCACTGTTTTTTTCTTTCGTAGCTGTATACTGCACAACTGTAATTACAGGTGCGTATACTACGCAACAATACGTGTGTGTGCCCCACAAGAACACGTATGTAATAAATAAACGTGAAATGAAGTACGTATTTAAGGAAATTATTAGCTTGTCACACTCCCGTTCCTCTCCGCACCTTCACATATGTAGTCCGCTCTCATGCTGAGAGGTGTGACCTTCCTGTTTGGTTGTATAAATCAAATGTAATTATTTTTTGCATATAGTCAATTAGTCGAAATGGACGTTCCGACTTCCTGAGTTAATATCAACGCTGAAACTAGACGGAAAAAGCTAGTCTGATCTAAATCAAAATAATTAAAATAGCGGGAGAAAAGAAAAAAACTGATTGTAATTAACGAATCATAAATACTACGCTAGTTGCAAATGAAATGTTGATGGCATGCCGTTTAAAACAGGTTGATCTTTTAAAATGTATACAATCATTCTTAAATGCGTAAGTTTATTTGACTAAACGCAGAGGAAATTACTTCAAAATCATCTAACCAAACTGAAATACCACAGTGTCACCGTGACCGAGTGGTTACGAGCGCGTACCCTTCACGGGGCAGTTCGAATCCCGGCAGTAAAGCCCGGTGTTCCTCCCCGTTGGAAAAAGGGAGACCTCACCCACAATTCCCCACTCCACACAGGTGTATGCAATGGGTACCGGCTTGACCGGGGTAACCATCATTGCGTCCTGGTGTTAGTTATAAGGCATTTGAAAAACCAATGTACAAGATGAAATGTGTCAGGCTTGATTGGAATGAGATATCCTTTCTGCATGAGAGCAGACTGAGGAATGGGAAGGTGCGGAGAGACACTGCTTGATATTACAAAGCTCATGCCGGCATGCTCTGCGACACGCACACCGAGAGCTCGAGTAGTTGAGCCCACGTACTCAGACGCACACTGTGCTCAACTGTATTTTGTTTTACACTCGTGATGTGTGGTGCACAAGTGCACGCAGCATGTGTGTATAGTACACAACAATACGTGTGTGTACCGCAAAACTACACAGAACACATGTGTGCACTACACAACTGTACACAACACATGTGCACTACACAACTGTACACAACACATGTGCACTACACAACTATACACAACACAAGTGTACTACACAACTGTACACAACACATGTGCACTACACAACTGCACACAACACATGTGCACTACACAACTGCACACAACACAAGTGTACTACATAACTGTACACAACACATGTGCACTACATAACTGCACACAACACAAGTGTACTACACATACTCCACGATGTTGCCCGGCAGCTCAGCGATGCCCGCCAGAGGCCCGTTCCCGCCGCCACCGCCGCTGCTGCCCTGGTTGCGGTTGAGTTTGTTGATGACGGTTGACAGGCCGCCAACTACTGTCGATCCGATGGCGATCGCCTGGCCCACGTTGCCGAGAACGTTGCCCTGAGGGGTTGGAGGGGTTGAAGAGGCTAAAACGGCCCCTAGACGATCAATTTTATTGTCAATATAATTGACAATAATGAATATTGACAATTTAATTGATCGTCTGTGGGCTTGATTGACGACCGTCAGTTAATTGACTTTGTGGGCAACAAAAAATCTCATCAATATATTGAGTCAATGATATTGACAATTAAATTGATCGTCAATGGGCCGCTTTATGGATAGTTTGAGGGATTTGGAAGAGTTTGGAGGAGTTTGGAGAGGTTTGAAGAGATTTGGAGAGGCTTAGAGAATGGTATGGAGGGGCTTGCAAGGGTTTTAAAAAATTTGGAGTCATTTGAAGGGTTGAGGAGGGTTTGAGAACTTTGAAGGAGTTTAGAGAGGTATAAATGAGTTTAAATTGGTTTTGGAGGCTTTGAAGCGGCTTAGAGAAAAATACTGAGAGGAAATCATGAAGGGGAGGAAGGCATTTTTGACCAGAGTGGACTTGGAGAGGGTTGTGGGTGACAGTTGTACGATTTACGTAAGAATTTTGAGAAGGATATTGTGGATATAAGAGTACGATTTACGTAAGAATTTTGAGAAGGATATTGTGGATATAAGAGGGAGAGATTCTGAGGGGGCTTAGAGGAGGGATTTAGAAAGAAATAAGGGGGACTTAAAAGAAATAAGGGGGACTTAAAAGAAATAAGGGGGACTTAAAAGAAATAAGGGGGACTTAAAAGAAATAAGGGGGACTTAAAAGAAATAAGGGGGACTTAAAAGAAATAAGGGGGACTTAAAAGAAATAAGGGGGACTTAAAAGAAATAAGGGGGACTTAAAAGAAATAAGGGGGACTTAAAAGAAATAAGGGGGACTTAAAAGAAATAAGGGGGACTTAAAAGAGTACCGAAAGGGAATTTCGATAAGGGAATTTCTTGGTGGAGGGTTTAAGATAGATTTTGGAAAGGAATTTTCGGAGGTGTAATTTGAGTTTTCTCAAAAGGAGTTTCGTAAGCGGTAATGAACTAGGTGATTATTTTAGAAAAGGGAGTTTAAAGGAGGATTTCAAAAAGTCGTGTCAATGTTCTAATAAATATTAATTTAATTAAGGTTCAAAATTCTGTGGGATGATACCAATTTCAAGATCTTTTTATTTATTTGAAGAAATTTAATTTAAGTAACTTAAGGGCATCATCTCAAGATTTTGACTATTTTCATCCGATTCGCCTGAAATTTGAACAGTATATGTATTTGTTGAAAGTAAACTTTTTTACTCCTGTAACTTAACTAACAAAACTAAACACAGTTTAAGAATCCTTGAAGCATTTCTAACAAACGCATGTTCAAAAATTGGAACATTTGGAAATCAAATTTTTGTGAGATTTTTTTTACATCAATGATACTTTATTTTTGGTTTTGAGCTTTATAATTTTTTTTCAAATTTGGAAGTTTATCAAAATACGTTTGTTAGAAATGTTCTAAGGATTCCAAAACTGTTTTTGGTTTTGTTCTAGCATCAAAACTCAATGACTAATTATCTTTTGAATGGTAAAATGTATGATTTTTCAGGAGAACCCAAAAACAAGAATATACTATTGAATTGCAATAACATGGACAATGTTCGTACATGAATGCAATTTTCATGTTCTATTTTCATGTACAAATAATGTGCAACATTTTCCTTGTGAAGTTCAATGTAACATATAAGAAATGTCGTGCATAAAAATATATATATTTATTTTTTTTCCTCCGAATAAATTATGAAATTTTATATTTATTGTATGATTCTTATGAAATTTGACTATTATATATATATAACTTTTAAAAAGAAACACAAATTTGCTATTCATTTTTTCGATACAGGCCTTAGTTTTTTGAAAAAATGGACATGTTGGTTTTTTTAGTTCATTTTTATTGATATTTCAAATGAATAGAACTCATTGAGTTTTTATGCTAGAACAAAACCAAAGACACTTGTAGAATTCTTAAAGCATTGTTAACAAAGTTACGGTTTCAAATTTTCCATTTTCCGTTTTGTTTTCTTTTTATATGGGGTCGAAAATTCAGGATTTTTAGTCCTCTAATCCTCCCCTAAGAGGGGGGGGGGGATCTAGTGTCCATAGCGCCATAAAATTTTAGGACCAAAAAGTCAACCACCTAAGGGTCCTTTTCCAACAAAAAAACAAAACTTCCTTCATTAAGTGAATGAATGAATAACTAAATTCACGATGGTGGTATTCATTCAAAAACGTAAGAAATTTTTAGCAATAAACAAAAGTAATACACGACGTCGTAGATTTTTACCATCAATTTTTAAAAATTGAACGCAATGATTTCAATAATCAAAAACTAGAATTATACTGATGGGAGAAGAAATACTTCAAATACTCTCAATACTTGTATTCACTCAATAAATAAAATTCACTTTATAACCAATGTTCACTCAATACCCAATGTTCACTCAATAACCAATGTTCACTCAATAACCAATGTTCACTCAATAACAAATGTTCACGCAATGACCAATATTCACTCAATAACCAACATTCACTCAATAACCAACATTCACTCAATAGCACACATTCATTCAATAACCAACATCACTCAATAACCAACATCCACTCAATAACCAACATCCACTCAATAACCAACATTCATTCAATAACCAACATTCACTAAATAACACACATTCATTCAATAACCAACATTCACTCAATAACCAACATCCGCTCAATAACCAACATTCACTCAATAACACACATTCATTCAATAAGCAACATCACTCAATAACCAACATCCACTCAATAACCAACATACACTCAATAACCAACATACACTCAATAACCAACATACACTCAATAACCAACATACACTCAATAACCAACATACACTCAATAACCAACATACACTCAATAACCAACATACACTCAATAACCAACATACACTCAATAACCAACTTTCACTCAATAACCAACATACACTCAATAACCAACATACACTCACTAACCAACATACACTTAATAACCAACATTCACTCAACAACCAACATCCACTGAATAACCAACATACACTTAATAACCAACATTCACTCAATAACCAACATACACTCAATAACACACATACACTCAATAACCACTATACACTTAATAACCAAAATTCATTCAATAACCAACATACACTCAATAACCAACATTCACTCAATAAGCAACATACACTTAATAAACAACATTCACTCAATAACCAACATCCACTCAATAACCACCCAATAACTCAATAACTCACCGCGCTGGTGCTCCCGCTTCCCCCCGTCGTCCTCCCGCTGCTCCCCCCACCGACTCCCACCAGGCTGAGTTTTGTTCTGAACAGAAATCATTTCACATTTGTAATATAAATGATAATTTTATTGAATCAATAATTTCACTGCCTCCACTCACACATCTTGTGTTTTTTAGCACACATATTGCGTGTGATACGCACACTCTACGCTCTGCAGCGGCGTGTGAGCGTGTACTTGTGTATGTGTGTGTGTGTTTGTTTGTGTGTCGTATTTGTGTGTGTGTGAGTGTGTGTGTGCGTGTGTGTGTGTATATGTGTGTAAAGGCCAAAAAACAGCCCCTGTGTATCATCTATAACGTGTTGATTAATAATAAACAGAAATAAGTAATAATGAGCATGTTGCTACATACATGGAACCTAGTAAGAACGTTAACCAAACCCATAAACTGCGGGAAATGTAAATAAATTACAAAATAGTAAAAAGTTTGATGATGACCTAAGCGACATACGAAAAAAAGCACTTAAGAGAAACAAGTAACTTTTCTGAAGGCGAGCACAAAACAACCACAAAATGAAAACATCAACAATCACAATACCCAAGCGAACAAAAACAAACGCAAGTCCAACTCAACAACAACAAACAAAACATAACCAGCAACAACAAATAAAATAATACCAACCACAACAACAAACACATCAAGTCACCAAATTAACGCAACTCCCGTGATGGTTTTCTTGACGGTACCCTTAACAAATCAATGACAACGTAATAGACAAAGTATTTAACACCTAGCCCAATAAACACAACTCACATGAAGATATTCTTTGATGGTGCCTTCCGTACTAAAAAAAAACAATTAACAAATCAATGACTATTTAATTACCGAATCAATTAACAACTGATCAAATTAACACAATTCACCAGATGATTTTTTTGATGATACCTTCTCTCTTTTCTTTCCCCCTTACTATAAAAAAACAACGACAAAGCTTCACCAGCTGCCAAATAAATAAAGCTCACATGATCATCTACTTGATGATACCCTCCCTCTTCTCTCTTCCACCCCTACTATAAAAACCAAAAAACAACAACAGCAACAAAGCTACATCGGCTGCCAAATAAATAAAGCTCACCTGATGATTTTCTTGAGGGTGCGCCCCAGCGCCCCGCCCTGCTCCTCCCCCCCGCTGCTGCTGCTGCTGGTCGAGCTCCCCCCGCCGCTGAACTTGTTGACGACGCGCTCCACGCCGCGCACGATCGTCGAGCCCGTGCTGATCACGTTGCCCACCGTCCGCAGCACGTCCTGCCGGCCGAATTGTGGGTTGTGCGGTCGGGTTCAGGGGTTTTATGGTCGGGTTCTGGGGTTTTATGGTCGGGTTTAGGGGTTTTATGGTCGGGTTTAGGGGGTTTTATGGTCGGGTTTAGGGTTTTTTTAGTCGGGTCCAGGGGTTATATGGTCGGGTTCAGGGGTTATATGGTCAAGTTCAGGGGTTATATGGTCGGGTTCAGGGGTTTTATGGTCGGGTTCAGGGGTTTTATGGTCGGGTTCAGGGGTTTTATGGTCGGGTTCAGGGGTTTTATGGTCGGGTTCAAGGGTTTTGTGGTTGAGTTTAGGGGTTTTGTGGTTGGGCATGTTGGGTTATATGTTCGGAATTTGTGGCTTCATAGTCGGGATTTTAAGCTTTATTGTTGGGTATGTTGGATTTCATGGTCGGAATTTTGAGTTTATGGTTGAAATTTTCAATTTGATCTTTGGAATTTCGAATTTATATTCAAAATTTTGGGTATTGTCTGAAAATTTTTGTTTATGGTTGGAATTTGGGGTTTATGGCCATAGTTATTATGGATTGAGGGTTTTGGGGTTTCATGGTCGAAGTTAGTTGGGTTTGAGGGTTTTTAGATCGAAATTTTTCGGTTTATGTTGAAAATTTTTGGGCTCATAGGTTTCATGTGAAAGGTTTTTAGGAATAAAAATTTGATTGAGGAATTTAGAAAGATTGTGGGTTTTATGCCGGAAATTCAAGAGAGCGTGGTTTTCATTGCCAAAAGTGGTTACTTAAAAAGGAAAGACTCGAAATTCTGAACTACGGGTTTAGCTTAGTTTTTGTTAGCTATCAGTTTTGAGTCTCCGTGATGAATTATGTATCATTCGTTATAAAATTTACGGATTAATTACACATAGGGGGGAGGGAAGGGAGGGGGATGGAGGGGAATCAGATGTTCATAGGAAATATTCATGGAAATTCAAAGAAGAAGGATTTAAGGTTCATGGCAGCGCTACTGTGCGATTGTGGGGAAATCATCATTTTGGTAGAACAGCCATTCAGGTCCGCAAAACTATGTATTGTATCTTTGGGAATCAGCTCTCCCAGGGGGAATATGTGAGGTCCCGTGCAAAAGGTGAGGTGAGCCTTCCATTTCGTGAAAAAATATGTTTTTTTATGTTACGGACAACCTTTTTTCGGTTTACTTCTGTCCTGCTTGTGAGCACGTACTATTTTTTTCAACTTTTATCTCGTTCGTAAACTTTTTTCTCAACCCACTGTTTCTCTGCACCTTGTGCATAGATTCCGCGTCCCGTTACTGTCATACTAAATGGTCCCTTCTTTCTTCCTCCCTTTGGATAGCCTTTGCTGCAGTTAGAGAAGCTTAAACTAACATCTAATCTAATCTTTGGCCGGGAAAAGTTAGGTTTTATTATTAAGAACTAGGGGACTTAACAAGGAGGATTATGGGTTCTTGATTTCGTTGGTTAGAAATAATGAGCTTTATGAGCAAGAACATTTCCATAATTATCATTTCCAAAAAATATAAAATATATAATAAATTACTTGATAGTATTATTATTTTGATATTTAATACAACAATTACAGGAGTGATGATTATAAAAGTTCAACATTATCGGTTGAAAAGCAATTACCTTTAATTAATTTTTTTGACGCTGAAAAAGTTGAAATTTTGAACGGAAGAAACAATCATTTACGTTCACGTTCATTTTGATTGAAAGTCAAATTTATCCTTATTTAAATTGAGCATCAATGAGTAAATTAAATTTAACCTACATTTAATACGAGGGACACTGAACGCTTGCACGCTACTGCAACCGCGGCAAGGAGCGTAAGATTGTTGGAAGGTCCACGTCGTAATTCCCTGCCGTAGCAGCGAACACAACTCATTCACGCCTATCTAAATACAATACATCTATAATAATGAGAGTAATAATGCGTAAGTAATGGCTATTTACGTCTATTTAATTATTGCATCTTTTATAATAAAAATAATAAATCGTAATTAGTAGTTTTTTACGTTTACCTAAATAATATAAGTTTCTCCGTGCATGATGCGCCTTATATCTCCGGAGTCCTATAGCTTAGTTTAATGCTTAGATCTCAACGTGCGCCACCGGTGGGACACGGGAGGCCATTTTCACAACGCTGCTGACCGACCAGTAGTCACAAACTCAATTTTCATAAATACTTAATCAAAGCTAAATGAAGGCACGATCCAGTTCATGTTTGCTATTTTCAAAATGGCGCACCACAATTGACTTTATATTCGAGTTGAATAATGAACTTCACTTTAACCCGTCGCGGTCAGCGTGCTAAAGTTTACCAAGCTATTTTTGAAATATTCATTAAAAATAGCTTATAAGGTGTTATATCTACACGCGGCGTTTCGCTGCGCCGAGTTCAAATCACATCGTTACCTGATTTTTCTACAAGGTTTGCAGCTCTTGATGAGTTACTGATAATACTTTAGTGCGTAAGTAATTTGATTATGGAGCAACTAAAACCGAGTTTTGAAAATACCTTTACTCCGCCACCGTTGTTGTTGTTGCTGGTGGTGGTGGTGGTGGTGGTGCTGCCCTTGTTGTTGTTGCTGCTGCTGCTGCTGGAGCTCGATGCAAAATCTCCGATTAAAAATCCCTCTCCGGAATTGTCACTGTTGGTGCGGATAGACCAGAAGTTACTATTTACTTGCCCATATATTGTACATAAAATGAATATAATATAAAAATACAGTCTCGCCAAATTGTACATATGTATGCACATGAAATATGTTCCTAAGTGCCAACTGAAAAGTACCCATTCTTTGACTGCCAAGTACTAATGAATCTCGTCATAGCCCTGCGGTTTCAGGACCTGCCTCTGTGCGGGCAATGAGGGTTCGAATCCCGGGCTGGATGGCGATTTTCTCCGTTGGGTATAGGGGAAAAATTCCAAGCACAATACCCCACTCTACCCAGGTTTCTGAAATAGGTACCGGTCTTGACCGGGGGAAAGCGTCATGGCGTCCTGGTGTTAGTTATAAGGCATTTGAAAATCCAATGTACAAGGTGATTTGTATCAGGCTTGAATTGGAAATAAAGCATCCGTAGATGCCGTTGTTTGTTTGTGGTTTTGTTTAGATGCAAATGTTCGATCGAAGAAAAGATCATTAAATTCAAGATAATTTGAATGCCACAAAGAAAACTTGGTTGCAGTAGACACGAAAACCAAAATATTTGAGTAATCATTTGTAAAATAATGGGTCGCTATTTTGGGGCTCCCTGTAGATCGCTGTTACTTTCTTAGTGTTCAGTTGATTTCTGTTCGAGTTCCTTAAGCAAGTCAAGCTTTCTCAAAAATAACTATAGCAATATACTTATTGACTATATAGCTATAGATATTATAATCAAAAATGATTATACCTATATAGTTTTCTACTACATAGCTATAAATGCCTTAATCAAAAATAACTATATCTGTATAGTTATATTAATAATTAGAGTAATAATTTGTTACACGAGATGCTTTATAGTGAGAAAAATCATTGGCTGTTATTTTGCTGCCACAAATATTTCCCCTGTTACAAAAGAGGCTGGAGCAATATTTTGCTAATATTTTGGTGCTAAAAATATTTTGCTGCCAGAAAGAGGTCGAGGCAGTATTGTCTAACTCCAAAGTACTACACCACGGGACTCTGCGCCAGGGGGCAATTTGTTTGAATGTTGTCTTCTGTTTCATTTGTGCTGTTACTGCTCGTTGTCTCGAGGTAGTGGGCTTATAAAAACTTAAGTTACAGATAGACTCCCCACAGGAAACTGACATTTACCTAACAAAACCTCACAGATATCTGACAGATACCGAACTGATAACGGACAAATACCTGACAGATACCGGACAAATACCTGACAAATAACTGACAGATACCGGATAAATATCTGACAGCTACCGGAAAAATACCTGACAGACATCGGACAAATACCTGACAGATACCGGACAAATACCTGACAGATACCGGACAAATACCTGACGCCACCGGACAAATACCTGACAAGTAGATACAAGACTCACTTGTTGTTGTTGTTGTTACCAAAAAAGCTCCTCTTGTCGTGCTGGTTGTCGTCCAGAGAGTGGTCTGCGTTCTCCTTAGCGCTGTCGAGCAGCGTCTGCACCACCGAGTTGCCATGGTAACTCGCGTCCGTGTCCGTGTTGAGATCGTGCGGGTTGAGGGGGCCATGCTGGTTGGCCGCGTTCACCAGGCTTTTCTTCCTTATTGCGTCCTCCAGGCTGGGTGAGTTAGGTGGCTCATTATTGTTTGTTATCCGTGTAATGATATATATTGTTTGTTTAATAGTTTTTACTCGAAAGCTCTATTTTTATAAAGAAGACTTCATGAATGATGTTTTTACCCTCCTTGATTATTCGGTTTTTATGTAGATTACGTTTCCCGAAACGAAAATCAATAAGGTATTATGTTAAATCAGGCTGTTTAGGTTCGATTAGGTATGAGCTTCGAGTTCATTATTAAAATTAATTCTAATAAAGGTATGATATCACTATGTCAAAGTTGTAGTTATAGGTTAGTTGAAAAAAATGCCATTAATCAGCGCGAATTCCCTATTTAAAAGGTTAACCCTTATACGTGTGATAACCATTCATTTAAAGTTTTATCCTTAATTTGCACGATGCTTATTTATTTATGAAGATATTATATTTATTTATGAAGCCATTGTTTAGTAAAGAGTATTTAGTTCAAGATATTTATTTAAGGGCTTTTAGTTAAGGGTATTCACTTGAGGGTTTCTATATATGATGGTATTGTTTAGTCACGAAATAAACATTTTCTCCTTTAGGAAATGTTAATACGAGGGATAAAGTATTTCTGAGAAATTTCAGTATGAAAGAAGTAATCCCCGCTACAACAATACAAAGTTCAACCAACTGTGTATTGTTATATAATGGATAATCCTACAATTATATTCTATCCAACATAAATTATATTGTCAAATAGTTGGTTGCTTGATTGGAGAGCGTCTGTGACGCTCACAAGGACGCTCAATGACCGTATCTGTGATACGAGTTTCACCAGTGCACAAGTACAAGAATATTTTAATGGCGGGTACTATTGGGATGGATATATTTGTTTGGCATCCACATCTGCAAGATTTGTTCCAGCAAAATGTCCAATGCCCTCATTTTGGACGGGCCGTGTGCACTAGATATATATATATATAATACGCAATCACATAGAAACCATTTTACAGAAAAACCAAGCTCACAAAATTCATTATGTATATTATGCAGTCACACTGCAAACAGCAAATTCTTTATATATACATTAGCAGGTAATAATCACCTCTGCTCGAATGGTCCGTAGTTATGACCTGTCTGGCGCACCTCCCTCCTCAGCACCTCCCCGGGTATCGCGATGAGGTCATACTCCACCTGTCAGTGCCGAGATCATTAATTCTGGGTGAGTAGGTGATGATTCTTACGTATTTGTGAGGGTAGGTCATAAGGGTGTGTGGTGATAGGTAAGGATGCAGGTAACAGTTGCTAGATGCTGATGTTTAAAGTTTACAGATCATAGTTATCAGGTCATACCCTCTTGGCAGGTAATGAATGACCTGTTGAAAGATTACAATTTGTTGACAGATTATGACCTACTGAAGGGTTATGCTGAGGTCAGAATGACGTACATCAACATTAGGTCATGAGGGTTATGCAGTCGCCATCGACTCGTAATGACCTGGCGGTTATGATTAATTACCTGCAAATTTGAGAAAGAAAAATTTAGGAATGAATTCTGTTAAGTTTGGGGAGTCATAGATGGGTCATCGTGTTCATGTGTGGGGTTATGTACAAAGCAGGTAATTATATAGCAGCAGGTAATTATATCGAAGACAAGACCTGATAATTATGTCAAAGTCATGACTAATCAATTTTATACTAGTCAAGACGAGGCAATTACGTAATAGTCAAGACTAGGTAATTATGTGGTGGTGAAGACAAGCATTACATAACAACCTAAGCCAAGTAATTAAGTCAAACTCAAAATTGGGTTATAAGATCAGAATCAAAACACGATAATTTAGCCGAAGTTGTACAATATCATGTCTTATTGACCAAAAATAATCACAATAATTATAGATGTTTATAAAATTATGATAATCATCGAAATTAATAAAAATTATGATGATTATGGACGTTACTACTACTAACTGCTTAAAATAGAGTTTGAAGATATTACTAACTAGCATTATCATGCATTGGTGATCGAAACACGTCGATGTCAGTAATTAATGTTCAACATCAATAATAGGAAGTTAATAATAAATACAAATATAAATAACGGTCACCGTTAAACGTCTGTTCCACAGAACATAGAACAGATAATTACTTTAATGCAAATTAGGATTTAGTAAAAACTTTGTGACAAATAATTACGTTATTGTTAATTATAAGTAAATTTAACGCCACTGTTAATTGTGTACAGTCGTCTGTGTACAGTCACCTGTGTACAGTCACATGTGTACAGTCGTCTGTGTACAGTCACCTGTGTACAGTCACCTGTGTACAGTCACCTGTGTACAGTCACATGTGTACAGTCGTCTGTGCACAGTGTCATGTGTACCGTCAGCTGTATACAGTCATCTCTGTACAGTGGCCTGCGTACAGTCACCTGTGTACAGTCACCTGTGTACAGTCGTCTGTGTACAGTCACCTGTGTACAGTCACATGTGTACAGTCGTCTGTGTACAGTGACATGTATACAGTCACCTGTGTACAGTCACCTGTGTACAGTCACATGTGTACAGTCGTCTGTGCACAGTGTCATGTGTACCGTCAGCTGTATACAGTCATCTCTGTACAGTGGCCTGCGTACAGTCACCTGTGTACAGTCACCTGTGTACAGTCGTCTGTGTACAGTCACCTGTGTACAGTCACCTGTGTACAGTCGTTTGCGTACAGTCACCTGTGTACAGTCACCTGTGTACAGTAGTCACCTGTGTACAGTCGTCTGTGTACAGTCACCTGTGTACAGTCGTCTGTGTACAGTCACCTGTGTACAGTTGTCTGTGTACAGTCACCTGTGTACAGTCACCTGTGTACAGTCGTCTGTGTACAGTCACCTGTGTACAGTCACCTGTGTACAGTCGTCTGTGTACAGTCACCTGTGTACAGTCACCTGTGTACAGTCACCTGTGTACAGTCACCTGTGTACAGTCACCTGTGTACAGTCACCTGTGTACAGTCACCTGTGTACAGTCACCTGTGTACAGTCGTCTGTGTACAGTCACCTATGTACAGTCACCTGTGTACAGTCACCTGTGTACAGTCACCTGTGTACAGTCACCTGTGTACAGTCACCTGTGTACAGTCACCTGTGTACAGTCGTCTGTGTACAGTCACCTGTGTACAGTCACCTGTGTACAGTCACCTGTGTACAGTCACCTGTGTACAGTCACCTGTGTACAGTCACCTGTGTACAGTCACCTGTGTACAGTCACCTGTGTACAGTCACCTGTGTACAGTCACCTGTGTACAGTCACCTGTGTACATTCACCTGTGTACAGTCGTCTGTGTACAGTCACCTGTGTACAGTCACCTGTGTACAGTCAAAAATTTGTTTTAGGGTTGATATTAGAGTTGATGTTCGAGTTGATGTTAGATTTGATGTTAGAGTTGAGGCTAGAGTTGATGTTAGATTTGATGTTAGAGTTGAGGCTAGAGTTGATGTTAGATTTGATGTTCGAGTTGAGGCTAGAGTTGATGTTAGATTTGATGTTAGAGTTGAGGCTAGAGTTGATGTTAGATTTGATGTTAGAGTTGAGGCTAGAGTTGATGTTAGATTTGATGTTAGAGTTGAGGCTAGAGTTCATGCTAGAGTTGATGATAAAATTTACATTGATGTTATTTATTTAGGTTGCTGTTAGGATTTTTTTAAATAAACATCAATTTGGTTGAGTTATGAATGATCGAGATGTTATTAAATGTTATTAATAAGGGTTATTATTTCCGTTAATGTTTTAGATCAGTCGTCAACCAATGTTAGTTCGTCGGAAAATAACGTAGTTTTACCTCCAGTCTCGTAATTGAGGCGGTGATGGCGTCTGCAATTCAGTGTTGTTTACGGTTATTTTCAGGTCGTCATCCGTTGTTTACTTCCATTTTCTGTTTGTCGTATGTTGTTCATGGTTATTTTCAGTTTGTCGTCCGTTGTTTAGCAGTTATTTTCAGTTTGTCGTCCGTTGTTTAGCAGTTATTTTCAGTTTGTCGTCCGTTGTTTAGCAGTTATTTTCTGTTTATCGTCCGTTGTTCAGTTATTTTCAGTCTGTCACCCGCTATTTCCAGTTTTCGTCTGTCATTACGGTTATTTTCAGTACGTCTTCTCTTTATATGATTATTTAGGCTGTCATCCGTCGCTTAGAGTCATTTCAGATTATTTATCCGTCGCTTAGAGTCATTTCCGATTAATTCATCCGTCGCTTAGAGTCATTTTCAATTAATTCGTCCGTCGCTTAGAGTCATTTCCGATTAATTCATCCGTCGCTTAGAGTCATTTCCAATTAATTCGTCCGTCGCTTAGAGTCATTTCCGATTATTCATCCGTCGCTCACAAATGTGTGTGGATCTCAAGCTTAATTGTTAAATGTGCTGCAGGTTTTTCGTATTTCGTAATTCGGCTACTCTTGTGATTATTCTTAGCGAATGAAGCGTTAGAAAGGGAACAAGTTGCACCATTTGCAACATATCGACCAGGTTCAAGTTAAGTCAATATGCAACTTTTTTTTCTTGTCTAGATTCATAACGTATATATATATATAGCTTTGTATATATATATATATATATATATATGATGAGTATATTTCTATATTCAAATTTGATACATAGGTGAGGTGTACGTATGAAATACTCGGGACGTGAGCTACACTTTATCACATTTATCACATTTATCAATGTGATAAATTACCCTACAGCTACACTCATCACTGACGCGATTGAGTTACAGCAACATCATTTGATCGTAACATCGCGCCATGTAACACAAGGCACACGTTGTAATCAGGGTGTACACAATAATATTTGAAAGATCAAAACCAGCTCCCTGTACACACAACAACCGTCTTTTTTGTTTGCTAGTTATTTTATTAATGATGATGATGAAATAAGTGAAAATAAATAAATGAATATTTAGACAGATTAATGTGTGAATAAATAAGTACAATCACAATCACTTAACGTATGTTCTTTTGCATAGCCTCCTTAATGATCAGCTCGTTTACCCTGCTTAAATCCTTCACAAAATCATAATATCTATAATTTTTTCACGTAAATATGTTATAACTTAAACACTTTCACTACATAAATACTTAAATACTGGTGTTGTACGTATATTGCAACTATATAAATACTATTGTTATATAAATACTTCGTCGACATGATTACTCTTTCTCTATAAATACTAGTGTTAAATAAATACTTCAACTACATAAATACAAGTGTTGTTACACAAATACTATTGTTACATAAATATTAAACACTTTAAGCTACATGCTACACAATACTACATACATGAACGCGAACATAAACATTACAGTTAAACAAACATTAAATACTTAAATACTGTAATTAAATACTTAATTTCGTACATAAGAGAGACTGTATATTATAGCATAATCCCCACGTGCTCTCATCAGAACACCACAAACTGACACTGGTTTCGTTTTTTTTTGTTAAAATCTTTCCCATCGCTTGCAAATCTTATGATATTCCTTTAGCCTTTACTTTTTAAATTAACGATACTTTTTAAATTAACGATACTTTTTAAATTAACGATACTTTTTAAATTAACGATGCTTTTTAAATTAATCATACAATGCGCGTGTTTACTTCGATTTCTACGTACACTTCATACATATTTCTCGGATAAAATAATCTAACAATAAACCTTTTGCTTTAAAAGCATAGTTATTAATTCCTGTTATTTATTAACATAATTTATTTCCGTTATTGATTTTAATGGTACCGTTATTTACTACCGTTATTGATTTTAATGGAACCATTATTTATTACCGCTATTGATTTTAATAGCGCCGTTATTTACTACCGGTATCGATTTTAATGGCAACGTTATTTATTGCTTTTATTGAATAACGTTATTGATTGTCACTCATCATACTCTGAGTAGCATTGGTCATAATTATGCAATTGTACAGGTTCTTGCAACATCGTGAAGGCTGTCTTTCTGGTTTTGTATCAACGATTTTTTCATGTCTCTATTATTTTAAGTCTTTTAACCTTTTTTTGTACCCATCGGTGAATGAAACATACGTTTATACCATTAAGCCACCGTATCAAAATACTTTGGTTATATTTCCATTAATCAAACATTATAGTAGCTATATTATTATTTGATATTATTAATGTTTTATAAAATTATAATAGGGCATAATCGTTTAAAAATTGAATGACAGTTCCGATGTAAACTTGGAAGAAAAAATATTAAATAGATGAATAATATTTTAGAGATATTCCATGTGTTGGCATTTGGAACGAACTTTTTGGAAAAGTTTTATTTCTTTTTCTCTTGTGTATTATTCTTCAAATGTTACTTAATACAAGTTCATCTAACTTCATGAGGAATGTTTTCAGGCATTGTGTAAGTATAGCTTTCTTAAAACTATTTACTAGATTGTACTGGAATAGAAGTACATCTCTTGTCATCAATATGATTTAAAAAATAACTTAACTATAACCTCACAGATATCAAATATTATTCAAATAATAAAATTGCTTTTTGCGTCTTATTCAAAACTCATTAAAGTTATATGGGGGATGTCACATAAATGAACTCAGAAATAATTATATAAAAAAATGACTAAATGGGTACATGAGAATTGGGTAAAATGAACAATTTGTGTGACGACCGGACGCTTTTTTCTCAATGTGATTGTTTTAAATTTTGTTTAATGTTACTCAATTTGTTTGTTGGAAATTGTTAACATATTTTATTAAATATTTTTTAAATTTGCGCATGACCTTTCACGTTGTTGTTAATTATAAAAAAAATAATTGTTATAATTAACAATTATTTAATTATATTATAACAATTATATATTTAATCATTATAATTATAACAATATGAATTGTTAAAATTAACAATTGGGTCACAACAATTAACAATTTTTCAGGGTCACAAGTACCACATTGTCCCTACCACCATGTCATGAATGTGAAATGACCAAAACCCAGAATATAATTGCACTTAACACATCTATAGTTAAAATAATCATTAATATTAACGCTCACAGCAGGTTCATAATAAAAATAAAAATAAATATCAATGCTTACGGTAATAAAAAGATACCCGCGTTATTTCCATAACAAATGATGGCACGTGAAAATATCGGTTCGAACTACCCATGGATGGACATGTTGGGATTACCTATATACGGATATACTGGGACTACCTACAGTATATATGGACATGTTTGGACTACCCATATATCGACATGTTGGGACTACTTAAATATGGACGTATTCGGACTACCCATATATGGACATGTTGGGACTACCTTAATATATATATGGACATGTTTGGACTGCCTGTGTTTGAACTCATTTACTTTCCTAACAAAATAGCCAGAAGCTAATGTTTATTTACTCTTGGTATATGACCTGGTACTTCGCGTACTATGACCCACAACACAAGTACCATGACACAAATATTATGACACAAGAACCACAACACAAGTATCGCGACACAAGTACCCTGGCACAAATACCACGTCACAAGTACCCTGTCACAAGTACCACGTCACAAATACCACGTCACCAGTACCAGTCCCGCTAGTACTTGTAGACATAATGGTCCTGCGTCTCATCATACGGAGGCTGGAGCGGCGCGAGCAGTTTGAGCAGCTCGTATATAGAGTTGGGGGACCAAAGGCTAATTTTGTATATGTTGGCTATGTAGGCGGGCACGTCTATGTTGGTGGGGGGTCGGAAGCCCTTGAGCAACATAAAGAAGCCCTCGACCACCACCACCACTATCGCGGACAGTATTGGCGCTACGAACTCCTTTACAATGAAGGCCGCCACCATCCAGAAGCGCACACGCAGCGACTTCCACAGGGCTTGTAGCTGCACAGGGAATGGTGGTGATGTGTGGTGGTGTGTGTGGTGGTGTGTGGTGGTGTGTGGTGGTGTGTGGTGGTGTGTGGTGGTGTGTGGTGGTGTGTGGTGGTGTGTGGTGGTGTGTGGTGGTGTGTGGGGGTGTGTGGTGGTGTGTGGTGGTGTGTGGTGGTGTGTGGTGGTGTGTGGTGGTGTGTGGTGGTGTGTGGTGGTGTGTGGTGGTGTGTGGTGGTGTGTGGTGGTGTGTGGTGGTGTGTGGTGGTGTGTGGTGCTGTGTGGTGGTGTGTGGTGGTGTGTGGTGGTGTGTTGTGATGTGTGGTGATGTGTGGTAGTGTGTGGTGATGTGTGGTAGAGGATTGTGGTGATGTGTGGTGATGGTGATGTGTGATGTGTGGTGGTACTATTGAATATTTCACAATTTGTTATGCTTAAACCTTTAATTTTTATTTAATTTCCATACCATGTGCGATAACACACACACACAACACGTGTGTGAAATTTACTGATGTGTCACGATGTGTTGTGTCACGTTTGTAGTCAAATAGCATCATAGAAGTCATATAGAGTCATAATCATATAGTCATAGTTCAGTAACGTAAACTGTCGTAGACTATACATAAAAACGAAGTCGTCATATCACGCTTTTCTAAAAGCACAATAAGCCATCATCCAGTTCAATAAGCTATCATCCAGTGCAATAAGCCTTCATCCAGTGTAATAAGCTATCATCCAGTGCAATAAGCCTTCATCCAGCACAATATGCCTTCATCCAGTGCAATAAGCTATCATCCAGTGCAATAAGCCTTCATCCAGCACAATATGCCTTCATCCAGTGCAATAAGCTATCATCCAGTGCAATAAGCCATCATCCAGCACAATATGCCTTCATCCAGTGTAATAAGCCATCATCCAGTGCAATAAGCTATCATCCAGTGCAATAAGCTATCATCCAGTGCAATAAGCCTTCATCCAGCACAATATGCCTTCATCCAGTGCAATAAGCTATCATCCAGTGCAATAAGCCATCATCCAGCACAATATGCCTTCATCCAGTGTAATAAGCCATCATCCAGTGCAATAAGCTATCATCCAGTGCAATAAGCTATCATCCAGTGCAATAAGCCTTCATCCAGCATAATATGCCTTCATCCAGTGTAATAAGCTATCATCCAGTGCAATAAGCCATCATCCAGCACAATATGCCTTCATCCAGTGTAATAAGCCATCATCCAGTGCAATAAGCTATCATCCATTGCAATAAGCTATCATCCATTGCAATAAGCTATCATCCATTGCAATAAGCCATCATCCAGCACAATAAGCCTTCATCCAGTGCAATAAGCTATCATCTTGTACAACAAACTGTCATCCAGTGCAATGGGCTATTACTATTACAAGTACTCCCGCTACAATCAATCACCAGTCGTTCTCCACAGAGGTTGAATTAATAACTACTGATTCAAATAAGCCACCAAAGTGATTGAAATAAATAACACCGATGATTCAACTCAAAAACAACAATTATATAAATAACCGACCCCAGTGATTGAACTCAACAACCACAGTCATTAGAACAACTAACCACTGCAACTGAAATAAATAACTCATGAACAAAACCAACAACATCAGTTATCAAAAAAGATAACCCCGCTGGTTGAACTCAACAACAACAGCTATTAAAAAATAACCCCGCTGACTGAACTTAACAAAAACAACCATAAAAAATAACCCCGCTGATTGAACTTAACAAAAAAAACATAAAAAATAACCCCGCTGATTGACATCAAAATAACCCCGCTGATTGACATCAAAATAACCCCGCTGATTGAACTCACCAACAACAGCAATAAAAAAAAACCCCGCTGACTGAACTCAACAAGAACAATCATCGAAATAAGAGAAGCCGCCCCGGCCTGCAGGATTACCTCCTGATGCTTCTCCTCGACGCCCTGCCTGCCAGCGGGCACGGAGGGCACGAGCAGCAGCAGCGTGTCGTCGTCCTCCTGCTGCTGCAGTGACTCCTGCAGCGACTCCTCCACTGGTGCTGCTGTGCACAGCAGCGCGGTGCTGCACAGCACGGCGCACAGCCACAGCCTCAGCATCTCTGCGGTGTCTGCACAGCACGTGGCAATGTTATTGTTGAGTGGGGCTTATTTTACAAACCAACGTTAATTAAACATTTCATGTTTTTACTCCATTGGATATAAACTGTTTTTCATTTTCTTTCTTTTCTTGGCTGGGTCTTCTACAAGGATTATGAAATAAGCGCATCGTCTTTGTCATCATCATCCTCATTATCATCATCATCTATTTTCTAACTTTTTGCCTTACGAAATAGTCCAATTTCCTCACGTGTAAGTTGGTTCAGGAATGCTCCTAAAACACAGCAATTCATTAAAATCTATACTTCTATCTATTTATAAAATGCAGCGTTTTGACGTATCTCACATCATCCTCAGCCTAGAAAAAATGCAGAATAATTTTCAGTCACTTTGGAAAAAGGCAAAAACAACAACTTAAGTAATATAGACTAGAAATGTGGATCACGAAAGACGAAAGCGACGAAACAATGGATCAATTTTTTATCACAGAAATAGTAAGCATGACTAGATATATTGTACAAAAATCTCGATGAATATATATAAACCTAGAACCGGCCAAATAGGGGCATTACTTTCAAATACATTACTTGTGTACTCTAACGCGTATTATGCGTAAGAAATATTACTAAGAAAAATCTTTTTTGTGAAGCAAATTTACAATGAAAGAAATGGGAAACTATTTCTTTCATAAGAAATATTGCTATTTAATGGGCTTTGAAGAATTGTCTTAGGTCTTTGCATCGATGGTCTTTGGGTCTTATTTTTGTACTACGGTTTCAAAAGCATTTATTTCTAATTATTTTGCATTTTTTGTATAATTGCTGTGTGGTAAGGGAGGTAGAGGCGGGTATGGGCCCCCTGGCTCAGTAAAAATAATTTTTTGATTCTGTATTATTTCAGACACTGACGATCATTTTTTTTAGAACTGAGACGTTTGATTTTGAATCAATAGTGATAACCTTAATTAGATTAATTTAATATTGAGATTAGATCCCTGAACACTACGCAATGGTTGCAAACATTTGATTTAATATTGCATTAATTTTTGTTGATTTCAATCTGTCACTAATTAATTCTAACACGAAAATTAGAGAACAATTATCTGTCACTAATTAATTCTAACACAAAAATTAGAGAACAATCAAATTTTGGAAGGGAACCCATTTCATCTCTTCATTTAACGCCAACTCTCACGAGTGTGCACACAGGTACACATGGATATTTCAAAAAATATTTTATTGCTATCAACCCCCAAAAATATTTTATAAAAATAGACTTATTCCATCATAGAAATTGAGCAATAATGAAGAAAAATTAACTTGATTGAACAACAGCTCGAACTCAACAAAAAAACTGTCGTTGTTTACAGTAAGATAATTAACATGACCTCTCATGATTCGCACGTGCGTACCAATTACGTAATTTATGAACGTATTTACAGCGGGATGAATATCATGACCTCTCATGATTCGCACTTCGGTGTCAATTACTCACTCAACTAACAAGTTTACGGCGGGATAAATATTATGTCTACTCATGATTTCCACATCCGTTTTAATTCCTCAATTAATAGCGTACATGAGCTACACGACGTCAATCTTTGGTCAAACTGAGCAGGTGACGCAAGCCTCATTCGTTGCAGTCTGCCCTCAAAAAAGAAAACGAGAGGCGCGTTGAGCGCCTTTCTCTTCGTGACGCTGCAGAAAACGACAGCAAACTCTCATAAAAAACGAGCGGGGCTTGGAACAGTGACCAACCATTTCCTGGGGTGAAGGCCGTCGTGTTTGTCGGAACTTTTATTGTGAAGAAGAGCTTTTGCTTTCATAGTCACACGTGCGTTTTTGTGAAGAAAAAGTCTTTTTGCTCTCAGACACACTTGCATTTTAAGCGTGCCATGCAGGGCATGGGTACCACAGGAAATTGGACCACACGTGGTCAGGGTTAGGAGGCTTATACCACTCATTTAAGGGGAATGTTCTTCGTGAAATGAGGGAAGGGGGTTATTAATAAAAGATCGTATCTACGATACGGCGTGTGGGAATTTCGAATTTTGTCCTATGTTGTTACTGAAAGCGTTGTGTTGAATTTTGCCCTTTGGTATTACTGAGAGATTTTGTTGAATTTTGCCCTATGTTATTAATGAAAGCAGGATGTTGAAAACCACCTAACCTAACCAATCAAGCGACTCGTCCACATCATGACAGTTTCACAAGTGCATCAATTAATAACTATATGCCAACTCCCATTAATAACGAAGGAGGACTTGGAATAGTGACCAACCACATCCTGCGGTGAAGGCCCTGCTGCTTTCCGATATTTTTATGGAGACGAAGAACTTTTACATGAACTAAATCGCCTGATCAGCACCTGTGCACCAGCATGATGTCAGCAGTACAGGAACGAGGAAGAATGTGTTTAGAGAGGCTCTTATTGCAGGAGAGCGTGAGGAATGTGTGTGTGTGTGGTGTTACATAACCTTACTAAATAATTCAACTAAAAATGAGAATCTTGTTAAAAATGATTAAAAATACGTAGAGTAAAACTGTGAATCTTGATTAAAACCAAGCAGAAGTGAATGTTTTTTGTAAGCGTTCTTACGTAAACATGTTTCCCGCGTATGGGGCAATATGTGCACCACTAAGTAAATTACTCATTCACGTATCGGTATAAATGAATGACATTTCGTTTCTTCTTATCTTTTTAAAAAATAACTCATTTAAATAAGTTGAAATGTTACCGTGCAGTTGCATTCAGATTTTTCTTATAAAGGATAAAATACATTCGAGCAGTAAGGTCAATTTCACAATTCTGCTACTTACAAGAAAACCAATCCAACCGTTAACAACCGCGGAAACGTAGCGAACGTGTTGAAACCTTTGACTGAAACTCCGCCATGATTAGATTCATTTCAACTCGCAAAAAATATAAAGCACATTTATGTAAACAAAACTTTTCATCCTATGTGCGAGAATTACAGTGAAAAGATGTGATTTTACTTAATTTTAAAAATTTCAATGAATCTGCAAACACACGCAGATGCAATTAACACCAATTTCTCCAGTTCCTTCAAATCAATCCCGGAACATTTTGACTTATTTATTGAAGCACTTGGGGATGCCTAATTTAGAGGGCTTATCGCATCTAGACCGCTATCTGCACTAAAAGCATTTCTCCGATGAAAAGTATTTATCCATTGTAAAAAGAATTTACTGTACTTGATCCAAAAGTATTTATTCAATCCAGAAGTATTCATCAAATGTAAAAAGCATTTATCAAGTACAGGAAGTATTCATCCCATTGAAAAGCATGAATTCAATTCAGATGTATTGATATGATGCAAAAAATAGTTATCCTGTATAAAGTAATTATCCATTACGAGAAATATTTAATCAATTCAAAAGTATTTACACAATCCAAAAATACATTTCTTAAATAGAAAAAGTATTAATTCGTATCAAAAATATACTGAGTAGCAGTAGCGACGGACACACCAAGCGGCAGCAAATCGTGCGCAATTAGCATTTTTCCTGCGTACCGGGCAACTTGTGCACCATTTGCTCATATACCTACCGGTATAAATAAATGACATTTCATCTGTTTTGAAACTTTGTAAAAAATTGTTATAAAGCGAGATAAAATGTTATCGCGCAATTGTATTTTTCATATTTCTTTGTTTGGATAAAAATGTATTCGAGCATTAAAGTAAAATTCCCAATTCTGCTTCTTAAAACCAAACCAACCGTTTTCAACTGTGATGAGCGGGTTAAATGGTAAAGTGTCTACTGGCATATAAAATTAACAGCGTAGACGATACCTAAAATTAACGGCAATTGATAATTTTCGACAGAACACGAAAATCGTGTAGTAATTTTGCATATTTCATGTTATACTTTATTGGAAATAGAATTTTTTTCTTTGGTAAAATACTCTTCACTATCTCCACCATTTTCCCCTAATCCTACGCACACTAACCCCTTGCTAAAATTTATATTTATTCCAATATCATCTGAAATTTAATTGCTATATTTATATAGTATTTATACGGTGTTCGTAAAAATTTTATAGAACTTAAAAACTTGAACAATTTTCGCAGCACCGCAGAGGTGAGAATTAACATCAATGTGTTTTTCGTCATTGCATTTAATTCACAACATCTTCAATAAAATTTCAAAAATATTAGGCATTAATTTCTTAGAAATTATTAGAGTGCATTGCTTCGTAAGTATGTGTGGTGATTGAAATACGGCCAGGTTTTTAAATATTTTAAATCTATTGTATCATGTGAATATTTTAAATATTTCATATATTATGAATAATATGAACATTTCGTATATTATGAGTATTTTGAACATTGTGGATATTATGAGTATTTTTGATATTTTGTATATAATGAGTATATGAATATTTTGTTCATTTTGTATATTATGAATATTTTGAATATTTTGTATAATATGATTATTTAGAATACTTTGCATATTTTGAAAATTTTAGATGAGTCCACGTAAAAATATTTCAAGGATTACTCGGTATTTTATCGTACTCCTTGATTATTTCTAAGCCTTACTACGATATCTAATGATGTTATTTTTTTTATTGGTCGAAGGAAATTTTAGAGAATTCAATACAAAATATGCCGAAAGTTCTTTTCTTTTTACTTTCTAGTGTCAATTTTAGAGTATTGAGGCATTTATAGAAGGTTATCGCAATATTTCCAATAACGTTCATTTTAATTGTAGATTTTGTATCATTCGCTCAAAATTTGAAAACATTTTCACAAATCCTTCAGAAAACATAAAAAGACTTAGGAGAATTGAACAAACTTTATTTTCACCAACATTATGATTTTAGTTGGAAGAATTGAACATACACTATATTTTTTAAATGTTTTAATTTTTTCCCCATTAAAAATATTTGATTATTTATACCGGATTATTTTGCCAGATTAAAAATTTTACCATCGCAAGATTTTTAAGATATCTCAAGAGATTTTTTTAGAATTCATCATCAAATTTCGAAAGTCCTTCAAAAGATTCTGAAACATGCACAATTTTTAAATTTTTCAAATAGATTCTACGATTTTTTATTGACTTTGAAGGTTCCCAGAACTTGTCAGGTTTTCTAAAGGACTTAGAAAAGTAATCAAGTGTAACGAAATGATAAAGAAAATGAAAAACGCTCACACGCTCAGCATGAATTACTCGTGAATTGCGCGTTGATTATGCGTGAATTGTGCGTGAATTGTACGTGAATTGCGAGTGAATTGAGCATGAATTACTCGTGAATCACTCGTGAATTACTCGTGAATTACTCGTGAACTACTCGTGAATTACTCATGAATTACTCGTGAATTGCGTGTGAATTACTCATGAATTACTCGTGAATTACTCGTGAATTGCGCGTGAATTGCGCGTGAATTGCGCATGAATTACTCATGAATTACTCGTGATTTACATGCGTAAACCATCACGCATCTAACAAGTATGCAACACGCTCCCCACGCCATCGCGCATACGTGGGCAATGTGCCTCAGTGTCGTAAAAGAAAGCAAGTGACGCAATGTATTGGCGATTGTGCGTAGGTAGTGTTGTAATAATAGTACATATGTCGTATAGTCGTAACCTTACACACGTATGGTGTAACAACACCCATGTCGTATAGTCATAACCATACACAGTTTATTACACACGTATGGTGTAACAACACCATATGCCGTATAGTCATAACCATACACACGTATGGTGTAACAACACCCATGCCGTATAGTCGTAACCTTACACACGTATGGTGTAACAACACGCATGTCATTTAGTCGTAATAATACACACGTTTTTCGTAAGAAAACACATATGTGTTGTCGTTACAATATATGTACATATCATATTGTCTCAATAACATGCAGGTCATATAGTCGTAACAATACACATATATTAAATCGACCCACTAATAAGCAGGTCACATAGTCGTAATTAGGCGTGTACAGACCAATACGACAATACGACATAAATAAAAATAAATAAATCAGATATATGCAATCATTACGTACTGTTCAGGTATCTTATCCTAATGTGGAATAAATCTAATCAATACGACGCCTTCATCATTTTCACGTTATAAATCGCATAAATTTTACGAATTTCATATATATTACGTCACTGATGTAACTTACGACATCGACGTTCCCGTAATTAAACAAACGAGCCCAGCAACAACTTTCTATTATTATTCACTAGTGCACACGGCCTGTCAAAAAATGGCAGCATTAGATATCCGACTAACAGCTTTAACATGGCTTTCCCATGATTTGCCATGCTATTCTGTGGCTCTCCTATACTTTACCGAGTCTCAACAGCTGATTTTTACACTACCTAATCTAACCTACAAATACACGTGATATTCATCTCGACTTAGAATCTGCTGGGTTAAGGCACCGAAAATTGTGGGGTTGATGCAGCTTGTATGACAGATACGCTCACACACACTACAGGCTAGTGGGCGTGACGGACAGACGCGGCTCTTATTACACCGGGGGTCCCAAAAATGTCCCCGAATTTTAATTGATTAAATCTCCGCTTTAAATTAACGTATTTAAATTGTCTTTTTTTACAATGTAGTAATTTTTTTTCCTTTTCGAATGTTTTAGGTTTTTGAAAACCGATTTTCAAAAACTTAAATTATTTGAAAAGGAAACAAAATTTACAACATTGTGAAAAAAGACAATTTAAATATATTAATTTAAAGCGGAGGCATAATCAATTAAAAAGTCGGGGACATTTTGTAAAACACCCGGTCGTATAGCTTAGCCTGGAAGCTTTTGAACAAATTTGCCATGTCTTTTTCCTTTCGATATCTTGCATTTTCATGTACAATAGATTTAATGTTCATTACAGCAATATGTTTAGGTTAGTAAACGGAAATGAGCGGATACCAGGTTTTTATATCAGAATGGTATCTATAATGCAATTCCAATAGATATGAATTATTGAGAATGTTGCAGTTAAGATATGAATTAGATTATATATATGTACATAGGCATATATGTAGGAATACATGTATAATTTGGAAAAAGCCCTTTATTCAAAAATGTTTAGTTAACATTAATGCCGAAATTTATTGTTACAAGTTTTCATTAAATTTCACAATTTTTTTAAAATGCCAAATTGTTTCTGGATCTAAAAGTTCAAACTGGTTACCGAAGGTCAAATATAAGTAATATATATTATTTATTTTCTATTAAGGCTGCACTTACGAATAAAAACTCCCCACTACTTATCTCCACGGCCGCGAGAGCAGCCTTGTGTGGGGTGTGTAGTTTCTGGCAATCCCAAACTCACTCAACCTTCCCCCCACCTCGCCCCACTTCGCCCCACCTCGCCCCACCTCCCCTCACAGCAGATGCCCTTTTCCATATAAGAGTATATAACCTTCTCTCCATCTCTAGTTTAACTCCCCTTCACACCGAAAGACATAACCTAATTTAAAATAACCTTATCGAACTAATCTAATTTAACCAACCTACTATTACTTGATCAAACCATACCCAACTTTATGTGTAACCTAGTATAATTTAACCTAAACTAATTTGACTCAATCGAAATAATTTACACCTAACTTAATCTGACCTAAACTGACCTACTCCAACCTAACTTAACCTAACCTAATCTAGCACATTGACCACGTTTGCACGGTTGCTACGGTCGGTTTGGTTAGGTTGTCAGTAGCAGCATTAAAAAACAATCTTTACAGCTCTATTATATTTATATATTTTCGAGAAAGCGTGAAAAATATATCGGACGATAATATTTTAAACTGATACGCAACAAACTTTTAAACAAAGATAGTGAAATTTTTAAAATATTATTCATTGATACCGGTACTTAAATGAACAAGTAACTTAATAGTACTCATGTGTACTAATACTCAGTCAATGTGTTAACCAAACTGAACCTAATTTAATCAAACCTAACCTAATTTAATAACTAAAACTAACCTAATTTAATAACCAAACCTAACCTAATTCAACCGAACTTAATCTAATTTAACCCAACTTAATCTAACTTAACAACTTAACCCAACCTGATTTAACCAATCTAACTTTAATATAACCAAACCTAACCTAATTTAAAAAAATTCATCAACTTAAACCTAATTTAACCAATTTATCCTAATATAACCAAACCTAATCTACTTTAACATCATAATCTAAAAACTTAAACCTAATTTAACCATTCTAACCTAATACAACCAAACCTAACCTATTTCAAGTTAATCTTATTTAAGCAAACCTAACTCCCTCCTTACATATGCTCACATTCCCCCTCTCCCCCTCCCCCTTCAAGGGAGAGAAAGTCTCGCCATCTGAGAGATGCTCACTTTTTTCTTGTTGCGGCTTATCGTTGTAAATTGTATGGATAATGTTGGTCGATGACAGGCATCTACGGCTCTTCGGTGTTGCTCATTGTTTTTTCATTTTATAAAATCATTGATCACAATTCCATAGTTTCTATCGTTTTCAAATATCCCTCCGCATCATACCACAGTTTTTATCTTTTTTTTTTTTGTTATCCTTTAACATCATTTTAATCAAAAACTGTTAATTGCTGTGTATTAACAGTTAATCAAATTAATCAAAAGCTGTTTCAGCAAAGAAAATAGTTTATTCCTTACATTAACGATGAATAAAAGAGCAAAGAAAATCTAAAATGAGAGAGAATTGCGTTTTTCCGTTTCCATAGTGAACTTAACATTGGAGTAGTGAGAGTTCAGATATGCCGAAAATAAATTACAATGCATGGGACACTTAAGCAGTCCCATGGGACATTTAAACAGCCCCATGGGACTTTTGAACAGCCCCATGGGACTTTTGAACAGTCCCATGGGACATTTAAACAGCTCCATGGGACATTTAAACAGTCCCATGGGCCATTCCCAATCTGCTGTTCGTTCTTATACAAAGAGTTGTGACCTCCCAATTCGGCCAGACGATTTCATTTTAAAAGATAAACCTATCTTAACACTTTGACTGCGACTACTAAATATTAGGTTCAACACCAAACTCGAATTTAATGTCAACTGTGGTAAGCTATTTGCAAATTACCAAACATAAACTGGATCTTGTATTCATTGAGCATTGATTCAATATTTATGAAAATGGAGTTTGCGACTACTGGCCGGTCAGCAGCATTATAAAAATTACCTCCGTGTACCACCGGTGGCGCACGTCGCAGTCAAAGTGTTGAACAACACGCAATCAGCCTTCCCTCTGTAACTAGTGTAATCTGTCTCTTTTTATACATGCATTCCACATATGAATGTATTTTGACTATGTTATTACCTTTTTTTATATATTTTTCAAAAAATTGAGAATGACCAACAAATTGGTCGAAACGTTCTTTTTTATTATTGAAATGTTTTTTAAAAAATATGATTCCTATTAAAGCGATTTTCTTAGCTCTTTTATTCGTCGTTAGGTTTTGCAAACAGCAAAACTTTTACTTACATCCTCATTCCCATTTATCCATATTTTGAGCATCACTGATTCTCAAAATGATTCATCTTAAAGATCTTTTATTGATTAACATATACGGATGTCATAATATCCAGGGTTGTTCTCTATCAAATAGAGTGATAAACATAAAGAACCATGAAAATTTAATCGCTTTGTTGAATTATTCTATACAGGATATGGTTTGAAAATGCACGCAGCAAGTGTATAAAGGGTACAGTGCACGGGTGCAGGGCACGGGTGCAGGGCACGGGTGCAGGGCACGGGTGCAGGGCACGGGTGCAGGGCACGGGTGCAGGGCACGGGTGCAGGGCACGGGTGCAGGGCACGGGTGCAGGGCACGGGTGCAGGGCACGGGTGCAGGGCACGGGTGCAGGGCACGGGTGCAGGGCACGGGTACAGGGCACGGTACAGCAAACGTGATCACACAGTAATGCCACTATATAATCACCAACTTAACGAAATGATTTACGCGCTGCAGCCAACATCAGTTATGAGACAACTTCCGCAGCGCGTGGCCCCACACGCTCGCTGTCTGGTGAAAATTAGAAACTCGATTTTTTCAAGCATGGCGTACAGAAAATTTCACAGGCATTTGATATTGCGCAGCCTTGTTTCGTCGGCGTGCACAAAAAAGGGTTGTTTCGAGCTACCACGGTGAGTTTTTACTCAGCCCATATCCCTCTACTCTCCCTACCCCGACTCCCTCTTTACCTCCTTTACCCCTCCCCTTACCCCTCCCCCCGTCTCCCCTCCCTCCCCTAAGCTTCCCTAGTATGGAAAAGAAATTTCTGCGCGGCGGACTGATGATTGATGCGTGCACAATTGATGGTACATATGGTGCATGACTATGATAGACGATACATGGCTTTGTGTTTTTGATATGGAAACTTATTGCTGAAGTTAGAACGTTTTAAAAGTGTAAGAATTTTTTTTTTTAGTTCTTGTCTTTAAGTTTTGGCGTAAAAATTGAGCCCGTTGTCAAGGAATTAAATCCTACGTTAAGGAATTAAACCCTATGTTAAGGAATTAAACCCTATGTTGAGGAATTAAACCCTATGTTAGGGAATTAAATCCTCCGTTAAGTAATTAAACCTTATGTTAAGGAATTAAACCCTATGTTGAGGAATTAAACCCTATGTTAGGGAATTAAATCCTCCGTTAAGTAATTAAACCTTATGTTAAGGAATTAAACCCTATGTTGAGGAATTAAACCCTATGTCAAGGAATTAAATCCTACGTTAAGGAATTAAACCCTATGTTAAGGAATTAAACCCTATGTTGAGGAATTAAACCCTATGTTAGGGAATTAAATCCTACGTTAAGAAATTAAACCTTATATTAAGGAATTAAACCCTATGTTGAGGAATTAAACCCCATGTTAGGGAATTAAATCCTCCGTTAAGTAATTAAACCTTATGTTAAGGAATTAAACCCTATGTTGAGGAATTAAACCCTATGTTAGGGAATTAAATCCTACGTTAAGGAATTAAATCCTATGTTAAGGATCTTTTCTACCCTCTCAACCTCACGGAATTTCATCAGTTCATCCCACGTGTTGAAGACGGAGAAAAATGCTCATCCTATTTACTAAAACACTGTAAAATTCGGTACCACGGTCCATTGAAAAATAGCAAAGTTTCATTGTTCGAACATCTTATTCAGGCTGAAAAATACTGAGTAAATTTTATGGTCACAATAATAGAAATGTAAATCGAGCGCAAACACAAAATCAGACGCAACTAAAACAAAACACAGATCACGCTGTCAGATGACTGGAGGCGAATAATTTTGTACAATAGTGATATTGATCGCTAGACTACCAGCTGATGTTGCACAACGGGTACATGTTCACGAATAATTTTGATTCTAATAATTTCTAATAATTTTATGTAACTTTGAATTAGAGGCGAATAATTTTGACTAATTTTGAATAATTTAGGATAATTCTGAATAATTTTGAATGATTTTGAACAATTTCGAGATACTACGAATAATTTTAAATAATTTTGAATAATTTTGAATGATTATCAATATTTATGAATAATTTTGAATAATTTTGATTAGATATGAATAATTTTGAATGATTTTTAAACAATTTCGAAATACTAAGAACAATTTTGAATAACTTTTAATAATTATCAATATTGTTGAATAATTTTGAATTATTTTCAATACTTTTGAATTATTTTCAATAATTTTGAATTACTTTGAACAATTTTGAATAATTTTCAATAATTTTGAATTACTTTGAAAAATTTTGAACTAGAGGCGAATAATTTTGCACAATAGTGATACTGATCGCCAGACGACTATCTGATATTGCATAACCGATGCACGCCCACGGCACCAGAGGCATGGGCAAAATGGCAAGGACAAAATATCAGCCCGAAGATGTCCTGACGTCGCCGGGTTTTCCACTAAAGCAGCTACCCATATTGAGCCTTAATTTGTACGCCGCCGGCAGTCCGAGTTCTGTGCATAAAGGTTTTATTATGGCTTTGAAGGTCGAATGAAGCAGACATGGAAAAACAGGCATGTTATACACGCACATACATTTCATACCCTCACACTTACCTGACATACACTTATATGCATGTCATACCTACACACATACATTTAATCCACTCACACACACATGTCATACACACATAGGCATGTCACATATATACGCGTACATTTCATACACTCACACATACATGTCATACACACATACATGCGTGTCATACACACAAGACTCACAGTGCGGTGTGGAGGAAGTGAAAGCGTGTGTGGTGTGTGTGTGGCGCTGGTAGTTACTCGGATCTGAAATAGAGAAAATAACGAGTTGTTATTGAGATGATGAGAGAAACAAGTTATTTTTAGCCGCTTCCATGTCACCATTAGGAGCAGGTGATTGGTTTCCTGTGCATTAAACAACGTTGAAATATTTGTAAGGCTTCTATGATGAAAATAACTTCAAAAGGATTTATGCTGGATTTTGTGCTGAAAAAAGTTACAAAATTTATAGTATTAAACAAATTTATGATATAATGAAAAAATGGAACAAACCAATATGAATTTATCGTGGACTTACAACCAACACGAATGGTATTTGAAAAATTTGAGGATAAAGGAAAATGGGAAGTAGGCCTACTAAAACGAACTCAAAAAGTCGAATTGATCTAAATATAAAAATTTACGTATTTTCTATCAATCGCATTTGTTCTTATTTTTATTACGATATGTTATTATATTTTATAACATTATTTTATTGTCGTTATTTTCGTTACGTGCACAGCTACATGCTACATGAATAACGCAGGATAAAAATAACTGAAGTTAATGTAGCAAATATCATCACACAGAGTTATTTATTTTGTTAAAAAATTGCAACAAAGATAAAAGATTACAATCATCGAACAATTGTAATAAACGTCACCTAGAATGATTAAATTGTCAATTAATTGCAACAAACATAGCCTTGAATAATTTTTTGCTCCAAATTTCCACACAACATCATAACAACTTGTGTTTTACCAACACCAGCAACAAAGATCGCTTAAAAATAACTCATCTAATCACAAATCACTCCGACTTGCACACCCACTCTCTTACCACTAAACCCTTTCTTTCTTTTTGTCTTGACATTAAAAATAAGATAAACATTAAGTAAATTCAAAACATGCTAAATTATATTATTAAGCATTGCCCGTTGAATATCGCCCGTTTGATGCTATACATTTACCTCATTTATTAATTAATTACTAACTATCCATCACCTAATGTTTACCATTTCATCCATGGGTAAATATAGCACTAACTAAATTATTCTTTAATTACTTACTATTCACCACCTTCGTTCATTATTCCATGCCTCATAAATAACATTTCTCAAATTTTCCGCTGAATAAAATTAATTTACAAAGGAAACAAAGGCAACAGCTAAAAAACTAAATATTTAATTTAATTAAATCGAATAGTCCTTTGTTTGCCCGCAGGGTAATACAACGTACTTTGAGCCATAAAAACCTGGTTCGACTCCAGTCTGCCATCGTAATATTTTCACAAGACTTTGAGCAGCTCTTGCGGCAATTATACAAATTGAAAAAACGGCTTGAAGAATTGAGAGGGGAACCCTCCCTACTCACTGAGCTGGCACTTCACTTCCTCCCCATGGGTTAATTGGCTGGTATGTTTATACAATATAAGAGTGATCGATAAAAATTAATTGTTGACTTAGTGCAGCGTAAGTTTGCGGACCGGTCTTAGCTATGTTACATGCTACAGTTGCGTGCTACAGCTGCGTACTACAGCTGCGTGCTACAGCCGCGTGCTACAGCTGCGTGCTACAGCTGCGTGCTGCAGCCGCATGCTACAGCCGCGTGCTACAGCTGGGTGCTACAGCCGCGTGCTACAGCCGCGTGCTACAGCTGCGTGCTACAGCTGCGTGCTACAGCTGCGTGCTGCAGCTGCGTACTACAGCTGCGTGCTACAGCCGCGTGCTACAGCTGCGTGCTACAGCTGCGTGCTGCAGCCGCATGCTACAGCCGCGGGCTACAGCTGCGTGCTACAGCTGGGTGCTACAGCCGCGTGCTACAGCCGCGTGCTACAGCTGCGTGCTACAGCTGCGTGCTACAGCTGCGTGCTACAGCTGCGTGCTACAGCTGCGTGCCTAAAGCAACCCAATGGGGCACGATGTAACCCAGACTAAGACAATGTAACACAGAGTAACACAAAGCAACCCAGAGCAACACGAAGCAACCCAGAGCAACACGAAGCAACGCAGAGCAACACGAAGCAGCCCAGAGTAACACGAAGCAGCCCAGAGTAACACGAAGCAACCCAGAGCAACACGAAGCAGCCCAGAGTAACACGAAGTAACACAAAGTAACACGAAGCAACACAGACTAACACAAAGTAACCCAGAGTAACACGAAGCAACAGAGAGCAACACGAAGTAACACAAGGTAACATCAACGCATCATCAGTAATGATCCCCCAAGCAATAACACCGGACCATGTTTTACAGCAACGTATGTATTTTGTTATTCCGTATCTTAAACTATCTATTCCCTTCTAACACTTCACAAGTTCTTATTTTTGGTCTAAATCATTGCTTTGAACCTAATGTATTTGTATAAATAGCCTAATTTGTTTCTTTAAGTTATTCTCTATATCTTCTGTTCATTGTACCGATGTGTTTTCTTAATAACTTGTATATTTTATTTCAACAAAAATTCTAATTCTAAATAGTTAGCTTTGGGAGAATTTGGCTAGCGGTAATTTTGTCTGACCACAATTTTTTACACAATCTTGATAAGACCATGAAATGCCAGAACCAGTGAACGTGTACACATGTCAGGTCACATTATTTGTCAATGTCGATGATCTATTATACAAGGACTCGCCAAAAGTAGTAACTACGCATAATTATCAAGCTACAATCTATCTATCATCTATCATCTACCACTATTATAAAAGTAGCCGCGTCCGTCCGTCCGCGTGACCCTCTCTTCGAATCGATAGCTTTGACAGCAACAAGGATAAAGCTTAATGAGAAATACAAGAAAATTTTCTATTGCATTATTTTTCTGTGGCGATTCAATTCCCTTTCACTTTGATTATCGTATCCAGAATGCGCAATCGGCATATTTTTACAAATAAAAATTTTCTTAGGAGCTTTTTCTGTTGAAATTCATCATGCTGCTTTGATATTTGTAATTGATAGTGCGAAAAAAAAACGCTTTAAATTCGTTTGACCAGTAATCTGGCTACCACTTAGTAGCCCAAAATTTTGGAACTTGAGTTATCGTTTTCGAAATTGCGATCTTCGTGAAAAGCTCCAAAGAGATAATAGACGAAATTTCAGAATAAAATTCCAAAAAAAACAGGCCACCATGGATAGAAATGTGTCCAACCGCAAGGGAGAAGTAGCAAGACTTCGATAGCAAGAAAAGCGCCGTAGACGTTCGGATGAACAACGCGAAATGGCAAGACGAAGCAATGCTGCTCGCCAACGAGAAGCTACAGCTAAATAAACCCTTGAATGGCGTTTGGAAATTCTACGGAATAATGCAGAGCAAAACCGAGTAGCTAGAGAGAGCTTAACACATGAAAAAAGCGAGGAAAATCTTCGGTATAACGCTGGACAACATCGAGTGGCATGAGAGAATTTAACTTAAGAAAGAAGGGATGAAATTCTTCAGACTAATGCCGAACTGCATCGACTTGCACAAGCGAATTTAACTCAAGAAAGAAGGGATGAAATTCTTCAGATTAATGCCGACCAGGCCGTGTGCGCTATTTATTTTATAAAAGGAGCCGCGTCCGTCCGTCCGTCTGTGTGTCACACCCACCAGCCTGCAGTGTGAGATGAGCGTATCTGTGATACAAGCTTCATCAACTCCACAATTTTCGGTGCCTTAATCCAGCAGATTGGGAGTCGGAATGAATATCACGTGTATTGGTAGGTTAGATTAGGTTGTATAGAATATCAGCGGTTGAGACTTGGGAAAGTATTGGGAAGCCATAAAATAGCATGGGAAATCATGGGAAAGCCACGTTGAAGCTCAGTTTGTCCTATATCAAATCTTGCCATTTTTTGACGGGCCGTGTGCAGTCGTCAATGATAACTGAGACCCTAGACTGAGAAAGACGTGCGAGTCAACCCAGTGTACTCCTGCTAGTATTTGTCAAAATCGGCGATAGAGTCCAAGTACTTGCCAAAACCAGTGACCACGAATGCTTGGCAGACAGTGCGCATTGTCAAGAAGAAGAAAGTCATGACCGTCCTCCCCCTCTCTCCCTTCATAGCCCCCCGCACCCGTATCTGTGATACACTTTCTCGCGTGCGTCACGTGCGTGATGATGCGTGACTGCGGCAGCTGATATAGATAGTCGCGGCTGTGAAGTGTGCACTCGCTGCACGTGGCGGTGGTATTTGGTATACTGATGTACGTGGTGGTGGTATTTGGTATACTGATGCACGTGGTGGTGGTATTTGGTATACTGATGCACGTGGTGGTGATATTTGGTATACTGATGCACGTGGCGGTGATATTTGGTATACTGATGCACGTGGCTGTGATATTTGGTATACTGATGCACGTGGCGGTGGTATTTGGTATACTGATGTACGTGGTGGTGGTATTTGGTATACTGATGCACGTGGCGGTGATATTTGGTATACTGATGCACGTGGCTGTGATATTTGGTATACTGATGCACGTGGTGGTGGTATTTGCTATACTGATGCACGTGGTGGTGATATTTGGTATACTGATGCACGTGGCGGTGATATTTGGTATACTGATGCACGTGGCTGTGATATTTGGTATACTGATGCACGTGGTGGTGGTATTTGCTATACTGATGCACGTGGTGGTGATATTTGGTATACTGATGCACGTGGCGGTGATATTTGGTATACTGATGCACGTGGCGATGATATTTGGTATACTGATGCACGTGGCAGTGATATTTGGTATACTGATGCACGTGGCGGTGATATTCGGTATACTGATGCACGTGGCGGTGATATTCGGTATACTGATGCACGTGGCGGTGATATTCGGTATACTGATGCACGTGGCGATGATATTTGGTATAATGATGCACGTGGCGGTGGTATTTGGTATACTGATGCACGTGGCGGTGGTATTTGGTATACTGATGCACTTGGCGGTGATATTTGGTATACTGATGCACGTGGCGGTGGTATTTGGTATACTGATGCACGTGGCGGTGGTATTTGGTATACCGATGCACGTGGCGGTGGTATTTGGTATACTGATGAACGTGGCGGTGATATTTGGTATACTGATGCACGTGGCGGTGGTATTTGGTATACTGATGCACGTGGCGGTGATATTTGGTATACTGATGCACGTGGCGGTGGTATTTGGTATACTGATGAACGTGGTGGTGGTATTTGGTATACTGATGCACGTGGTGGTGGTATTTGGTATACTGATGCACGTGGCGGTGGTATTTGGTATACTGATGCACGTGGCGATGATATTTGGTATACTGATGCAGGTGGCGGTGGTATTTGGTATACTGATGCACGTGGCGGTGGTATTTGGTATTAATTTGGTATACTGATGCACGTGGCGGTGATATTTGGTATACTGATGCACGTGGCGGTGGTATTTGGTATACTGATGAACGTGGTGGTGGTATTTGGTATACTGATGCACGTGGTGGTGGTATTTGGTATACTGATGCACGTGGCGGTGGTATTTGGTATACTGATGAACGTGGTGGTGGTATTTGGTATACTGATGCACGTGGCGGTGGTATTTGGTATACTGATGCACGTGGCGGTGGTATTTGGTATACTGATGCACGTGGTGGTGGTATTTGGTATTAATTTGGTATACTGATGCACGTGGCGATGATATTTGGCATACTGATGCACGTGGTGGTGGTATTTGGTATACTGATGCACGTGGTGGTGGTATTTGGTATACTGATGCACGTGGCGGTGGTATTTGGTATACTGATGAACGTGGTGGTGGTATTTGGTATACTGATGCACGTGGTGGTGGTATTTGGTATACTGATGCACGTGGCGGTGGTATTTGGTATACTGATGAACGTGGTGGTGGTATTTGGTATACTGATGCACGTGGCGGTGGTATTTGGTATACTGATGCACGTGGCGATGATATTTGGTATACTGATGCAGGTGGCGGTGGTATTTGGTATACTGATGCACGTGGCGGTGGTATTTGGTATACTGATGCACGTGGCGGTGGTATTTGGTATTAATTTGGTATACTGATGCACGTGGCGATGATATTTGGCATACTGATGCACGTGGCGGTATACATTTCAGTCGCAACTGATGCACGTGGCGGTATACATTTCAGTCGCAACTGATGCACGTGGTATACTGATGCACGTGGTATACTGTACGTGGTATACTGATGCACGTGGTATACTGATGCACGTGGTATACTGTACGTGGTATACTGATGCACGTGGTATACTGATGCACGTGGTATACTGATGCACGTGGTATACTGTACGTGGTATACTGATGCACGTGGTATACTGATGCACGTGGTATACTGATGCACGTGGTATACTGTACGTGGTATACTGATGCACGTGGTATACTGATGCACGTGGTATACTGTACGTGGTATACTGATGCACGTGGTATACTGATGCACGTGGTATACTGTACGTGGTATACTGATGCACGTGGTATACTGATGCACGTGGTATACTGATGCACGTGGCGATGATATTTGGCATACTGATGCACGTGGTGGTGATATTTGGTATACTGATGCACGTGGCGGTGGTATAAAGTACATTGATACACATCACACACAACACACCCAACACACACAACACACACAACACACACATCACACACAACACACACAACAAACGCAACACACACAACACACGCAACACACACAGCACACACAACACACACAGCACACACAACACACACAACACACACAACGCACACAACACACACAACACACACAAAACACACAACACTCACAACACACACAACACACACAACAACACACAGCAATACACACAACACACACAACACACACAACACACACAACACACAGAACACACACAACACACACAACACACAAAACACACACAACACACAGCAATACACACAACACACACAACACACACAACACACAACACACACAACACTCACAACACACACAACACACACAACACACACAACACACACAACAACACACAGCAATACACACAACACACACAACACACACAACACACACAGCACACACAACACTCACAACACACACAACACACACAACACACACAACACACACAACACACACAACACACACAACACACACAACACACAACACAAAACACAACACACACACAACACACACACAACACACAAAACACACAAAACACACACAACACACACAACACTCACAACACACACAACACACACAACACACACAACACACACAACACACACAACACACACAACACACACAACACACACAACACACAACACAACACACACAACACACACAACACACACAACACAAACAACACACACAACAACACACACAACACACACAACAACACACACAACACACACAACACACACAACACACACAACACACACAACAACACACAAAAACACACACAACACACAACTCACACAACACACAACACAACACACAACAACACACACAACACACAACACACACAACACACAACACAACACACACAACACACACAACACACACAACACACACAACACACACAACAACACACATCAACACACACAACACACACAACACACACAACACACAACAACACACAACACACACAACACACAACACACACACAACACACAACACAACACAAACAACACACACAACACACACAGCACAAACAGCACACACAACAACACACACAACACATACAACAACACACACAACACACACAACACACACAACACACACAACACAAACAACACACACAACACACACAACACAAACAACACACAACAACACACACAACTCACACAACAACACACAACACACACAACACAAACAACAACACTCAACAATACACAATAATACGCATATAAATTGGTTGACTTTCACTTTCGGTAAACTTCAAACGGCGGAGAAAGCGGGCGCCACTATAACGGTGAGACGGTCGCGTCTAACGGCCGTTACGAGGTGCTCGTGGACCTCACGTACCTCTCCCCTAAAATCCCCCCCCACCCGATGTGATGGGCTTCCTTTATCTCCCCCTTTTTTCGATGCCCCCCTTGTTTAACGCATCTCTTCTTTAAGCCCCCATTACCTCCAACCTCACCCTCATCCGTTTCCCCCCCCCCCCCCCCGCGGTGTTTGGTGTTCTTGGTAGAAAGTTGCTCCGGAGGGAGGGGGGGGGGGTGCGAAGGGGGGTGCGAAGGGAGGGGAGATAAACGTGCCCACGAAATGACGGCATGAAAAATATGATGTGATTGGCATGAAAGGGAAAAGGATATGATGAAGCCGCCGGACAGAAAGAGTGCAAAAATAAGAGTCCGTCGAAATGAAATGAAAAAATAAAGAAACTCACCCACACGTAACACATCACACATGCTATTACGCGCCACACTCACTAGATACACATACGCACACAAAATCATCTGTACGCACACACACATACACGCTCACACACACCTGTGTGTGTGACACAAACGCCTGCAGTGGAGAAAGAAAATGGAACTTTCTTTTGATGATCCATTCCTTCTGCTCTACTGTCACTCCACTACTCTCACTCCACTACTCTCACTCCACTACTCTCACTCCACTACTCTCACCCCACTACTCTCACCCCACTACTCTCACTCCAGTACCCTCACTCCAATTCTTCCACTCCACTACTCTCACTCCACTACTCACACTCTACTACTCTCACTTCAATACCCTCACTCAATCTCCACTTACTAGAGCAGCAACATGCTAGTCAAAGTAACGCAATGAGAACAATGTATAATGGGCTAAATTATAATGGGAACAATGTATAATGGGCTAAATTATAATGGAGACAAAAAGGGAAAGTCTAAAATCGTCCCCAGCTTCCCCTGTCGTCGAGGCAGTGTTGCCAAACCCAATTTTTTCAAAACCTTTACCTCCTCGATAATCTGGCCTTGGCTTTTCTGGGCTTTTGGCATCGTTCAATGCTGAACTTGGCATTTAATTGCAGGGTTTTTCTGCCCAGCAAAAGAACAGGAATATGTTGTGAGGTCGTGGTGTAGGTGATTGTGTGTCGTTGGGGTTATCTGCAAGAAATACTTCTCTTTAAATAGGCATCTACGTATATTGTGCTTAGTAGCCAGGATACACCCACTAGCATTAGTGTCTAGGATACACCCACTAGCATTAGTATCTAGGATACACCCACTAGCATTAGTATCTAGGATACACCTACTAGCATTAGTATCTAGGATACACCCACTAGCATTAGTATCTAGGATACACCCACTAGCATTAGTATCTAGGATACACCCACTAGCATTAGTATCTAGGATACACCTACTAGCATTAGTATCTAGGATACACCTACTAGCATTAGTATCTAGGATACACCCACTAGCATTAGTATCTAGGATACACCCACTAGCATTAGCATCTAGGATACACCCACTAGCATTAGTATCTAGGATACACCCACTAGCATTAGTGTCCAGGATACACCTACTAGGATTGGTATCTAGGATACACACAATAAGATTAGTATCTAGGATACATATAATAAGATTAGTATCTAGGATACACATAATAAGATTAGTATCTAGGATACACGCTCAATGAACTAAATAAATCTCACAAAAAGCTTTGTGTTCGAATTAAAAACTGTAACAGCCGGATAGAAATAAGTCCACCATACATCAATGACAAAAACATGCTCTTTTCATTTCGCAAAAAAACTGCTTCTGCGAATTTCTCTCGCTCCAACCCCTCACCCCCTCCCTCATCTGCTACCCCGACAACCCCCTAGTATCTAACCCACATTTATCCTTCTACTCTTCCCCCCCCCCCCTTGGTTCCCCGCTCAAGTCCCCCTCCCGATTCTTCTCCCATTCGATCCCCTTAAGGGTATACAACTATTGTTTCTTTGGGAATTAGTTCTCTCAGGGGAATATGTGTGGTCCCGAGCTGAGAGTTAGGTATGCCTTCTATTTCTCAAAATAAAACGTTTTTGGTATGTTAGAGAACAACTTTTTCGGTTCAGTACTGTCCTGTTTTTCAGCACCTACAACTTCCTTCTTCAACTTTTAACTTGTTTCGTAAACTTCTTCCTCGACTAACTGTTTCTTTGCACCTTGTGCATAGGTTTGGCATTCCCTTATCGCCATACTTAATGGTGCCTTCTTCCTTTCTCTCTTTGGATCGCCTGTGTGGCGGAAAGGGAGGCTTGAACTAACATTGAATTTACCCTCCCATTCGATTCCTTCTTTGATTCCCCCACTCGACCCACTCGATTCCTCTCCCCCCACTCAATGACGCCCACTCTACCCACTCAATCATCCCATTCGACCCACTCAATTAGCCCCCTTTGACACATTCGATTACCCTCCCCCCCCCCACTCGACCCACTTTCATTGCACCATTTGCTCACGCCCGCCTGTGATATTGTGAAATTGAAGAGCAACGTGCGAAATGAAGGCAGAAAAAACCTGCAAGTCACCATATTTTCTCCGGGATAAAAAGTAAGCCTTGATCCATACATCGCTGTACAAAATCACAAAAAATTTCTATGTCTAGACATGAATTGATGACTACTTCGTGTCTAACTACGTCTATTGATATCTCCACTTGTTAATTTTTTACCTACTTGTATCGAATTGATGTATACTGTGGGCTTAACTATGCCTATGTTTACCTCTATAAATTTTATTACTTATTTTAGACGAAAATTAACCGTGTGTGCCAAATTATACGTCATTATGTCTAAGTAAGAATTGATGAATCATCGTCTAATTGAGTTTGTCTAAAGTTGTTTTATGTAAATTTTACAATCTATTTTAATCGAAAACTAACCGTATTTACAAACTGTCGTTATGTCTAGGTAGGAATTAGGTACTGTATACTTTGAATTTAACTATGCCTACCAGTGTTTATTATACTTCTAGTGTATATGGCCAGTCAAAAATAACGGGATTCAACATTTTGCTTAAATAAATCTTGCAGATGTAGATTAAATATCTTCAAATACATTAAATATTATACCCAATGGCTCAAATATCTAGTTTAATATTCTTGAATATTTTAAATCGAATATTTTAGAAAGTAAACTTAAAATTAAATATCGGCTAACGCCAAATTAAATATCGTTAGAACGCTAAATTAGATATTGGCATAACGCCAAATTAAGTATCGGCAGAACGCCAAATTAGGTATCGGCAGAACGCCAAAGTAAATATCGGCAGGACGCCAAATTAAGTATCGGCAAAACGCCAAATTAAATACCGGCAGAACGCCAAATTAAATATCGGCAGAACGCCAAATTAAATATCGGCAAAACGCCAAATTAAATACCGGCCGAACGCCGAATTAAATATCGGCAGAACGCCAAATTAAGTATCGGCAGAACGCCAAATTGAATATCGGCAGAACGCCAAATTAAATATCGGCAGAATGCCAAATTAAATATCGGCAGAACGCCAAATTAAACATCGGCAGAATGCCAAATCAAATATCGGCATAACGCCAAATTAAGTATCGGCAGAACGCCAAATTAAATATCGGCAGAACGACAAATTAAATATCGGCAGAACGCCAAATTAAATATCGGCAGAACGCCAAATTAAGTATCGGCAGAACGCCAAATTAAATATCGGCAGAACGCCAAATTAAATATCGGCAGAACGCCAATTTAAGTATCGGCAGAACGCCAAATTAAATATCGGCAGAACGCCAAATTAAGTATCGGCAGAACGCCGAATTAAATATCGGCAGAACGCCAAATTAAATATCGGCAGAACGCCAAATTAAACATCGGCAGAACGCGTAATGATGGAATTGAGGCTGAGGGCGTCTTGAATCGACCCTGTATCCCTTGACCCCCGTTCCCATTCCAGCCTCTCCCCCACCTTTCCCCCCCCCCCCACTTACCTCCTATAGTGCACACCCTTTTTTGTTCTCTTCCCCACTTACCCCCACTGTCCCCTCTTCTCTACCCCTCCCTTCACCCCATAATACTACTCCTTCATAATTATCTCTTTTGTACCCCTCACACAATTACCCCTCCTACATACTCCCCTCATTGTACCCCTCCCCCACACAATTACTCCTGTCCCTCACACATAACCCTCCCTACACTCCCCCCACTTTTTCGTACCCCTCCCCCACACCCCTTCTTACCCCTTTGCCTGGGGAGGGGGGGAGGAGGGAGGGGGGGAGCAATTGGGGCAGTAAAAGTCTCCCTTCACTCCTCTGAAGGTCACCTGCTTGTGCGTCCAGTGACCGTTATTTATTATCGTGTGACCGTTATGTACATTGAGTTACTCTTATTTATCATCATGTGACCGTTATTTATCATCTGGTTACGGTTATTTATCATCGGGTTACCGTTATTTATCATCTTGCGGCTGTTATTTATCATTAGGTTACTCTTTTTTATCATCGTGTTACCATCATTTAACACCGAACTACTCTTATTTATCATCGTGTCATTGTTGTTTATTATCGAGTTGTCGTTGCTTATCATCTGGTTACCGTTATTTACCATTGAATCAACCCCATCGAAGACTGTACCATCGTCCCGAAAGCGGTTCTTAGTAGTGAAACAACATAATATCAAAAATTCTAATTTTTTGTATAAATGCCCAATTTTATGTGTAAAAGTCCAAATTTATGTGTAAAAGTCCAGTTTTATACGTAAAAGTCCAATTTTATGTGTAAAAAACAATTTTATGTGTAAAAGTCCAAATTTATGTGTAAAAGTCCAGTTTTATATGTAAAAGTCTAATTTTATGTGTAAAAAACAATTTTATGTGTAAAAGTCCAATTTTATGTGTAAAAGTCCAGTTTTATACGTAAAAGTCCAATTTTATGTGTAAAAAACAATTTTATGTGTAAAAGTCCAATTTTATGTGTAAAAGTCCAGTTTTATGTGTAAAAGTCCAGTTTTATGTGTAAAAAACAATTTTATACCTTAAAGTTCAATTTTATACTTAAAAGTCCAGTTTTATATGTACGTAAAAATGCACTCACATCCTCGTTACCTCACTCAACATTTCACAGAGTTCCCGTGCTCCGCTCGTTCTCTGTTCTCGAAGAAGTTCTCTCTCTGCTCCAAAATATTCGCCACACACAAGAAGAAAACTCCGCAGCTTCAGTATGTTTTGAATTGAACTTCTGTTAATAGTACAGCACAAAATCCTAGAAAGGTGAATATTTTAAAGTAAATATAATTCTGCTAGTATTGTTAGATATTTTTATCACGTGTCATTTATGTTTTTTGAATTGGTTTTAAATGGGAACATTTATGGCATAGGCCATAAGTGATACGTGATACCTGATCGTGTACAGTGTGTCGAACACAAATTTCGAACTTTAATAAAGTATAAGGTAAAAGTATAGTTTTGTATTTATCCTTTTTCAGATAATATTCAAAAGTTCTTAAGTTTCCCGCAGGATACAGCAAAAAAAAGATGATACTGCCAGAAAGTGCACACATAACCGACAGACGTTAGATTTGAAATGTTCTCAGCGAGGAGCAGTATTGCAGGCACTTCTGGAGAGATCTGCAGCCCCTCGGCTATTCCAATACAATCAAATCCCTTCAACATCAAAAAGTACCACGTAACGTTGATGAATTATTTGAAGCAATGACAAATAGCTTTGAGGAATTATAGAGATCAACATTGAACAGCGTTTTCCTTCCTTTGCAGCAGTCAATGTGACAGATTCTCTTGGCTGAGGTGGCAACCATTGCAGGCTTCAACATCTGTCGAAAGTACAACTAGAAAGAAAAGGAGTTCTTCTAAATTCAATTCAGAACTCAGAAAATTTCAAAAATAAATTCACAAGTACTGGGTAAATATCGTGGTAAACATGTTTCTTCCGTTCATACATTATCAATTCCATGTTTTTAACTACAATGTAATATTTGTCATTTATTATTTATCTTATTAAAAATATTATTCTTTGATGTTTATGCATTATCACCTTCATGTACTGAATTGCAGAATAAAGTTTATCTTATTGTTACAACAAGTTGTTTTGCAGGTATCCTTTCTTAAAGCCTTACAATTGTTTTGGAAAAAATATTTCCTACAACTTCAACATTGATATGGACCAATAACTATTTCCGAACAGAGGGAGTATTTTTTTACTCAATTAATTAAATGTTTTTGTATTTATATTCACTAAAGCATTTTTATTTTTTCGACAACTTGGGTGTTCTTGCCTACAAAACTATTTCTTGCTCCGTCAAACCCATATTATAATTCCGCTAGTCTAAGCCACCCATTTTTTGCCCAGTTTTACCCTTATTTTTTATTTTTTAAAGCACCTATTTTTTAACAAGTTTGGCTCAGATTTTTTTAATTGTGAAGTAGTAATTTTTTGCCCAGCTTGACCCTTTTTTTACGCTCTAAAACACCTATTTTTTGCCTATCTTAGCCCGTATTTATGTTCAGTTAGACGCTTGTTTTCTTTCCAATAAGGTTAGACAAATGCAGCAATAAAGAACAGACTTAACTATTAGCATACATTAGATTTTACGTCTAAGAATCTGTTAGAACGTCAACATACACACAAAACTGTCATATATTGTAAATCATCATAGTGCAACTGAAATTTAAAATATTTAAAATATTCACCATTTTTGAGATTATTGACTATCATATGCGATCAAATTTTTCAAAATTGTAGACGTATGTAAAATGAGAAACTACATAGTTTACTGACATAGTTTAATGGAATAGGCCATAACAATTAAATATGTTTTAAAGTAGGTTGAATATATTCTTACGTTGACTGAATATATCCTAACGTAGGTTGAATATATCCTAGCGTTGATTGAATACTTATATACCAACGTAGGTTTAATTATTATTCGTAAATTTGGAGAAAGGAACTCCAGTTAGGCACCTATTTTTATCAGAGTTAGGCACCTATTTTCATCAGAGTTAGGCACCTATTTTATTCTTAGTTTACTTGTCTGCAAACCAGTCCTGGTTGACCTGCCTAATAAGTAACTAGGAAGCTTAGTCACAGTTTTGTGCACCGTATGGTCACAAAAACTGACAACGTATGGTCACAAAAACTGGCAGCCTCATTAACTACGAATCATTTTTTGGCGACCATTTTTTGGCAAGCGTTCTTTGACGATCGTTTTTTGGTGATCGTTTTTTTTTGTGTGGATTTCGAAAAGCACGCTAAGTGTATGTCATTTTTTTACTGTATTTTTTCTGGTCGTGCACCAAGAAATATATTTTTTGCGATTGTGGCTCTGAGGTTTTTGTTCGCTCTCAATTAGTGCAATTATTCATTGATGATGAGCGTTCGTGTTGCAGAATTGTACCTGAATGAATAATTTATTTGTGTATTGAACTATTTTGCAAGAGACATTTTCATTTACCTCGACCCAATATATATATATATGACTCAGTGATATAGGGCAAAATTAAACACCCTGTTTTCAGTAATAACATAGGGCAAAATACAACACCCTGCCTTCAGTAATAACATAGGGCAAAATACAACACCCTGCCTTCAGTAATAACATAGGGCAAAATACAACACCCTGCCTTCAGTAATAACATAGGGCAAAATACAACACCCTGCCTTCAGTAATAACATAGGGCAAAATACAACACCCTGCCTTCAGTAATAACATAGGGCAAAATTAAACACCCTGTTTTCAGTAATAACATAGGGCAAAATTCAACACCCTGCCTTCAGTAATAACATAGGGCAAAATACAACACCCTGCCTTCAGTAATAACATAGGGCAAAATACAACACCCTGCCTTCAGTAATAACATAGGGCAAAATACAACACCCTGCCTTCAGTAATAACATAGGGCAAAATACAACACCCTGTTTTCAGTAATAACATAGGGCAAAATTCAACACCCTGCCTTCAGCAATAACATAGGGCAAAATACAACACCCGGCCTTCAGTAATAACATAGGGCACAATTCAACACCCTGCCTTCAGTAATAACATAGGACAAAATACAACACCCTGCCTTCAGTAATAGCATAGGACAAAATACAACACCCTGCCTTCAGCAATAACATAGGACAAAATACAACACCCTGCCTTCAGCAATAACATAGGACAAAATACAACACCCTGCCTTCAGCAATAACATAGAACAAAATACAACACCCTGCCTTCAGTAATAACATAGGACAAAATACAACACCCTGCCTTCAGTAATAGCATAGGACAAAATACAACACCCTGCCTTCAGCAATAACATAGGACAAAATACAACACCCTGCCTTCAGCAATAACATAGGACAAAATACAACACCCTGCCTTCAGCAATAACATAGGACAAAATACAACACCCTGCCTTCAGTAATAACATAGGACATCATTCACAACTCCCACACGCCGCATCGTGGCGACGACATGTCAATAATACACATTTTTCGAAGAACATTTCTCAAAAATTAGTTACAAAGCAGCCTGACCCAACGGGGCACGGGTGGTCTGAGATGAATACAAAATATTTCGACCTTTTGTTAATAAAAATTAATTTAATCAACGAGCAAATGCCCTCCTGAGATTTTAAAAATTTAAAACTTGTTGTACTTTCTTGCTGGTACTGGTCGTACTTCGTTGTTAATACAGGTGGTACTTTTTGCTGAAGCTAGCGGTACCCTTACTAGTATTAGGGGCTCATGTTCATTGGTATTACTGTTCAAGTTACGGGTACTGGTGGTACTTTCTTTCAGGTAATGGAGATACTTTTCAGAGGTACAGGTGGTACTAGACAACACGCCACCCACCAAGTACCACTCGTGTCACTTTTTTTTCTTCAGAATTGCTGAAAGTTTCAATGGTCATCGATGCCCCAAAAAAACCTGGGCCCTAAAACTATTAGTTTTTCTCAAAAATATTTTTTGATGCTTGAATTCGATAAAATATTCATAACTTAGTCGTTTTACCGAAATATTTATGGTGTGTCAATTTAGCTTAAAAGTTTTTTCGTAATTGGCTTTTTTGTTAATATTTATCATTTATCAGCTTTATATTTGGTATCAATATTGCTTGACTGTTTTTTCTGCATACATGATTTTTTGCATGAATAATAACTAATAGATGGACATCAAGTTAATAAATAAGTAGTATAAAATAAAATCCATTATGTACACATTTTGAAATAAGATATTTCATTTATTCATTTATTTTCCACGAATACTACCTCATTCTTTAATAATTTTTTGAACAACTTTTCCACAATATTTTGAACTGCATGAATGTCTTGCAATTGCTTAAGTACCCGAAAACATTTTTTAATATCTTATTTTCCACAAATATTCTTCTGTTGAAGATTTTACAAAACTTTCTCCCTTGAAATATTTACAATTACCCACGCAACAGCGCTGTACACACCACTAAAGTATTAAACAATAGCTCCTTCATGTTAATATTAAACAAGTGGCCTCTTCATTTTAATATTAAACAACAGCTTCTGCATTTCAATGTTAAACAAGTGGCATCTTCATTTTAATATTAAACAAAAGCTCCTTCATTTCAATGTTAAACAAGCGACATCTTCATGTTAATACTAAACAAGTGGCATCATCATTTTAATATTAAACAAAGTTTTTCATTTTAATATGAGACAATAGCCTCTTCTTTTCAATATCAAAGCATCAACGTATTCATTTTATCATTAAACTAACCACGTCTTCATGTTAATACCAAACACACAACGTCTTCATTTTAATACCAAACACACAACGTCTTCATTTTAATATTAGACAAACGACATTTCATTTAAAAACTGATCACTCTACAATCTAAATTGAGCAATATTGACTTGAACATTCCCCACATTCCCCCCACTGCACACCCGGATAAATCTGACCAGGATTTCCTACGTGTTTTTCACTTGCCACCATTTACTCGACGCGCCGCCGAGGTGCTCACTTTCTCCCCAGTTCAGGGACACGCGCATCAATATAATTCGTTAGCATCCTTTGGCGTCCTTTGGTTCATGAACTCAAACGCTTTCGCTGCTGCTCCTCCTGAATTCTAATTATCACGCGTCTCACGTGAATACTGAGTGTCAACCCCCCGGAATTCTTTGTAACTCCCTCCGAATAATAAGTCAAATAAAATTCTAAAATTCTAAATTCTAACCTACTTCCCTTCAATTTTATGCATACCCTCTCGTATAATGGCTATCTCTTTTCGAATATTTGACATTGTGCTCCAAATATTAGATATCCGATATCCCCATTCAAATTTTATATATCTCTCTCCGAACTCTACCCCGCCTCCCATCCAGCAGGAGGATTCTATCATCCTCCTGCAAATTAGATTGATGCACCCCTGAATATGAAATAAAAATACCCCCTGAGAAGTGAATAATTATACTCCCCTGAATAATGAATAATTATACCCCTCTGAATATTATATAATTATACCCCTCTGAATATTAAAAATACCTCCTGATTATCAAATATCCCGTTCAGACCATTGAATGACCCCGCCCCCCTACCGTGTCCCCCTATGTTAAGGGCAGAGAAAGTTGTAAATCGTCATGCCGTTGAATTTAATTCGCATCAATGCTAAGGTGCTTAGTGCTTCGATCTTGTGCTTGGTGCTTAGATCCTATACTTGGTGCTTAGAATTTATGCTTGATGCTTAGATCTTGTGCTTTGTGCGTAGATCTTGTGCTTGGTGCTTAGATCTTGTGCTTGGTGCGTAGATCATATGCTTGATGCTTAGATCTTGCCTTTGTGTGAGTGTAATCATCTGCGTTATTGCTGTGCTACAAAAAATGTAAAAAATAAACCTTTTTGACAATCTTGAATCTTTCTACTTCATCATTTCCCCCTTCTTCTCCCCCCTTTTCCTCCGACCTCCCCCCCCCCCCCCCCCATTCCCCCGTTTGGGCAATACATCATCTGAAGGTCAGCCGGACATAGTGATAGCTTTAAGGGACATTACACAGCGGTTAAAAATCTTCAAAGACACATTTTGTTTGAAAACAGCAACTTTAAAAAATTTCTTAACAAATACTAAATGTCAGCCGGACATAGTGATGGTTTGGGGCATGTTGCACAATTAATACACTCACACCCATACACTCAAACACTCGTACACACACACATTTACACATTGCACAGCTGAAAAATGTACTCGTATATAAGCCACAAAGTTACGACTTCAAAAAAGTACTTATTTTAAAATAAAACCTGAACGTCAGTTGGATGTAGCGATTACTTGCCGTAGAATGTGCTGTCAATACTGAACGTAGAAGATACTCTGCGCTTCAATACGAGTTTGACTCTGAAAATGCACTTTATCTCAAAAAATAAAAATCAATTGGGCACTATGTTGACTTCAGACACAGTAAATACTTCGAATATAACAAAAATGCCGTATAAGTGAGGATCATGTTACCACATCCTTCAAAGGATATACATACTAAATACGATTTCTAACAAACATTTTTTTGCAAAAAAAACTCAACGTCTCGCTGACCCAGTTATGGTTTGGGGTGTGCCCCGAAAACCGTCAAAGGAAACTCAAACACAGTAATGATTTGGGATGGACACCGAAACCGTTAACGGAAAAATAAACCTCACCTCAACGTCTCTCGGATACTGTTATGGTATGGGGCGGCCACCAAAAACCATAACGGTTTTGAAACCATAACGGAAACCTCAAACCTTAACGGAACTCGGACAACGCTATGATTTGGGATGGACGCCATAAACAGGAACACAAGCACACACGCAGCACAAACAAGCCTGAGGACACCTGCAGCACAGCTTCAGGATAGAGAAAATTCCTTCCCGCTGGAATGCGCCGCGGTGACCGCGATGCGCTGGAAGTGGCAATCAATCCAGTTGCCGCTGAGCTGCTGATTGCTTCCTTGGCGCAATGCGTCCTGGCACACTAGTTACTTTCACTTGCCCTGCGTGGCGTGATGCTTGCGTGCCGTTGAGGTGTTGCTGGTGGTGTTACTTGTTGAGTTACTGGTGGTGTTGGGGGGTGTTACTGGTGGTATCACTTGTTGAGTTACTGGTGGTGTTAGGGGTGTTACTGGTGGTGTTACTTGTTAAGCACTGGTGGTGTTGGGGGGTGTTACTGGTGGTGTTGGGCGTGTTACTGGTGGTGTTACTTGTTGAGCACTGGTGGTGTTGAGCGTGTTACTGGTGGTGTTGGGGGGATGTTACTGGTGGTGTTACTTGTTGAGTCACTGGTGGTGTTGGGCGTGTTACTGGTGGTGTTGGGAATGTTACTGGTGGTGTTACTTGTTGAGCACTGGTGATGTTGGGCGTGTTACCGGTGGTGTTACTTGTTGAGAACTGGTGGTGTTGGGGGTGTTACTGGTGGTGTTACTTGTTGAGCACTGGTGGTGTTGGGGGTGTTACTGGTGGTGTTACTTGTTGAGCACTGGTGGTGTTGGGGTGTACGTGGTGGTGTTACTTGTTGAGTTACTGGTGGTGTTGGGGCTATTACTGGCTGTGTTACTTGTTGAGAACTGGTGGTGTTGGGGGTGTTACTGGTGGTGTTGGGAGTGCTGTGCTGGTGTTACTGGTGTCGTTACTGGTGCAGTCGATGATGTTGTTGGTGTTGTTATTGGTTTTATAGATGGTGTTGTTGGTAAATGAAAACACATACTAGTGATCGGAGCCACAACTAGATTATGTCGTTTGTTATTTGTACTATTTGCATTATACACGGGACATGTATCCAACGATTGTACATGTCTATAGCAGGCTGGCAGGCAAGCAAGCAAGCATCAAACTCAGTTTGATATAATAAACAGGGAGATTATTTTTCCTTCCACCATATCGCCTCCGGCTACAGCCTCTGCTTCCGTCAATAACTTCCAACAACTTTCCGCCTCACTTCCGTAAATGACTTTCAGTTTCACAGACAATTTCTTGTTGCACGTCGGCACAAGACCACACCGCAAGAACTTGCGTTCGGGGATCAGCCCTCAATGAGTGTGACCCGATAAACCTGCGGTGTGGTGATGCAAAAACCGGCCAGACGGTAGGCTTACGTGACGCGCGCCGGTGGCGGAGGTACGACGTGTGCGGGTGGCGGAGGTACGATGCATTTACGGGGTAGAGGTATGATGCATGTAGGTGGCGGAGGTACGATGCATTTACGGGGTAGAGGTATGATGCATGTGGGTGGCGGAGGTACGACGTTTGCGTGTGGCGGGGGTACGATGCATTTACGAGGTGGAGGTACGATACATGATGAAAAGGAGGTACGATGCATGTAGGTGGCAGAGGTACGACGCATGTAAGTGACAAAGGTACGATGCATGTAAGTGGCGGAGGTACGACGCATGCAGGTGGCGGAGGTACGACGCATGCAGGTGGCGGAGGTACGGAGGTACATTCATTTGTCCCCTGGTTATATATCATTTCGACCAATTTGACTTTGGTTATTCATCAATGGGTACATATTTTATTCGTTCTTATTTTAGTCTATTGATCGCTGTCGCCATTATAAAAATTTATCAGTTGGATGTTTCTACCCTTAGTCATTCAGAACTTGCTATATTGTGTCATATCTGCTTAGTCTATATTTACTGTAATTTATCATTTCCTATAATTTTTAATTTTCCATATTTTAGCTTTTCATATCATTAGCCACGTCTTTTAATTTACCATATCATTTTAGTTTTCATTTCCCATAATTTGTCATTTCCTCTAATTTACCATTTCCTATAATTCATTATTTTCGTCAATTTACCTTTTGCTTTAATGCTTCAATTCTACCTCACTATATTTTATGCCTATTTACCAGAAGAGTTAACTCATATCATCTTTCATCAACGTTCATTTTTCTCATTCCGCCTCTTTAGTTTTTGCCATCGAACATCATTTTTCAACTCTTTTCATTCTCCTAAATTTGTATAATTCGTATTTTATCACTCACGTCCTCAACCCCCCCCACCCCCTCGTAACACCTTTATCCCCATCGTTTCACGTCCCCCCCTCCCCCCTCATGTTATATACGAGCATTTTACAACACGAAATGGTCCAAAAACCAGTTTTTCATATTAAATTGATCACTATAAACAATTTCTATAGAGAGTATAATTTGTAAGGAGGGGATGGGGTGTGTACGTCGTGGTGTATGTGACCTTATACCAGCAAAAACTCGCTAGGGTAACTTGAAATAACCTGTTTTTTGGGCACTTCGAAACAAGGACGAGCAGTTTTCAATTGTGGAGAAATTCACCGCACGAAATACGTAAAAAATCGAGTTTCGAATTTTGAGAAGACAGTGAGCATGTGGGGCTACACGCTGTGCGAGTTGTCTCAAACCTGATGTTGGCTGCAGCGCGTAAATCATTTCGTTAAGTTGGTGATTATATAGTGGTATTGCTGTGTGATCACGTCTGCTGTACCGTGCCCTGTACCCGTGCCCTGTACCCGTGCCCTGTACCCGTGCCCTGTACCCGTGCCCTGTACCCGTACCCTGTACCCGTGCCCTGTACCCGTGCCCTGTACCCGTGCCCTGTACCCGTGCCCTGTACCCGTGCCCTGTACCCGTGCCCTGTACCCGTGCCCTGTACCCGTGCCCTGTACCCGTGCCCTGTCCCCGTGCCCTGTACCCGTGCCCTGTACCCGTGCCCTGTACCCGTGCCCTGTACCCGTGCCCTGTACCCGTGCCCTGTACCCGTGCCCTGTACCCGTGCCCTGTACCCGTGCCCTGTACCCGTGCCCTGTCCCCGTGCCCTGTCCCCGTGCCCTGTCCCCGTGCCCTGTCCCCGTGCCCTGTACCCATGCCCTGTACACGTGCCCTGTACACGTGCCCTGTACACGTGCCCTGTACACGTGCCCTGTCCCCGTGCCCTGTAACCGTGCCCTGTACCAGTACCAAAACAAAAAACAGCCACAAAATAAAACAATTATGCAGTTCAGGCGTGTAGTTGCGACACAGAAAAAATTCAATATTTCAAATAGAGCCATTTTGACTACTAGATGAGGAAACTCACTCATCACCTAGTCATTCTAGGGAATACATACAGTAGCTGTTCGTCGGAAATGACAAGTTTATTTTGAGGTCAGAGTCGAAATATATTCGGGAAATATTTTGTTGTTATAAAGCTCTTGATGTATGCTTGTTATACTGCTACATTTTTTGGGATAAAATATGAATAAATTCCCACAATTCGAACCATCTATTATGATTTAATAGCAGAAGTGTTCTCATGAAATAATTACTTGCGTACACCTTCAAACAATTTTTTTTTTTTGGGCTTGGATCCATCGTAGTCCTAAGTATTGAAACGACGTATCTGTGATAAAGGCTTCACGACCTCACCAGTATAACTATAATATTTAAATCCCAGGTATTATTAGGATAGGTATGTTAGTTTGGTGTGGGCATGTGAAGGATTAATGTAGGGAAAATTTGAGAGGTAGTGAAGTCTGTATCACAGATACGCTCATCACACACTTTGTGAAGGATTAATGTAGGCAAAATTGGAGAGGTAGTGAAGCCTGTATCACAGATACGCTCATCACACACTTTGTGAAGGATTAATGTAGGGAAAATTTGAGAGGTAGTGAAGCCTGTATCACAGATACGCTCATCACACACTTTGTGAAGGATTAATGTAGGCAAAATTGGAGAGGTAGTGAAGCCTGTATCACAGATACGCTCATCACACACTTTGTGAAGGATTAATGTAGGCAAAATTGGATAGGTAGTGAAGCCTGTATCCCAGATACGCTCATCTCACACTTTGTGAAGGATTAATGTAGGGAAAATTGGAGAGGTAGTGAAGTCTGTATCACAGATACGCTCATCACACACTTTGTGAAGGATTAATGTAGGCAAAATTGGAGAGGTAGTAAAGCCTGTATCACAGATAAGCTCATCACACACTTTGTGAAGGATTAATGTAGGCAAAATTGGGGGAGTAGTGAAGCCTGTATCACAGATACGCTCATCACACACTTCGTGAAGGATTAATGTAGGCAAAATTGGAGAGGAAGTGAAGCCTGTATCACAGATACGCTCATCACACACTTCGTGAAGGATTAATGTAGGCAAAATTGGAGAGGTAGTGAAGCCTGTATCACAGATACGCTCATCACACACTTCGTGAAGGATTAATGTAGGCAAAATTGGAGAGGAAGTGAAGCCTGTATCACAGATACGCTCATCACACACTTCGTGAAGGATTAATGTAGGCAAAATTGGAGAGGTAGTGAAGCCTGTATCACAGATACGCTCATCACACACTTCGTGAAGGATTAATGTAGGCAAAATTGGAGAGGTAGTGAAGCCTGTATCACAGATACGCTCATCACACACTTCGTGAAGGATTAATGTAGGCAAAATTGGAGAGGTAGTGAAGCCTGTATCACAGATACGCTCATCACACACTTCGTGAAGGATTAATGTAGGCAAAATTGGAGAGGAAGTGAAGCCTGTATCACAGATACGCTCATCACACACTTCGTGAAGGATTAATGTAGGCAAAATTGGAGAGGAAGTGAAGCCTGTATCACAGATACGCTCATCACACACTTTGTGAAGCATTAATGTAGGCAAAATTGGAGAGGTAGTGAAGCCTGTATCACAGATACGCTCATCACACACTTCGTGAAGGATTAATGTAGGCAAAATTGGAGAGGTAGTGAAGCCTGTATCACAGATACGCTCACCACACACTTTGTGAAGGATTAATGTAGGCAAAATTGGAGAGGTAGTGAAGCCTGTATCACAGATACGCTCATCACACACTTCGTGAAGGATTAATGTAGGCAAAATTGGAAAGGTAGTGAAGCCTGTATCACAGATACGCTCATAACACACTTCCTGTTGTCCAAGTACTCTGAGAGTAATTAATGCAACTCAGTATAATTACCTGCTTAGGTAAAATAGATACATGCCACACGATATATTTTCTTATCCGGTTATATTTGACGTGACCTATACGCTGGATATAAATAAATCGTTATGGCAAATAAGAAATGTACAGTCACGATGTAGTGTTCAGGTGTCCAGTTTACGGGGGGGCGGTAGCGACGGGCACGCCAAGCAGGCAGGCAGGCAAGCAGGCAAGCAGGCAAGCAAGCATGCAAGTAGGCAGGCAGGCAGGCAGGCCGGCAGGAAAGCAAGCAGGAAAGGATGCAAGCAAGAATGCAAACAATCAAGCAGGGAAGCAAGCAGGCAAGCAAGAAAACAAGCAAGCAAGCAAGCAAACAAACAAGCAGGCAAACAGACAAGCAAGCAAGCAAGCAATCAGACAAGAAAGCAACCCAGCAAGCAACAAGCTACAAATAACTCTATGGCAGCAAGTCCCCCCTCTACACACACAAATAATGAAGGCTTCATGTAACCGCCTCTGAGGAATAGCCTACGATGACTCAGCAAGTTTTCACAGACCTACGTGGGACCATCGAACTTCGTGCAGCTGGCAGCCCTCATCTTCTTGTGTAGTGAAGGGTGTGTTGTGTGTTGTGTTATGTGTTGTGTGTAGCGTGTTGCGTGTTTGTGTAGCGTGTTTGTGTGTTGTGTGTTGTGTGTTGTGTGTTGTGCTGTGTGTTGTGTGTTGTGTGTTGTGCTGTGTGTTCTGTGTTGCGTGTTTGTGTTGTGTGTAGTGTGTTGTGTTATGTGTTGTTTGTTGTGTGTTGTGTGTTGTGTGTTCTGTGTTTCATGTTTGTGTTGTGTTTAGTGTGTTGTGTTATGTGTTGTATGTTGTGTTGTGTGTTGTGTGTTGTGCTGTGTGTTGTGTGTTCTGTGTTGCGTGTTTGTGTTGTGTGTAGTGTGTTGTGTTATGTGTTGTGTGTTGCGTGTTTATGTGTTGTGGGTTTGAATATTGTGTTATGTGTTGTGTGTAGTGTTTAGTATGTTTGTGTGTTGTGTACAGTGTGTAGTGTGATTATGCGTTGCGTGTTTGTGTTTTGTGTGTAGTGTGTTGTGTTGAGTTATGTTGAGTGGTATTGTGTGTTGTATATGGTGTTAGTATGTTGCGTTTGTGTGTTGTGTGTTTTTCGATGTTTGTTACGCTATGTGTTCTGTGCTGCACGATGTGCAATATGTTGTGCTGTATGGTGTTATTGTGGGGCAAATAAAAGCAAATGTGGGAGAAAAAAATTTCTACGTTTGAACGGTAAAGAAATTCCCAAGAAAAGAGCCTACATCGAAACTTATTCGTCCCATGTATTTTGTGTGTAATTGCCACTCTGGAAAGTAACATTGCAAAACATTTACCAGGAAGTATTCGACTGCATTTATAAGGGGAAGCAGTCACGACTGTGAGTGGCACATATCAGGTGCTTCTAATCTTTGTATGTTAGAGAAGTCACGTAAAGTGTAAATTTTTTATACTCAATCCACGTTGATGTCTTCAACGATTTGCTCCATGGTACACACACTCATAAAACACAACGCACACAGAACTCACTCATAACACACGCACAACACACAAGCAGCCCCTATCCCACGACACACACACTCACACAACAGGAAGACAAGAAAACCACACAAAATACACGAACACACAACACACACACACATACACATCCGTCCATAACACATGCCACATATAAACAACACACACATACAACACACGCACACAACACGCACACAACACGCTCACACACGCAACCTACATACATCACACACACACAAGTACATAAGACCTACATTACAGCTCAAGCTCATACTTTCACTGCTCTGTCATAAGTGTTGAACATTTCCCTCTTCCTCCAGTTCCCTCAAAATCTGCTTCCCCTCCCTCATCTCTTTCTCCCTCCTATTCCCTATTCCTTCATTCTCCATTATCTTTTTCTTGAAATATCTTCTTACTGTACCTATTTTTTGTTATATTTTCCGCTCTATTTTCCTGTTCCTTCAGCACTCTCTTACACCACTAATCATTTCCTCCATTGTTTAGCTGTATTATTCCCTCACACCACTTCCCTCTTCCTCCCCACACTTTCCCCTCGAATTAAAGGTACAATTTCCCCTCACTGAGAAGTCGACCCACAGTAATTACTTTCGCAATTGACGAGATCGGGAAGTTGTAATAAGGAATCTGGGAAATGAATTATATGAAATATGGGAAAATAATTATAGGAATATTTAAATCCTCATAAATCCTCATATTTAAACTCATAAAATAAAAGGAAGTTACAGTATTAAAATTCTAATAATTTATTCCAATTAACTTGTTCAGGAAGAATTCATTAAATTAGAAATTTCAAGTTAAAAATAATTCTTTTGAACATGAAGTAATTATATAAATATAAAAAAATATATTAATGAAGTTAATATCAAAAAATTGACCTAGAACAGTAAAAGAAATTAAATATATTAAATTTGGATAATATAGTCGAATATATATATATATAAAATCCAAATATACCTGTGGCCCCTTCAGGGAAATCAAAAATCAATTATGGATAATTGAAATTAGAAAATAAATAAATTAATGGAATAATACAGCATGATAAATATGAATAATTGAATTTCAAATTTGAACAATGCATAAATAAATATATCAAGCTGGAATACCAAAGTCAAATGAATACTACATCAAATGCCAATAAAATTAAAACACCGACACCGAAATTTTTAAGTAAAGAGCACAATTAATATTAAATAAATTTAATTATCCTGAATGTACATATTTTTGATTAAATTAAATTATAGATAATAATTGATGTACAAATTATGGATTAAATTAGACTATAGATATCTATGCTCATATTCTATGTTAAATTAGATTAGATTTTAGATCATTGATGTATATATTCCAGATTAAAATCAAACAGTAGACTATTGATGTACCTATTGTAAATTAAGTTAGACCAATGGCAGATTTGCCAATGGAATTGAATTTACGCATTGGGAGCTATCGCGTTGAACAGGATCTAGTCTTTGGGTAGTCGTGCATTTTTTATTTATTTGCAAATCTAATACAAAAATTTGCAAGGAAAAGTACGAAATAATTATTTTCAAAAAACGTGGGATTATAGACAATATTGTGTCCAATGGTTTTCCGGTGAGATGCAATTGCAGTTTTTTTGTGCGTGCTTATAAAAATTTAATGGAAAACATAAAATGAAATTGAGTTCATGCAAACTAAGTCAAACTATCAAAAACTCAATTGAGTCCTGGAATAAAATCGAGTTCATGAACTTAAATAGAATTTATGATAATTAAATGTGATTCACCCAAATTAAACTCATCAAATAAGTTGAACTTTTGAATTATTTCAAAACCACGATTTAGTTCATGAAATTTACGTTTACAAAAATTACAACTGATTTTACATTATATTTTATTATTTTCAAATATTTTAAATCCCGAATTCAGCAAATGAATCTTCGTGTGGGACCATTTGAATTTGTAAAGCGTTACCACAAGATTATTCAGTAGCATTCCTACATGAAGGCCCTCTATAATTGTTATGTTGAAGTCTTAACTAGAACTAGACACTAACTTATAGGCACTGACTTATAGGTGCTACTTATAGATACTAACTTATAGGTACTAACTTTTAGGCACTGACTTATAGGTACTGACTTATAGGTACTAACTTTTAGGCACTGACTTATAGGCACTGACTTATAGGTACTAACTTATAGGTACTAACTTATAGGTACTAACTTATAGGTGCTGACTTAGAGGTACTAACTTATAGGTACTAACTTATAGGTAGTAACTTATAGGTACTAACTTTTAGTTATTCACTTATAGGTGCTGACCTATGGGCACAAATTTGTAGGGACTAACTCATATGTATTAACTTATCATATAAATTCGGTAAGATAATCTAATAGTTTACCTCCACGTACAATAACTCAATTCTTCATTCCTAAAATTAATAACTCACTTTATCATTTCCTTAACTTATAACTCAATACATCATTCTCTTAATTAATAACACAATACATCATCCCCTTATTTAATTACTCAATTCATCATTTCTTAATAACTCAACACATCACTTCCTTAATTTATAACTCAATACATCATTCCCTTAATTAATAACAGAATAGATGATCCCCTTGTTTAATTACTCAATTCATTATTTCTTAATTAATAACTCAACGCATCATTTCCTTCATTAATAACTCAGTACGTCATTTCCTTAATCAATTACTCAGTACATTAAACAATAACTCAATGCATCATTCCCTTCATGAATAACTCAGTACATCATTTCCTTAATCAATCACTCAGTACATTAAACAATAACTCAACCCATCATTTCCTTCATTAATAACTCAGTACATCATTTCCTTAATCAATTACTCAGTACATTAAACAATAACTCAACCCATCATTTCCTTCATTAATAACTCAGTACATCATTTCCTTAATCAATTACTCAGTACATTAAACAATAACTCAATGCATCATTCCCTTCATTAATAACTCAGTACATCATTTCCTTAATCAATTACTCAGTACATTAAACAATAACTCAACACATCATTCCCTCAATGAATTTTAACATTCACTCCTAACTCACCGTTAATTGAACAATGTCGCCTTCCGTTCTCTCACAACGAGAGCAATCAGCTGGCGCTACTTTTGACGGCAAGTGAAGCCATCTCAGCAGCACAGAACTGCAATCTAGAGCATCAATCGCATCAAAGTCAATCAGCGTGTGTGTGTGTTACACAATCCCTGGCTTTCAAGTCATAAAACTCATCCCAGAAATCGTAGCTAATCACTTCAATCTTTGTAATCGACGCTAATCTTTTCGATAGTTGCGAACCTTTGTAGTCTCTGTCGAAAATTTTGCATCGTCATTTTTTTTTTTTCTCAGGAATGCCGGTTTATTTTCCCACGCCCCAGTGCCCTGGCTACCAAATTGTGTTCCTTTCGGTTCTTGTGTCACTATACCAGGCTTGCTTTCACAATTCCCACAATGATTCCCATATTTCACAATTCCCACACCTCACTGTTCCTACATTTCACAATTCCTACATTCTACAACTCTCACTTTTCATTAACCCCGCAGCGCACATTTCTTACTATTCAGGATTCTCCCTCGCCAAAATTCCCAAACCTCATAATTCCCATACCTGAAAAATTCCACACCTTACAATACCTACATCTCGTTATTCTTAAAGGTAAGAATTCCCATACTTCACAATTCCTCTAATTTTCCCACAACTCACTCACACCTCACAATTTTCACAATAGGAATAATTATTGCTATATATGCATCAATTAAATGTTGATGATATAATTTACAGAGACATCAAATGATGATACGTCACTGAGGTGCACATTACGTCAATTCTCACACAAGCCATCATGCACAATCCTTTTCACAGCACTGTTATATGATATATGTACATACGAGTATGTATTTATATATATATATATATATTTAAAATATCAAAAATACAAAATATGCTTATGAAATCAATTTGTATCTATGATAAGTTCTGTATATTACTTAAGCAAAATTCAGCAATAACATAGGGCAAAATTCAGCACCCTGCTCTCAGTAATAACATAGGGTAGAATTCAATGTTCTCACACGCCGTATCGTGGATACGATCTGCCACAAATACCCATTATATGAAAAATGTTTTCCGGAAACTGATTAAAAATGTAACTTGACTCAACGGGACTCGAGTGGTCAAGTGATAGTGACCAACACACATAACTAGCGCGCTTACTACCTTGAATGATTGCGTAAATCTTACAAGACTAGCACATCGACTCGTTGCCACATTTACTACTAGTAGTTTCAGAAAAGTCTATCAGGATGAGGGCGATTTACACCGTACTATATAATATACACCGTACACAATTGTGATGATAGTTGTTTACTTATACATAGTATACAGCGCACCCAAACTATGCTGTAATTCACAATACAAAAATTATTTTCCAACTCCTCGACCCTCCAATATTTTTCCAGTTCGACCTGTTCAACAGACAGTGATATGAAATTTTATTGATTGGCAATCTTTTAGTGAATATGATTAGTCTAGAATTTATTGGGTGTAAATAATTCACTTATAACGATAAATTTGTAACAGTGCACAACAAATTCAAAATATATTATTTTCCCCAATGTATAATTTTCATATATCTTCCTTAATCTTAATACGTACAATTTACTCGTAATGAATATTTTAGTCAAAAAAATGTATAATGTGCTCGAAGTATAGAATTTTCTCCTCTGAAGTTTACTTTACAATTTCTAAACACGCATTTTTTACTTACAGTATCATCTTGTAGAATTCTATTTGCATTTTAGAATAAACGAAAATGAAAAAATATTCTGAAAACCAAATCATAAAAATTATTTACCTTAAAACCTGTAGAAGTCTCTCTTTAATATGAAAACAATCTCATTTCCTTAATTCTAACTTTGTTTAATCCTTCAAAGTTACCCTAATAACATAAATTGTGTCATAAATTGTATAAATTGTATAATTGTATAAAGTTCATGATGAGATATTCAGCAACATAAAAAAATTAAACAACACAATAAATCAAGATGTTGAATGCACGTACGCTATTCTGCAAATTCTATAATTATTCTACAAATAATTAAAATTGATTTCTAAACGAGATTTCGGTTATAAGACTTATTAAGAAAGTTTTCATTCCTCCTCTTAAATAAATTTTGTATATAAATGAATTATATACAAAATTTGGAAAAAATCACTTACAAAATTCGGTCAAAATTCGCTGGTCATAACAAAAATTCATGAATTCAAAATTTACCTAACAGATCTCAAGCCATTTTTCTACACCGAGTTGTTGTAAATAAAAATAACGGTTTTATAATAAACTCAAAAATGCATACATTGAAAATTTACATAATTGATCTAACGCTATTTTACTACACCTGTTCGTCATGAGAAAGTTACACATTTGTACTGGGGCCAAAAATAATTAATAACATTCAACAAATAACCAACGTTCGTTATGAATAATTTTAGCCTTGATGAAAATGGCACATCTATATTTTTCCTCAGCTTCAAAAACAGCATCAAAACTCAAAACGCACTTTATTAACGCGGTTAAAATTATTCTGATTTTTTACACCTAATTGCATCGTAAGATAATGTACTAGCTATTAAATGAATTCAATACATCGTTTACATCTCTAAAGAATGAAATACATACTTTAAACCTACGCTCAAATGATTTACATCATGCTCTCTCCCTTTACAAATTTGCCCTAGTGCTATGATGTAAAACAGATTTGCTAATCCAAAACGTACTTCACACACACGCTCAAACGTAAACATTTACCCTTCGTTGTACAAATCTGCCCTCGTGAGACGATTTAAAGTATCTAATGAATCTAGAACATACTTCACAGCTCCGTTCAAATGACAACATCCAAATAACAGCATCATTCTCTCTTCCGCGTCCACAAACCGGTAGCGGAGCCAGAAGGCAGCCCTACAAAACCTCTTATGAAGCAACAGGAAAGTGCAAGTGACCGACCGCACGGCCAGGCTGGCCTACCTGCTCAGGTGAAATGGAGAGTGACGAACTGCGAGAGCGACACACAACTTCACTCACCGACCGCACGCGTGGCACTGACCTGACCAGCGTCGCGGTTCCTCACTTGTTGCAAGCGCGGGTTCACCAGTGCCCTCGATGCCAGTGAAAGAGCAACTGCAAATACCCCGGTATAAAAATCCCTCATTAGCTTTATTCTACATCAAATATTCTGAAATTTACATCAATATTTTTTGCTGACTATTGGAGTGTTTGTGCTCAAATCCGAAGGGGATTCTGAGGCTGTGTTGTTATAACAAGACGCGCGGCTCTCGTATCGGGGTTGAGAGGTTTAATCATGGGCGTCCTTGGGATTCGATTCCTTATGAGGGTTTTTAAAAGCATTCACAAGTTATATAAAGTGACGGGGAGGGTCGACGTGAGGTGCCTGATGTACGCACACGCTTGTGATTCCTCTCACATGTTTTTTTCATTAAATTAGGCTCACAGAGAATGGCTACCTCAATAAGAGGAAATAATAAATGTCTAGGAGGAAGTTATGGAAGGTAGGTCACGTGTGCTGTAGCCAGCCTCATTGCATATTTTTTATTTTTTCAATGCATATTTTGGGTTTTGAAAGTCAGACACTTTCGCGTTCAAACCACGCAAAAAACCGTGTGGAATACGAGCACTTGGTATTACACGTGTTCATCAAAAATATTCGATTTAACACAAAAAACACATCACATGCACTTAATGCGACACAAAAACAATACAAGTATTTAAGACCACACAAACACAATACAAGTATTTAACACCACACAAACACAATACAAGTATTTAACACCACACAAACATAATTCAAGTATTTAACACCACATAAATACAACACAAGTACTCAATGCCGCACAAATACAACACAAGTACTCAATACCGCACAAATACAACACAAGTACTCAATAACGCACAAATACAACTCAAGTACTCAATACCGCACAAATACAACACAAGTACTCAATGCCGCACATATACAACATAAGTATTCAATACCACACCAATACAACATATGTCTTTAATACCACACCAATAAAACAAAAGTATATAATACCACACAAACAATACAAGTATATAATACCACACCAGTACGACACAAGTCTATAATACCACACCAATACAACACAAGTATATAATACCACACAAACAATACAAGTATATAATACCACACCAATACAACACAAGTCAATAATACCACACCAATACAACACAAGTATATAATACCAAACCAATACAAACACAAGTATATAATACCACACCAATACAAACACAAGCATATAATACCACACCAATACAAACACAAGCATATAATACCACACCAATACAAACACAAGTATATAATACCACACCAATACAACACAAGTATATAATACCACACCAATACAAACACAAGTATATAATACCACACCAATACAACACAAGTATATAATACCACACCAATACAAACACAAGTATATAATACCACACCAATACAACACAAGTATATAATACCACACCAATACAAACACAAGTATATAATACCACACCAATACAAACACAAGTATATAATACCACACCAATACAACACAAGTATATAATACCACACAAACAATACAAGTATATAATACCACACCAATACAACACAAGTCAATAATACCACACCAATACAACACAAGTATATAATACCAAACCAATACAAACACAAGAATATAATACCACACCAATACAACACAAGTATATAATACCACACCAATACAAACACAAGCATATAATACCACACCAATACAAACACAAGTATATAATACCACACCAATACAAACACAAGCATATAATACCACACCAATACAAACACAAGTGTATAATACCACACCAATACAAACACAAGTATATAATACCACACCAATACAAACACAAGTATATAATACCACACCAATACAAACACAAGTATATAATACCACACCAATACAAACACAAGTATATAATACCACACCAATACAAACACAAGTATATAATACCACACCAATACAAACACAAGTATATAATACCACACCAATACAACACAAGTATATAATACCACACCAATACAACACAAGCATATAATACCACACCAATACAAACACAAGTATATAATACCACACCAATACAAACACAAGTATATAATACCACACCAATACAACACAAGTATATAATACCACACCAATACAACACAAGCATATAATACCACACCAATACAAACACAAGTATATAATACCACACCAATACAAACACAAGTATATAAAACCACACCAATACAACACAAGTATATAATACCACACCAATACAACACAAGCATATAATACCACACCAATACAAACACAAGTATATAATACCACACCAATACAAACACAAGTATATAATACCACACCAATACAACACAAGTATATAATACCACACCAATACAAACACAAGTATATAATACCACACCAATACAACACAAGTATATAATACCACACCAATACAACACAAGTATATAATACCACACCAATACAAACACAAGTATATAATACCACACCAATACAAACACAAGTATATAATACCACACCAATACAACACAAGTATATAATACCACACCAATACAACACAAGCATATAATACCACACCAATACAAACACAAGTATATAATACCACACCAATACAAACACAAGTATATAATACCACACCAATACAACACAAGTATACAATACCACACCAATACAAACACAAGTATATAATACCACACCAATACAAACACAAGTATATAATACCACACCAATACAAACACAAGTATATAATACCACACCAATACAAACACAAGTATATAATACCACACCAATACAAACACAAGTATATAATACCACACCAATACAAACACAAGTATATAATACCACACCAATACAACACAGCTATATAATACCACACCAATACAAACACAAGTATATAATACCACACCAATACAACACAAGTATATAATACCACACCAATACAAACACAAGTATATAATACCACACCAATACAAACACAAGTATATAATACCACACCAATACAACACAAGTATATAATACCACACCAATACAAACACAAGTATATAATACCACACCAATACAAACACAAGTATATAATACCACACCAATACAACACAAGTATATAATACCACACCAATACAAACACAAGTATATAATACCACACCAATACAAACACAAGTATATAATACCACACCAATACAACACAAGTATATAATACCACACCAATACAACACAAGTATATAATACCACACCAATACAAACACAAGTATATAATACCACACCAATACAACACAAGTATATAATACCACACCAATACAAACACAAGTATATAATACCACACCAATACAAACACAAGTATATAATACCACACCAATACAACACAAGTATATAATACCACACCAATACAAACACAAGTATATAATACCACACCAATACAAACACAAGTATATAATACCACACCAATACAAACACAAGTATATAATACCACACCAATACAAACACAAGTATATAATACCACACCAATACAAACACAAGTATATAATACCACACCAATACAACACAAGTATATAATACCACACCAATACAAACACAAGTATATAATACCACACCAATACAAACACAAGTATATAATACCACACCAATACAAACACAAGTATATAATACCACACCAATACAAACACAAGTATATAATACCACACCAATACAAACACAAGTATACAATACCACACCAATACAACACAGCTATATAATACCACACCAATACAAACACAAGTATATAATACCACACCAATACAACACAGCTATATAATACCACACCAATACAAACACAAGTATATAATACCACACCAATACAACACAGCTATATAATACCACACCAATACAAACACAAGTATATAATACCACACCAATACAAACACAAGTATACAATACCACACCAATACAACACAGCTATATAATACCACACCAATACAAACACAAGTATATAATACCACATCAATACAAACACAAGTATACAATACCACACCAATACAACACAGCTATATAATACCACACCAATACAAACACAAGTATATAATACCACACCAATACAAACACAAGTATATAATACCACACCAATACAAACACAAGTATATAATACCACACCAATACAAACACAAGTATATAATACCACACCAATACAACACAGCTATATAATACCACACCAATACAAACACAAGTATATAATACCACACCAATACAAACACAAGTATACAATACCACACCAATACAACACAGCTATATAATACCACACCAATACAAACACAAGTATACAATACCACACCAATACAACACAGCTATATAATACCACACCAATACAAACACAAGTATATAATACCACACCAATACAAACACAAGTATATAATACCACACCAATACAAACACAAGTATATAATACCACACCAATACAAACACAAGTATATAATACCACACCAATACAAACACAAGTATATAATACCACACCAATACAACACAAGTATATAATACCACACCAATACAAACACAAGTATATAATACCACACCAATACAACACAAGTATATAATACCACACCAATACAAACACAAGTATATAATACCACACCAATACAACACAAGTATATAATACCACACCAATACAAACACAAGTGTATAATACCACACCAATACAACACAAGTATATAATACCACACCAATACAAACACAAGTATATAATACCACACCAATACAAACACAAGTATATAATACCACACCAATACAAACACAAGTATATAATACCACACCAATACAACACAGCTATATAATACCACACCAATACAAACACAAGTATATAATACCACACCAATACAAACACAAGTATATAATACCACACCAATACAACACAAGTCAATAATACCACACCAATACAACACAAGTATATAATACCAAACCAATACAAACACAAGTATATAATACCACACCAATACAACACAGCTATATAATACCACACCAATACAAACACAAGTATATAATACCACACCAATACAACACAAGTCAATAATACCACACCAATACAACACAAGTATATAATACCAAACCAATACAAACACAAGTATATAATACCACACCAATACAACACAGCTATATAATACCACACCAATACAAACACAAGTATATAATACCACACCAATACAAACACAAGTATATAATACCACACCAATACAACACAAGTATATAATACCACACCAATACAACACAAGTATATAATACCACACCAATACAACACAAGTATATAATACCAAACCAATACAAACACAAGTATATAATACCACACCAATACAAACACAAGTATATAATACCACACCAATACAAACACAAGTATATAATACCACACCAATACAAACACAAGTATATAATACCACACCAATACAACACAAGTATATAATACCACACCAATACAACACAAGTATATAATACCACACCAATACAACACAGCTATATAATACCACACCAATACAACACAAGTATATAATACCACACCAATACAAACACAAGTATATAATACCACACCAATACAAACACAAGTATATAATACCACACCAATACAAACACAAGTATATAATACCACACCAATACAACACAAGTATATAATACCACACCAATACAACACAAGTATATAATACCACACCAATACAAACACAAGTATATAATACCAAACCAATACAAACACAAGTCAATAATACCACACCAATACAACACAGCTATATAATACCACACCAATACAAACACAAGTATATAATACCACACCAATACAAACACAAGTATATAATACCACACCAATACAAACACAAGTATATAATACCACACCAATACAAACACAAGTATATAATACCACACCAATACAACACAAGTATATAATACCACACCAATACAAACACAAGTATATAATACCACACCAATACAAACACAAGTATATAATACCACACCAATACAACACAAGTATATAATACCACACCAATACAACACAAGTATATAATACCACACCAATACAAACACAAGTATATAATACCACACCAATACAAACACAAGTATATAATACCACACCAATACAAACACAAGTATATAATACCACACCAATACAACACAAGTATATAATACCACACCAATACAAACACAAGTATATAATACCACACCAATACAACACAAGTATATAATACCACACCAATACAACACAGCTATATAATACCACACCAATACAAACACAAGTATATAATACCACACCAATACAAACACAAGTATATAATACCACACCAATACAACACAAGTATATAATACCACACCAATACAAACACAAGTATATAATACCACACCAATACAAACACAAGTATATAATACCACACCAATACAAACACAAGTATATAATACCACACCAATACAAACACAAGTATATAATACCACACCAATACAACACAAGTATATAATACCACACCAATACAACACAGCTATATAATACCACACCAATACAACACAAGTATATAATACCACACCAATACAAACACAAGTATATAATACCACACCAATACAACACAAGTATATAATACCACACCAATACAACACAGCTATATAATACCACACCAATACAAACACAAGTATATAATACCACACCAATACAACACAAGTATATAATACCACACCAATACAAACACAAGTATATAATACCAAACCAATACAAACACAAGTATATAATACCACACCAATACAACACAAGTATGTAATACCAAACCAATACAACACAAGTATATAATACCACACCAATACAACACAAGTATATAATACCACACCAATACAAACACAAGTATATAATACCACACCAATACAAACACAAGTATATAATACCACACCAATACAAACACAAGTATATAATACCACACCAATACAACACAAGTATATAATACCACACCCAATACAACACAGCTATATAATACCACACCAATACAAACACAAGTATATAATACCACACCAATACAACACAAGTATATAATACCACACCAATACAACACAAGTATATAATACCACACCAATACAACACAGCTATATAATACCACACCAATACAAACACAAGTATATAATACCACACCAATACAAACACAAGTATATAATACCACACCAATACAAACACAAGTATATAATACCACACCAATACAAACACAAGTATATAATACCAAACCAATACAAACACAAGTATATAATACCACACCAATACAAACACAAGTATATAATACCACACCAATACAAACACAAGTATATAATACCACACCAATACAACACAAGTATATAATACCAAACCAATACAAACACAAGTATATAATACCACACCAATACAACACAAGTATATAATACCACACCAATACAAACACAAGTATATAATACCAAACCAATACAAACACAAGTATATAATACCACACCAATACAACACAAGTATATAATACCAAACCAATACAAACACAAGTATATAATACCACACCAATACAAACACAAGTATATAATACCAAACCAATACAAACACAAGTCAATAATACCACACCAATACAACACAGCTATATAATACCACACCAATACAAACACAAGTATATAATACCACACCAATACAACACAGCTATATAATACCACACCAATACAAACACAAGTATATAATACCAAACCAATACAAACACAAGTATATAATACCAAACCAATACAAACACAAGTATATAATACCACACCAATACAACACAGCTATATAATACCACACCAATACAAACACAAGTATATAATACCACACCAATACAACACAGCTATATAATACCACACCAATACAAACACAAGTATATAATACCACACCAATACAAACACAAGTATATAATACCACACCAATACAAACACAAGTATATAATACCACACCAATACAAACACAAGTATATAATACCACACCAATACAAACACAAGTATATAATACCACACCAATACAAACACAAGTATATAATACCACACCAATACAACACAAGTATACAATACCACACCAATACAACACAAGTATATAATACCACACCAATACAAACACAAGTATATAATACCACACCAATACAAACACAAGTATACAATACCACACCAATACAACACAAGTATATAATACCACACCAATACAAACACAAGTATATAATACCACACCAATACAAACACAAGTATACAATACCACACCAATACAACACAGCTATATAATACCACACCAATACAAACACAAGTATATAATACCACACCAATACAAACACAAGTATATAATACCACACCAATACAAACACAAGTATATAATACCACACCAATACAAACACAAGTATATAATACCACACCAATACAAACACAAGTATATAATACCACACCAATACAAACACAAGTATATAATACCACACCAATACAAACACAAGTATATAATACCACACCAATACAAACACAAGTATATAATACCAAACCAATACAAACACAAGTATATAATACCACACCAATACAACACAGCTATATAATACCACACCAATACAAACACAAGTATATAATACCACACCAATACAAACACAAGTATATAATACCACACCAATACAACACAGCTATATAATACCACACCAATACAAACACAAGTATATAATACCACACCAATACAACACAGCTATATAATACCACACCAATACAACACAGCTATATAATACCACACCAATACAAACACAAGTATACAATACCACACCAATACAAACACAAGTATATAATACCACACCAATACAACACAGCTATATAATACCACACCAATACAAACACAAGTGTATAATACCAAACGAATACAAACACAAGTATACAATACCACACCAATACAAACACAAGTATATAATACCACACCAATACAAACACAAGTATATAATACCACACCAATACAACACAGCTATATAATACCACACCAATACAAACACAAGTATATAATACCACACCAATACAACACAGCTATATAATACCACACCAATACAAACACAAGTATATAATACCAAACCAATACAAACACAAGTATATAATACCAAACCAATACAAACACAAGTATATAATACCACACCAATACAACACAGCTATATAATACCACACCAATACAACACAAGTATATAATACCACACCAATACAACACAAGTATATAATACCAAACCAATACAAACACAAGTATATAATACCACACCAATACAACACAGCTATATAATACCACACCAATACAACACAGCTATATAATACCACACCAATACAACACAGCTATATAATACCACACCAATACAACACAGCTATATAATACCACACCAATACAACACAGCTATATAATACCACACCAATACAAACACAAGTATATAATACCAAACCAATACAAACACAAGTCAATAATACCACACCAATACAACACAGCTATATAATACCACACCAATACAAACACAAGTATATAATACCACACCAATACAAACACAAGTATATAATACCAAACCAATACAAACACAAGTCAATAATACCACACCAATACAACACAGCTATATAATACCACACCAATACAACACAAGTATATAATACCACACCAATACAAACACAAGTATATAATACCACACCAATACAAACACAAGTATATAATACCACACCAATACAAACACAAGTATATAATACCACACCAATACAAACACAAGTATATAATACCACACCAATACAAACACAAGTATATAATACCACACCAATACAAACACAACTATATAATACCACACCAATACAAACACAAGTATATAATACCACACCAATACAAACACAAGTATATAATACCACACCAATACAAACACAAGTATACAATACCACACCAATACAAACACAAGTATATAATACCACACCAATACAAACACAAGTATATAATACCACACCAATACAAACACAAGTATACAATACCACACCAATACAACACAAGTATATAATACCACACCAATACAAACACAAGTATATAATACCACACCAATACAAACACAAGTATATAATACCACACCAATACAACACAGCTATATAATACCACACCAATACAAACACAAGTATATAATACCACACCAATACAACACAAGTATATAATACCAAACCAATACAAACACAAGTATATAATACCACACCAATACAAACACAAGCATATAATACCACACCAATACAAACACAAGTATATAATACCACACCAATACAAACACAAGTATATAATACCACACCAATACAAACACAAGTATATAATACCACACCAATACAACACAAGTATATAATACCACACCAATACAAACACAAGTATACAATACCACACCAATACAAACACAAGTATATAATACCACACCAATACAACACAGCTATATAATACCACACCAATACAAACACAAGTATATAATACCACACCAATACAAACACAACTATATAATACCACACCAATACAAACACAAGTATATAATACCACACCAATACAAACACAACTATATAATACCACACCAATACAAACACAAGTATATAATACCACACCAATACAAACACAAGTATATAATACCACACCAATACAACACAGCTATATAATACCACACCAATACAAACACAAGTATATAATACCACACCAATACAACACAGCTATATAATACCACACCAATACAAACACAAGTATATAATACCACACCAATACAAACACAAGTATATAATACCACACCAATACAAACACAAGTATATAATACCACACCAATACAAACACAACTATATAATACCACACCAATACAACACAGCTATATAATACCACACCAATACAAACACAAGTATATAATACCACACCAATACAACACAGCTATATAATACCACACCAATACAAACACAAGTATATAATACCACACCAATACAAACACAAGTATATAATACCACACCAATACAAACACAAGTATATAATACCACACCAATACAACACAAGTATATAATACCACACCAATACAACACAGCTATATAATACCACACCAATACAACACAAGTATATAATACCACACCAATACAACACAAGTATATAATACCACACCAATACAACACAGCTATATAATACCACACCAATACAACACAGCTATATAATACCACACCAATACAACACAAGTATATAATACCACACCAATACAAACACAAGTATATAATACCACACCAATACAACACAAGTATATAATACCACACCAATACAACACAAGTATATAATACCACACCAATACAACACAGCTATATAATACCACACCAATACAACACAGCTATATAATACCACACCAATACAACACAAGTATATAATACCACACCAATACAAACACAAGTATATAATACCACACCAATACAACACAAGTATATAATACCACACCAATACAACACAGCTATATAATACCACACCAATACAACACAAGTATATAATACCACACCAATACAACACAAGTATATAATACCACACCAATACAACACAGCTATATAATACCACACCAATACAACACAGCTATATAATACCACACCAATACAACACAAGTATATAATACCACACCAATACAACACAAGTATATAATACCACACCAATACAACACAAGTATATAATACCACACCAATACAAACACAAGTATATAATACCACACCAATACAAACACAAGTATATAATACCACACCAATACAAACACAAGTATATAATACCACACCAATACAAACACAAGTATATAATACCACACCAATACAAACACAAGTATATAATACCACACCAATACAACACAAGTATATAATACCACACCAATACAAACACAAGTATATAATACCACACCAATACAACACAGCTATATAATACCACACCAATACAACACAAGTATATAATACCACACCAATACAAACACAAGTATATAATACCACACCAATACAAACACAAGTATATAATACCACACCAATACAAACACAAGTATATAATACCACACCAATACAAACACAAGTATATAATACCACACCAATACAAACACAAGTATATAATACCACACCAATACAAACACAAGTATATAATACCACACCAATACAAACACAAGTATATAATACCACACCAATACAACACAAGTATACAATACCACACCAATACAACACAGCTATATAATACCACACCAATACAAACACAAGTATATAATACCACACCAATACAAACACAAGTATATAATACCACACCAATACAAACACAAGTATATAATACCACACCAATACAAACACAAGTATATAATACCACACCAATACAAACACAAGTATATAATACCACACCAATACAAACACAAGTATATAATACCACACCAATACAAACACAAGTATATAATACCACACCAATACAAACACAAGTATATAATACCACACCAATACAAACACAAGTATATAATACCACACCAATACAAACACAAGTATATAATACCACACCAATACAAACACAAGTATATAATACCACACCAATACAAACACAAGTATATAATACCACACCAATACAAACACAAGTATATAATACCACACCAATACAAACACAAGTATATAATACCACACCAATACAAACACAAGTATATAATACCACACCAATACAAACACAAGTATATAATACCACACCAATACAAACACAAGTATATAATACCACACCAATACAAACACAAGTATATAATACCACACCAATACAAACACAAGTATATAATACCACACCAATACAAACACAAGTATATAATACCACACCAATACAAACACAAGTATATAATACCACACCAATACAAACACAAGTATATAATACCACACCAATACAAACACAAGTATATAATACCACACCAATACAAACACAAGTATATAATACCACACCAATACAACACAAGTATATAATACCACACCAATACAAACACAAGTATATAACACCACACCAATACAACACAAGTATATAATACCACACCAATACAACACAAGTATATAATACCACACCAATACAAACACAAGTATATAATACCACACCAATACAAACACAAGTATATAATACCACACCAATACAAACACAAGTATATAATACCACACCAATACAACACAAGTATATAATACCACACCAATACAAACACAAGTATATAATACCACACCAATACAACACAAGTATATAATACCACACCAATACAAACACAAGTATATAATACCACACCAATACAAACACAAGTATATAATACCACACCAATACAAACACAAGTATATAATACCACACCAATACAAACACAAGTATATAATACCACACCAATACAAACACAAGTATATAATACCACACCAATACAACACAAGTATATAATACCACACCAATACAAACACAAGTATATAATACCACACCAATACAAACACAAGTATATAATACCACACCAATACAACACAAGTATATAATACCACACCAATACAACACAAGTATATAATACCACACCAATACAACACAAGTATATAATACCACACCAATACAAACACAAGTATATAATACCACACCAATACAACACAAGTATATAATACCACACCAATACAAACACAAGTATATAATACCACACCAATACAACACAAGTATATAATACCACATCAATACAAACACAAGTATATAATACCACACCAATACAACACAAGTATATAATACCACACCAATACAAACACAAGTATATAATACCACACCAATACAAACACAAGTATATAATACCACACCAATACAAACACAAGTATATAATACCACACCAATACAAACACAAGTATATAATACCACACCAATACAAACACAAGTCAATAATACCACACCAATACAACACAAGTATACAATACCACACCAATACAACACAAGTATATAATACCACACCAATACAAACACAAGTATATAATACCACACCAATACAACACAAGTATATAATACCACACCAATACAAACACAAGTATATAATACCACACCAATACAAACACAAGTCAATAATACCACACCAATACAACACAAGTATATAATACCACACCAATACAAACACAAGTATATAATACCACACCAATACAACACAAGTATATAATACCACACCAATACAAACACAAGTATACAATACCACACCAATACAAACACAAGTATATAATACCACACCAATACAACACAAGTATATAATACCACACCAATACAACACAAGTATATAATACCACACCAATACAAACACAAGTATATAATACCACACCAATACAAACACAAGTATATAATACCACACCAATACAACACAAGTATATAATACCACACCAATACAACACAAGTATATAATACCACACCAATACAAACACAAGTATATAATACCACACCAATACAACACAAGTATATAATACCACACCAATACAAACACAAGTATATAATACCACACCAATACAAACACAAGTATATAATACCACACCAATACAAACACAAGTATATAATACCACACCAATACAAACACAAGTATATAATACCAGAACAATACAAACACAAGTATATAATACCACACCAATACAACACAAGTATATAATACCACACCAATACAACACAAGTATATAATACCACACCAATACAAACACAAGTATACAATACCACACCAATACAACACAAGTATATAATACCACACCAATACAAACACAAGTATATAATACCACACCAATACAAACACAAGTATATAATACCACACCAATACAAACACAAGTATATAATACCACACCAATACAACACAAGTATATAATACCACACCAATACAAACACAAGTATATAATACCACACCAATACAACACAAGCATATAATACCACACCAATACAAACACAAGTATATAATACCACACCAATACAAACACAAGTATATAATACCACACCAATACAAACACAAGTATATAATACCACACCAATACAACACAAGTATACAATACCACACCAATACAAACACAAGTATATAATACCACACCAATACAACACAAGTATATAATACCACACCAATACAACACAAGTATATAATACCACACCAATACAAACACAAGTATATAATACCACACCAATACAAACACAAGTATATAATACCACACCAATACAAACACAAGTATATAATACCACACCAATACAACACAAGTATACAATACCACACCAATACAAACACAAGTATATAATACCACACCAATACAACACAAGTATATAATACCACACCAATACAACACAAGTATATAATACCACACCAATACAAACACAAGTATATAATACCACACCAATACAAACACAAGTATATAATACCACACCAATACAACACAAGTATACAATACCACACCAATACAAACACAAGTATATAATACCACACCAATACAACACAAGTATACAATACCACACCAATACAAACACAAGTATATAATACCACACCAATACAACACAAGTATACAATACCACACCAATACAAACACAAGTATATAATACCACACCAATACAACACAAGTATACAATACCACACCAATACAAACACAAGTATATAATACCACACCAATACAACACAAGTATATAATACCACACCAATACAAACACAAGTATATAATACCCACACCAATACAAACACAAGTATATAATACCACACCAATACAACACAAGTATATAATACCACACCAATACAACACAAGTATATAATACCACACCAATACAAACACAAGTATATAATACCACACCAATACAAACACAAGTATATAATACCACACCAATACAAACACAAGTATATAATACCACACCAATACAACACAGCTATATAATACCACACCAATACAAACACAAGTATATAATACCACACCAATACAACACAAGTATATAATACCACACCAATACAACACAAGTATATAATACCACACCAATACAAACACAAGTATATAATACCACACCAATACAAACACAAGTATATAATACCACACCAATACAAACACAAGTATATAATACCACACCAATACAACACAAGTATACAATACCACACCAATACAAACACAAGTATATAATACCACACCAATACAACACAAGTATATAATACCACACCAATACAAACACAAGTATATAATACCACACCAATACAACACAAGTATATAATACCACACCAATACAAACACAAGTATATAATACCACACCAATACAACACAAGTATATAATACCACACCAATACAAACACAAGTATACAATACCACACCAATACAAACACAAGTCAATAATACCACACCAATACAACACAGCTATATAATACCACACCAATACAACACAAGTATATAATACCACACCAATACAAACACAAGTATATAATACCACACCAATACAACACAAGTATATAATACCACACCAATACAACACAAGTATATAATACCACACCAATACAAACACAAGTATATAATACCACACCAATACAAACACAAGTATATAATACCACACCAATACAAACACAAGTATATAATACCACACCAATACAAACACAAGTATATAATACCACACCAATACAAACACAAGTATATAATACCACACCAATACAAACACAACGTATATAATACCACACCAATACAAACACAAGTATATAATACCACACCAATACAAACACAAGTATATAATACCACACCAATACAAACACAAGTATATAATACCACACCAATACAAACACAAGTATATAATACCACACCAATACAACACAAGTATATAATACCACACCAATACAAACACAAGTATATAATACCACACCAATACAAACACAAGTATATAATACCACACCAATACAAACACAAGTATATAATACCACACCAATACAACACAAGTATACAATACCACACCAATACAAACACAAGTATATAATACCACACCAATACAACACAAGTATATAATACCACACCAATACAACACAAGTATATAATACCACACCAATACAAACACAAGTATATAATACCACACCAATACAAACACAAGTATATAATACCACACCAATACAAACACAAGTATATAATACCACACCAATACAAACACAAGTGTATAATACCACACCAATACAAACACAAGTATATAATACCACACCAATACAAACACAAGTATATAATACCACACCAATACAAACACAAGTGTATAATACCACACCAATACAAACACAAGTATATAATACCACACCAATACAAACACAAGTATATAATACCACACCAATACAAACACAAGTATATAATACCACACCAATACAAACACAAGTATATAATACCACACCAATACAAACACAAGTGTATAATACCACACCAATACAAACACAAGTATATAATACCACACCAATACAAACACAAGTATATAATACCACACCAATACAACACAAGTATATAATACCACACCAATACAAACACAAGTATATAATACCACACCAATACAACACAAGTATATAATACCACACCAATACAAACACAAGTATATAATACCACACCAATACAACACAAGTGTATAATACCACACCAATACAAACACAAGTATATAATACCACACCAATACAACACAAGTATATAATACCACACCAATACAAACACAAGTATATAATACCACACCAATACAAACACAAGTATATAATACCACACCAATACAAACACAAGTATATAATACCACACCAATACAAACACAAGTATATAATACCACACCAATACAAACACAAGTGTATAATACCACACCAATACAAACACAAGTATATAATACCACACCAATACAAACACAAGTGTATAATACCACACCAATACAAACACAAGTATATAATACCACACCAATACAAACACAAGTATATAATACCACACCAATACAACACAAGTATATAATACCACACCAATACAAACACAAGTATATAATACCACACCAATACAAACACAAGTGTATAATACCACACCAATACAACACAAGTATATAATACCACACCAATACAAACACAAGTATATAATACCACACCAATACAACACAAGTATACAATACCACACCAATACAAACACAAGTATACAATACCACACCAATACAAACACAAGTATATAATACCACACCAATACAAACACAAGTATATAATACCACACCAATACAAACACAAGTATATAATACCACACCAATACAAACACAAGTGTATAATACCACACCAATACAACACAAGTATATAATACCACACCAATACAAACACAAGTATATAATACCACACCAATACAACACAAGTATACAATACCACACCAATACAAACACAAGTATACAATACCACACCAATACAAACACAAGTATACAATACCACACCAATACAAACACAAGTATATAATACCACACCAATACAAACACAAGTATATAATACCACACCAATACAAACACAAGTATATAATACCACACCAATACAAACACAAGTATACAATACCACACCAATACAACACAAGTATACAATACCACACCAATACAAACACAAGTATACAATACCACACCAATACAAACACAAGTATATAATACCACACCAATACAACACAAGTATACAATACCACACCAATACAAACACAAGTATATAATACCACACCAATACAAACACAAGTATATAATACCACACCAATACAAACACAAGTATATAATACCACACCAATACAAACACAAGTATATAATACCACACCAATACAAACACAAGTATATAATACCACACCAATACAACACAAGTATATAATACCACACCAATACAAACACAAGTATATAATACCACACCAATACAAACACAAGTATATAATACCACACCAATACAAACACAAGTATATAATACCACACCAATACAACACAAGTATACAATACCACACCAATACAAACACAAGTATATAATACCACACCAATACAACACAAGTATATAATACCACACCAATACAACACAAGTATATAATACCACACCAATACAAACACAAGTATATAATACCACACCAATACAAACACAAGTGTATAATACCAAACGAATACAAACACAAGTATACAATACCACACCAATACAAACACAAGTATATAATACCACACCAATACAAACACAAGTATACAATACCACACCAATACAACACAGCTATATAATACCACACCAATACAAACACAAGTATATAATACCACACCAATACAAACACAAGTATATAATACCACACCAATACAAACACAAGTATATAATACCAGAACAATACAAACACAAGTATACAATACCACACCAATACAACACAACTATATAATACCACACCAATACAAACACAAGTGTATAATACCACACCAATACTCACAACCCACAAAATACGAGAATTAGAAGGCTTGCGAATGTAAAGTTTCTCAGCGAGGTTTGCTTCCCAGGATGAGTTATAAATTCCTGAGTAGAAGTAGATGTTGTCTTGGAGACACCCGGCAATTTTACATTCTACGCTGTACAGGTAGGAAAGAAACTTGCTTATCTACTTTTATGTATATCCTTACGGAAGATGTTATGATAAGCAATCTACCTACAATATCAACAAGGTAGACATTGTACTAGGTAATCTACTTATAATCTGACTAGGTTAGATTTAGTAATTGGCGTATTACTTATAATGTCAATAGGGTAGATATAGCAATACGTAAATCTACTTAAGCAACTAGGGTAGATGTATCAATAGGTAATCTACTGTACTTATGTAAGAAGGGTAAATATTTTAATCGGTAATCTATACGTATGATGTCAATAGGGTAGATATTGTAACAGGTCATCTACTCATCGTACAAAAAAATACATAAGATGTAACCAGACTGTCAAAGAGTATAAAATAAATGTACATAGTTAAATACGTACATACAAACACGTTTATACAAACACACGCCTCATACACGCACATTTACACGCACAACCCAAACCCAACACACATTTAAAAAACACGCAACAAGCACAAAACACACATGCACACACAACGATCACATCACACTCACACACACAAGCACATAGCACAGTCACATATACACACTCATCCACACGCACATATCACCCAGTCACACATAAATTCACACACACACACACCCCTCTACTAGCCTTGTATGTATTTTTCTTTCACTTTTACTTGGTCCCGATAATTTCCTGTTTGGTAACACTGGTGAGGGGATGGCAAACAGGCAAGGAGGCAAGCAAACAGCCAGGCAAGCTGGCAAGCAAGCGAGGAGGCAAGCAGGCATGCAAGCAAGGAGGCAAGCAGGCAAGCAAGGAGGCAAGCAGGCAAGCAAGCGAGGAGGCAAGCAGGCAAGCAAGGAGGCAAGCAGGCAAGCAAGGAGGCAAGCAGGCAAGCAAGCGAGGAGGCAAGCAGGCAAGCAAGCGAGGAGGCAAGCAGGCAAGCAAGGAGGCAAGCAGGCAAGCAAGCGAGGAGGCAAGCAGGCAAGCAAGCGAGGAGGCAAGCAGGCAAGCAAGCGAGGAGGCAAGCAGGCATGCAAGCAAGGAGGCAAGCAGGCAAGCAAGGAGGCAAGCAGGCAAGCAAGCGAGGAGGCAAGCAGGCAAGCAAGGAGGCAAGCAGGCAAGCAAGCGAGGAGGCAAGCAGGCAAGCAAGCGAGGAGGCAAGCAGGCATGCAAGCAAGGAGGCAAGCAGGCAAGCAAGGAGGCAAGCAGGCAAGCAAGCGAGGAGGCAAGCAGGCAAGCAAGGAGGCAAGCAGGCAAGCAAGCGAGGAGGCAAGCAGGCAAGCAAGCGAGGAGGCAAGCAGGCATGCAAGCAAGGAGGCAAGCAGGCAAGCAAGGAGGCAAGCAGGCAAGCAAGCGAGGAGGCAAGCAGGCAAGCAAGCGAGGAGGCAAGCAGGCATGCAAGCAAGGAGGCAAGCAGGCAAGCAAGGAGGCAAGCAGGCAAGCAAGGAGGCAAGCAGGCAAGCAAGCGAGGAGGCAAGCAGGCATGCAAGCAAGGAGGCAAGCAGGCAAGCAAGGAGGCAAGCAGGCAAGCAAGCGAGGAGGCAAGCAGGCAAGCAAGCGAGGAGGCAAGCAGGCAAGCAAGGAGGCAAGCAGGCAAGCAAGCGAGGAGGCAAGCAGGCATGCAAGCAAGGAGGCAAGCAGGCAAGCAAGGAGGCAAGCAGGCAAGCAAGCGAGGAGGCAAGCAGGCATGCAGGGAGGCAAGCAAGGAGGCGAGCAGGCATGCAGGGAGGCAAGCAAGGAGGCAAGCAGGCAAGCAAGCAATCAACCAAGTAAGCAAGCATGCATGCAATAAAGCGTTACCATGTATTTAAATATGTTGACTATATAAAGACTGCACTTGTCTACCCGTGCCGTCAAAAATAACGGCATCATTTACACGCCCTGACGACATAACTTCTCCAACCCTGACGAGATAACTTCTCCAATTAATGTACCAGTGCAGAAAATATTTTGTGCTATGTTAGTTACTAGTGCACACGCCCGTCCAAAATGAGGGCATCGGATATTTTGCTGGAACAAATCTTGCAGACGTGGATGCCAAACAAATATATCCATCCCAACAGTACCCGCCATTAAAATATTCTTGTACTTGTGCACTGGTGAAACTCGTATCACAGATACGGTCATTGAGCGTCCTTGTGAGCGTCACAGACACGCGCAAGCAGCGGACACCAAACTAATATAGAAATGAATAAAAACTCCGAGGGTATTTATTATTAGGTAAGATTGAGATGCGTACCGTCATTTTTGATTGCACGAGTACGCTAGTACCTAAGCAAGATTCGAAACTGTTCGATTACTAACTAGTAAAAAGTTTTTATGTATAAAACATTTCCTCCCTCCTGAAAGTTCATAAACAGTACCCATAGATAAATCCCATTCAAAACCGTAGATTAAACCCTTTTTTCTGCCCTCCTGGAGGTTCATAAAGTAAGCCCATGGTTGTGAAACGCCGTACACAATAATACTAATAAATAAAAACCTTAGATAAAATCTTTTTTAAAACCAAAGATAAATCCCAAATTTTGAAAATAAAAGAGTTTCCTCGCATTCGGTAGTATTTTATGTCCATAATATTGCTCAATGTATGACGTGCAGATAAAGTTTCTCAAAATCTTATACGCGAAAAAAATTCGAGAAAATTAATAACATTTATACGAGTCGTATAATAAATAAGAATATGTTCGACATATTATTTTAGGTTTCCTCTAAAATAGATAAGATTTAAAATTTTGTGGGGTTTATTTGCCCACAATCATATTTACTAGAATCATGTTTACCCAGTAAAGTTCATCACCGTAAGTACTTTCACCCAATCTATACCATGTCCCAATTGTTGCCAGAATAACCATAAACTAACCAACATCTTTTAGTTTAAAATAGTTATAATTTGGAATTCGTTGCCCGTATAATTGGGTTAAGCAGCTTGTCTGCTTGTCTACTTGTTTGTTGGTTTGCTTGCCTGCTTGCCTGCTTGCCTGCTTGCCTGCTTGCCTGCTTGCCTGCTTGCCTGCTTGCCTGCTTGCCTGCTCGCCTGCTTGCTTACGCCCCCTCAATAAGGAATTTGAAACCAAAATAAACTATGAATTTCCATTATTTTCTTATCGGGCAATATTGGGGACAATTTATGTAATCTCTATTCAATGAAAAATCCAATTTTCATTGAAAAAACGAACCCTCAGGATAACTTACTGCGGTATTCCTGATCATCTGAGAGTTTAGATCTCTCCTAGTAGGTGCAGATGGGAAATATTAAACGCACTTCAAATATTTTCTTTTAGTGCAATATTAATGACTTTTGTTAATGTAAAATGTTGGATGTTGGATGCAATATGTAAATAACTAAGATTGTTAATGTTGATGACTTTTGTTAATGGTAATGATTTCGAGTAAATGAGTTAAAGAATTAATGTTAAGAATGAGTTAAAGAGTTAATTTGAGTTAATTTGAATGTTAATAACTTTTAATAAAATAATTTTTCAATGAATACCAAATCACTGAGATAATTAATTGTGATGTTTTAGAACGTCAACATTTTTAAATCATTTTACGCAACGGAAATAAAATTTTAAATTCCCCTCCATAGTAATATTGAAGAATATTTCCTTAATACCTTTTAAAAGAAAACCAAGTCAGTGAGAAAATTATATGTGATATTTATTTGAGATCTGCCTGCTTATATCACTCTGGGTGCGTGACAGAGATGTGAAACAAGCTAGATTGAGATGTAGTTAACTTTGAGAGCCCAACTTTTTAAATGATTTCAATTCAGATTTTTTATTTATATAATTTCAGTAACCTGAATGTTCTTCACAATCACCATAAAAACACATATAATAAGGAGTACCTTCAAATTCAAACAAAAATTTTGTTGTGTAAGGGTAAAAGTTATCATTGTAACATAATAATTCCAAAGTTATCATTGTAGCTTAATGTAAAAGTTATCATTCTAACTTAATTGTAATAAATAAGCTCATTTGTTTAGTATTCAGAGATATATTTTATCAATGTTTTCAAATTTAAGTATTTATGGGATTATTTCAGTGACTCCCTTGAAAAAATATTCTTTTGTTCGAATATGTGCACAAAGGCTTCATTGTGCTTCATGTGATGATATGTTATTGTACTATAATTTTGAAAAACGTTGGTATAGCCAATTAATCAATATTTAAATTCCACAGTTGCACTAATAAATAATAAATTGTAGATTTCAATTTAGCACATATATCATCGACGTTTATTGACGTAGTGACTTTGTTCAAAGCGCACTCTACTGGTAATCGAGTGTTCTATGAAATACTGCATCAACATTTCTTACTTATGTCTTTGAAAAACGTAAATATATGCCACAGGTCGATATCTTCGTTCAGTTTGCTCGTCTGTAAAATACAAGTTTTCAGATGTCTAGGAAACTTTTGACTCATGTTTATTGACGTAGCGACTTGGTTTAGGGCTCATTTTATGTGTAATTAGATTTACTACAATTATTATTGATTATATTTTCAATTTAGGTTTTTATTTTTTCATTTTTTTATATAGTAAAAAATGGATTTTTTGTTGAAAATTTCGAATACGTCACTAACAATAATTTGAATTTTGAGTCATTAATAATCGTAGAATATTCTTTTTTGAGTGCGATGACATAACAAGCAACTTTGAAATTTAATTGGTTTGGCTCGCAAGATACCTTGAAAAGTGCCCCCTAAAATTTTTCTTTACCGAATCACTTGTTCTGTATGCAAAAATTCGAAAAATGTGTCCCAGCAAAAACGTTTTAAAATCCTAATTTACGTACGTGGCGCAATTGCCGGATAAACCTACTCAGTAGGGAAAAAGTTCGTCCGAAAGTGAAACAATTGTGAAAGTGAAAACAATTGTGTTCGTCCGAAAGTGAAAGTGAAACAAGTGGGGGCCCTTTAATCAATGTATCAATGTATGTACACGACAATTTCAAAGTGAAAGTGAAACAAGGGGGGGGCCCTTTAATCAATGTATCAATGTATGTACACGACAATTTCAAAGTGAAAGTGAAACAAGTGGGGGCCCTTTAATCAATGTATCAATGTATGTACACGACAATTTCAAAGTGAAAGTGAAACAAGTGGGGGCCCTTTAATCAATGTATCAATGTATGTACACGACAATTTCAAAGTGAAAGTGAAACAAGGGGGGGCCCTTTAATCAATGTATCAATGTATGTACACGACAATTTCAAAGTGAAAGTGAAACAAGGGGGGGCCCTTTAATCAATGTATCAATGTATGTACACGACAATTTCAAAGTGAAAGTGAAACAAGTGGGGGCCCTTTAATCAATGTATCAATGTATGTACACGACAATTTCAAAGTGAAAGTGAAACAAGGGGGGGCCCTTTAATCAATGTATCAATGTATGTACACGACAATTTCAAAGTGAAAGTGAAACAAGTGGGGGGCCCTTTAATCAATGTATCAATGTATGTACACGACAATTTCAAAGTGAAAGTGAAACAAGTGGGGGCCCTTTAATCAATGTATCAATGTATGTACACGACAATTTCAAAGTGAAAGTGAAACAAGTGGGGGCCCTTTAATCAATGTATCAATGTATGTACACGACAATTTCAAAGTGAAAGTGAAACAAGGGGGGGCCCTTTAATCAATGTATCAATGTATGTACACGACAATTTCAAAGTGAAAGTGAAACAAGTGGGGGGCCCTTTAATCAATGTATCAATGTATGTACACGACAATTTCAAAGTGAAAGTGAAACAAGTGGGGGCCCTTTAATCAATGTATCAATGTATGTACACGACAATTTCAAAGTGAAAGTGAAACAAGGGGGGGCCCTTTAATCAATGTATCAATGTATGTACAAGACAATTTCAAAGTGAAAGTGAAACAAGTGGGGGGCCCTTTAATCAATGTATCAATGTATGTACATGACAATTTCAAAGTGAAAGTGAAACAAGTGGGGGCCCTTTAATCAATGTATCAATGTATGTACACGACAATTTCAAAGTGAAAGTGAAACAAGTGGGGGGCCCTTTAATCAATGTATCAATGTATGTACACGACAATTTCAAAGTGAAAGTGAAACAAGTGGGGGGCCCTTTAATCAATGTATCAATGTATGTACACGACAATTTCAAAGTGAAAGTGAAACAAGTGGGGGGCCCTTTAATCAATGTATCAATGTATGTACACGACAATTTCAAAGAAAAACAGAGAGATTCTTATGATTAAATTACGCGACTTGAAAATATTCTACTGCATACCTGTCAGCTCGCTTGCCTGCTTGCTTGCATGCTTGCCTGCTTGTTTGCGTGCTCACTTGCTTACTTCCTATTTGCTTGCCTGCTTGTTTGCTTGCTCACTTGCTTACTTCCTATTTGCTTGCCTGCTTGTTTGCTTGCTCCCTTGCTTACTTCTTATTTGCTTGCCTGCTTGTTTGCTTGCTCACTTGCTTACTTCCTATTTGCTTGCTTGCTTGTTTGCTTGCTCACTTGCTTACTTCCTATTTGCTTGCCTGCTTGTTTGCGTGCTCACTTGCTTACTTCCTATTTGCTTGCCTGCTTGTTTGCTTGCTCCCTTGCTTACTTCTTATTTGCTTGCCTGCTTGTTTGCTTGCTCACTTGCTTACTTCCTATTTGCTTGCTTGCTTGTTTGATTGCTCACTTGCTTACTTCCTATTTGCTTGCCTGCTTGTTTGCGTGCTCACTTGCTTACTTCCTATTTGCTTGCCTGCTTGTTTGCTTGCTCACTTGCTTACTTCCTATTTGCTTGCCTGCTTGTTTGCTTGCTCACTTACTTACTTCCTATTTGCTTGCCTGCTTGTTTGCGTGCTCACTTGCTTACTTCCTATTTGCTTGCCTGCTTGTTTGCTTGCTCACTTGCTTACTTACTTGCTCGCATTCTTACTTACTTGAGGAACCCTTATACGGTCATATTGGAATGTTAATCTTATATTGTTAATCCCCTATCAGAAGAATAAGAAATTTTTTAAACAAATTTGGTTCACTCAAGTTTAACGTAAAAAATCTTGAGGCGCTGCTTATCTATGTCCAAAAAAGCGCCAAGAAGCCGAAGTAATCAATAAAATTGGAAGAACACTATGAATTACTTTATGTATGTATCTACATACTAACCTAAATATAACATATCCTTAACTGTTTCGGCCGATGGCCATTTTCAGAGTAAAAAATTTCTCTGAAACGTAAATATTACAGCAATTGAAAGGTAAGAAAACACACAATGCTGAGTAAGGTTACCTATTCACTATAACGAGGGAATATGTCTCCAAGGTGAATGTTCATATGAAACATGAACCTTGAACCAGCAATGTTTCATTTAATGCAGGCATCATTATTAAACTTACGAAAGATGAAGTATCTTTTATCGCTGCTCCTTCTTTAATTGACGTTGTACATAAACTTGAAATAGCTAACACTAGCCTAAATTAATGGCTCATGACTAATAGCTAAAGCCGAGGTTGGTAAATCAATGTCAGTGTTTTTTACCAGTTGCAGTCACCCTCTGAACCAATCCGTAGTCTTGCGCAACGAAACACCCGTGTGATCGACTGGAGGAATAATATACTTGGAAATTGCATGAAGTAATGAACTCTAATTTACTTATTACATTGCTGTAGTTAGTACTAAGTTATTATTCATGGTGTTTCGAAAAATGCTATAGAAGTGAAAATAGTGATTCGATACAATAACGCAACATATCTACATAACAACACAGCATTTCTATCTAGTAATAATGTGTCTACATAACAGAACATATCTACATTACAATACAGCATGTCTACATGATAATCATGCGTGTCTTCATAATAATGCAACATGTCTACATAATAATTATTTGTGTATATATAACAAAACAGCATGTCTACAAAATTATATTGTGCTTTCAACGTTACATAATACTAACGTATGTCAACATAATAATAAGGCATATCTACACAATAATAACGTGTCTACATAATAAAGCATGTCTACATAATCACACAGGCTGCCTGCATAATAACACGACAAGTCTGCATCATAACACAGCATGTTTACATAATAACACAGCATTTCTACATAATAACACAGCATGTCTGCATAATAACACAGCATTTTTACATAATAACACGACATGTCTGCGTAATAACACATCATATCTACATGATAATTCAGAAGTTTTGCATAATAACACGGCATGTCTTCATAATAGCACATCATTTCTACATAATAATTCAGCACTTCTGCATAATAACACAGCATGTCTTCAAAATAATGTCTTTCTATATAATATCATAGCTCATTATGCGTAATTTTAAAACTGTTCCCTTCCATTCCAACTCTACATATATTAAGTTTTCTATATGTCTAATAATGCCCTGTAATTACACTGGTGAACACTTTTTTCAGTAACTTTGAGTTGCATTGATTAGTTGATTTACTGATTCTGAAGGAGTTGTAGGCGCTGATTCCAAATCTGAAATTAGTTTGAGCACTTTCACGTCCATACATGTCAAAAGCTTGTAATATTTTGATCATTCTACTTTTGTTCCAGTGCAAACATGGTTTCCAAAGAGAGACATCATTGCAGAAGCAAGCCTGACGCCTTCTGCTACATATGTGGATGCTACACACTCAATCGCCAAAGTCGTAACATATCATCGTTTGTCAAGCGTGCCTACAAGTTCATTTTGGTGATCAAGATGTTCATTTTGGAGTTCAGGTTGATGATCAAGACAAGCAATGAGCTCCTCGTGTTGTTTGTCACATTCGTGAGAAAATCCTTCAAGACTGGACGAAAGGAAAACGTAAAGGTCTGCCTTTTGGAGTTCCAGTGATTTGACGCGAATCCACTAACAGTGTAACTGACTTATATTTCTGCATGGTGAGCACAACGGGTGTTGGGAGAAAAAACTGACATAAGATTGCGTCTCCGAACATTCCCTCGGCTATTTGGCCTGCTCCGTACTCTGAAGAAGTTCATGTTCCAGTTTTCAAAGGCTTTCCTTCATTGGACGATACAGACATTGGACACGACACAAGCGAACAAGACAGTTGTGACAGTGAATGGTCAGAAAAATGTTCACAATCGGAGAACTGTTTTTCAGACACTGGACTTTTCCCCGTCCCAAAGCCTCTTCTCCAGGCCGAACTGAATGATTTAGTACAGGATTTAGGTATTTAAAAAAACAGCAGAGCTTTTGGCATCAAAATTACGAGGCAGAAATCTTATTCATCACTCTGCGTTAAAGTATCATATTTCAGACAGCGTGACCAGCTTTTTGTGACCTTCTTTTCAGAAGACAGGCAGTTTGTTTACTGCCATGACATCCCAGGGATTCTCAAAGAACTGGGTGTACCTTACTATAGTCCTGCTGAATGAAGACTCTTTTTAGACAGTTTAAAACGCAGTCTTTTACACAATGGCAATGTTTATGAAGTATAGTACCGTCGGTCACTCAGTGCATTTGCGGGAAGACTTTGATGAAATGAGAATGGTCATGGAGTATCATCAGCACAAATGGATCACTTGCGTAAACTTTCAACTTTTTGCGCAGTAGAAATGTTTCACTCTTTTCATGTTTCCTCTGTGTGTGAAACAGCCGAGCACGAGACAGATATTGGGGCCAGAAGGACTGGCCTATTCGTGACACCCTTGAAGCAGGCATGCCGAATATCATATAAACCCAATTTTAAAAAGAAATAAGATCATCTATCCTCCTCTTCACATCAAATTAGGTACGATAAAGCAATTTGTCAAGGCCCTGGAAACCGAAGAAAAATGTTTCCAACACATCATCACAGCTTTACCAGGGTTATCATTTGAGAAGATCAAAGCAAGCGTTTTTGATGGCCCAAATATTTGAACCCTAATTCGTGATGATCCGTGTTTTGTTAAGATAACGGCTTAAGGCAGTATGGTTATGGATAAGGCAGTATAGTTGAATTGGTTATCCTTTGTGGCAGTCCCTTAGATAGAACTTCCTTGGAAACAATAATGCCGAGAACTATGAGTAGTAAATTTGTGAAAAGTATTCTCCTCGCTTTTCGTGATTTTTCAACATGAGCATCAAGCTTCATTTTTTGAACAGCCACCTTGATAAGTTCCCTGACAACCTGGGGGCTGGGAGATTCCACCAAGACCTAAAGGCCATGGCAGAACGCTACCAAGGGCGCCGGGACACAAGTGTGATGGTTGACTACTGCTGGAGCATTATACGAGATTGCCCAGATCAAGCGCACAGACGCAAAAGTTGCGAACGCAAATTCCTGCCTGAATAAAATACACAAACAAATTGATGAGCTTTCATCACCTGTGTGGATGTTCTGAAGGATGCTAATCTAACTTCGAGATAGAGATTGCTGTTTTCTAAGAAGCGTAATCAGAAAATACAGCACGACAAACAATAGTGTAATTTACTCTCAAATAACACTTTAATGTTCTGTTTCTTTTGCCTTAATAAATGTACAGAAATGACTTTCGTACCGTTTTAAAGTTTAAGTGAAAAAAAGAATGGTGGCTGGTATTGCAAGTTCCTATAATAACGAAAAATTAAAAATGTCAAATTGAATCAAAATTGTAGCTTGTAGACAAAAACCTACATCAGGTTTGAAATCAACTCACTCAAATTGACCATAAAGAGGTCTTTTCTAAATGCATCAAAAAGAGTGTTCTCCAGTTTAATTTAATATTTTAATATTGATTTTAAAAGACGCCATAGCTTTGTTCATGCTTTTTCCACATTACCATAAACTTTTCCGTTTATTTATACAGAATTTTAATTTCAACGTCTTACGCCTATATGGCTCAAACTAATGTTTATACCTTTGCAGTTGTACACTTGTGTACTTGTGTTAATGTTCAGTTGTACATTTGTGTTGATGTTCAGCTGCATAATTGTGTTGCTATTCAGCTGTATATTTGTGTTGCTGTTCAGTTGTATATTGTGTTGCTGTTCAGCTGCATAATTGTGTTGCTGTTCAGCTGTATATTTGTGTTGTTGTTCAGTTGTAAATTTGTGTTGCTGTTCAGCTGCATAATTGTGTTGCTGTTCAGCTGTATATTTGAGTTGTTGTTCAGTTGTATATTTGTGTTGTTGTTCAGTTGTATATTTGTGTTGCTGTTCAGCTGCATAATTGTGTTGCTGTTCAGCTGTATATTTGTGTTGTTGTTCAGTTGTATATTTGTGTTGCTGTTCAGCTGCATAATTGTGTTGCTGTTCAGCTGCATAATTGTGTTGCTGTTCAGCTGTATATTTGTGTTGCTGTTCAGTTGTATATTTGTGTTGCTGTTCAGCTGCATAATTGTGTTGCTGTTCAGCTGCATAATTGTGTTGCTGTTCAGCTGTATATTTGTGTTGTTGTTCAGCTGTATATTTTTGTTGCTGTTCAGCTGTATATTTGTGTTGCTGTTCAGCTGCATAATTGTGTTGCTGTTCAGCTGCATAATTGTGTTGCTGTTCAGCTGCATAATTGTGTTGCTGTTCAGCTGTATATTTGTGTTGCTGTTCAGCTGTATACTTCTGTTGATGTTCAGTTGTATATTTGTGTGGTTGTTCAGTTGTACATTTGTAATGCTGTTCAGCTGTATAATTGTGTTGTTGTTCAGTTGTATATTTGTGTTGCTGTTCAGCTGTATAATTGTGTTGCTGTTCAGCTGTATATTTGTGTTGTTGTTCAGCTGTCTATTTGTGTTGTTGTTCAGCTGTATATTTGTGTTGCTGTTCAGCTGTATACTTCTGTTGATGTTCAGTTGTATATTTGTGTGGCTGTTCAGTTGTATATTTGTAATGCTTTTCAGCTGTATAATTGTGTTGTTGTTCAGTTGTATATTTGTGTTGCTTTTCAGCTGTATAATTGTGTTGCTGTTCAGCTGTATATTTGTGTTGCTCTTCAGATGTATACTTGTGTTGTTGTTCAGTTGTATATTTGTGTTGCTGTTCAATTGTATACTTGTGTTGTTGTTCAGTTGCATATTTGTGTTGCTGTTCGGTTGTATATTTGTGTTGCTGTTCAGTTGCATACTTATGTTGTTAATCATGTTATTGAAAGAAATAAACATAATAAATTTTCTTGGATATTCCATCCATACCATGAACATCTATTCATGTGCACTCTGTCGATACACGCACATGTCGTGAACATGTGCGTTTCTACTTAAAAACACCCGTGACTTGCGTCTTTGAACACCACTCGACGCCATAGAGTAGGCTTGTGGCTAGTGGCTAAGGCGTGTGGCTGGTGGCTAAAGTGTGGGGCTGGTGGCTAAGGCGTATGACTGGTGGCTAAGGTGTGTGGCTGGTGGCAAAAGTGTGGGGCTGGTGGCTAAGGTGTGGGGCTGGTGGCTAAGGTGTGTGGCTGGTGGCTAAGGTGTGTGGCTGGTGGCTAAGGTGTGTGGCTGGTGGCTAAGGTGTGGGGCTGGTGGCTAAGGTGTGGGGCTGGTGGCTAAGGTGTGGGGCTGGTGGCTAAGGTGTGTGGCTGGTGGCTAAGGCGTATGACTGGTGGCTAAGGTGTGGGGCTGGTGGCTAAGGTGTGTGGCTGGTGGCTAAGGCGTATGACTGGTGGCTAAGGTGTGTGGCTGGTGGCTAAGGTGTGGGGCTGGTGGCTAAGGTGTGTGGCTGGTGGCTAAGGTGTGGGGCTGGTGGCTAAGGTGTGTGGCTGGTGGCTTAGGTGTGGGGCTGGTGGCTAAGGCGTGTGGCTGGTGGCTTAGGTGTGTGGCTGGTGGCTAAGGTGTGTGGCTGGTGCCTAAGGTGTGTGGCTGGTGGCTAAGGTGTGTGGCTTGTGGCTAAGGTGTGGGGCTGGTGGCTAAGGTGTGGGGCTGGTGGCTAAGGTGTGGGGCTGGTGGCTAAGGTGTGTGGCTGGTGGCTAACGCGTATGACTGGTGGCTAAGGTGTGGGGCTGGTGGCTAAGGTGTGTGGCTGGTGGCTAAGGCGTATGACTGGTGGCTAAGGTGTGTGGCTGGTGGCTAAGGTGTGGGGCTGGTGGCTAAGGTGTGTGGCTGGTGGCTAAGGTGTGGGGCTGGTGGCTAAGGTGTGTGGCTGGTGGCTTAGGTGTGGGGCTGGTGGCTAAGGCGTGTGGCTGGTGGCTAAGGTGTGTGGCTGGTGGCTAAGGTGTGTGGCTGGTGCCTAAGGTGTGGGGCTGGTGGCTGAAGTGTGTGGCTGGTGGCTTAGGTGTGGGGCTGGTGGCTAAGGTGTGTGGCTGGTGGCCAAGGTGTGTGGCTGGTGGCTAAGGTGTGTGGCTGGTGGCTAAGGTGTGGGGCTAGTTGCTAAGGTGTGTGGCTGGTGGCTAAGGTGTGGGTTTGGTGGCTAAGGTGTGTGGCTGGTGGCTAAAGTGTGGGGCTGGTGGCTAAGGTGTGTGGCTGGTGGCTAAAGTGTGGGGCTGGTGGCTAAGGTGTGGGGCTGGTGGCTAAGGTGTGTGGCTGGTGGCTAAGGTGTGTGGCTGGTGGCTAAAGTGTGGGGCTGGTGGCTAAGGTGTGGGGCTGGTGGCTAAGGTGTGTGGCTGATGGCTAAGGTGTGTGGCTGGTGGCTAAAGTGTGGGGCTGGTGGCTAAGGTGTGTGGCTGGTGGCTAAAGTGTGGGGCTGGTGGCTAAGGTGTGGGGCTGGTGGCTAAGGTGTGGGGCTGGTGGCTAAAGTGTGGGGCTGGTGGCTAAGGTGTGTGGCTGGTGGCTAAGGTGTGTGGCTGGTGGCTAAGGTGTGTGGCTGGTGGCTAAGGTGTGGGGCTGGTGGCTAAGGTGTGTGGCTGGTGGCAAAAGTGTGGGGCTGGTGGCTAAGGTGTGGGGCTGGTGGCTAAGGTGTGTGGCTGGTGGCTAAGGTGTGTGGCTGGTGGCTAAGGTGTGTGGCTTGTGGCTAAGGTGTGGGGCTGGTGGCTAAGGTGTGGGGCTGGTGGCTAAGGTGTGGGGCTGGTGGCTAAGGTGTGTGGCTGGTGGCTAAGGCGTATGACTGGTGGCTAAGGTGTGGGGCTGGTGGCTAAGGTGTGTGGCTGGTGGCTAAGGCGTATGACTGGTGGTAAGGTGTGTGGCTGGTGGCTAAGGTGTGGGGCTGGTGGCTAAGGTGTGTGGCTGGTGGCTAAGGTGTGGGGCTGGTGGCTAAGGTGTGTGGCTGGTGGCTTAGGTGTGGGGCTGGTGGCTAAGGCGTGTGGCTGGTGGCTAAGGTGTGTGGCTGGCGGCTAAGGTGTGTGGCTGGTGGCTAAGGTGTGGGGCTGGTGGCTAAGGTGTGTGGCTGGTGGCTTAGGTGTGGGGCTGGTGGCTAAGGCGTGTGGCTGGTGGCTAAGGTGTGTGGCTGGTGGCTAAGGTGTGTGGCTGGTGGCTAAGGTGTGGGGCTAGTGGCTAAGGTGTGTGGCTGGTGGCTAAGGTGTGGGGCTGGTGGCTAAGGTGTGTGGCTGGTGGCTAAAGTGTGGGGCTGGTGGCTAAGGTGTGGGGCTGGTGGCTAAGGTGTGGGGCTGGTGGCTAAGGTGTGTGGCTGGTGGCTAAGGCGTATGACTGGTGGCTAAGGTGTGGGGCTGGTGGCTAAGGTGTGTGGCTGGTGGCTAAGGCGTATGACTGGTGGTAAGGTGTGTGGCTGGTGGCTAAGGTGTGGGGCTGGTGGCTAAGGTGTGTGGCTGGTGGCTAAGGTGTGGGGCTGGTGGCTAAGGTGTGTGGCTGGTGGCTTAGGTGTGGGGATGGTGGCTAAGGCGTGTGGCTGGTGGCTAAGGTGTGTGGCTGGCGGCTAAGGTGTGTGGCTGGTGGCTAAGGTGTGGGGCTGGTGGCTAAGGTGTGTGGCTGGTGGCTTAGGTGTGGGGCTGGTGGCTAAGGCGTGTGGCTGGTGGCTAAGGTGTGTGGCTGGTGGCTAAGGTGTGTGGCTGGTGGCTAAGGTGTGGGGCTAGTGGCTAAGGTGTGTGGCTGGTGGCTAAGGTGTGGGGCTGGTGGCTAAGGTGTGTGGCTGGTGGCTAAAGTGTGGGGCTGGTGGCTAAGGTGTATGGCTGGTGGCTAAAGTGTGGGGCTGGTGGCTAAGGTGTGTGGCTGGTGGCTAAGGTGTGTGGCTGGTGGCTAAAGTGTGGGGCTGGTGGCTAAGGTGTGAGGCTGGTGGCTAAAGTGTGAGGCTGGTGGCTAAGGTGTGTGGCTGGTGGCTAAGGTGTGTGGCTGGTGGCTAAGGTGTGTGGCTGGTGGCTAAGGTGTGGGGCTGGTGGCTAAGGTGTGTGGCTGGTGGCAAAAGTGTGGGGCTGGTGGCTAAGGTGTGTGGCTTGTGGCTAAGGTGTGGGGCTGGTGGCTAAGGTGTGGGGCTGGTGGCTAAGGTGTGGGGCTGGTGGCTAAGATGTGTGGCTGGTGGCTAAGGCGTATGACTGGTGGCTAAGGTGTGGGGCTGGTGGCTAAGGTGTGTGGCTGGTGGCTAAGGCGTATGACTGGTGGTAAGGTGTGTGGCTGGTGGCTAAGGTGTGGGGCTGGTGGCTAAGGTGTGTGGCTGGTGGCTAAGGTGTGGGGCTGGTGGCTAAGGTGTGTGGCTGGTGGCTTAGGTGTGGGGCTGGTGGCTAAGGCGTGTGGCTGGTGGCTAAGGTGTGTGGCTGGTGGCTAAGGTGTGTGGCTGGTGGCTAAGGTGTGGGGCTGGTGGCTAAGGCGTGTGGCTGGTGGCTAAGGTGTGTGGCTGGTGGCTAAGGTGTGTGGCTGGTGGCTAAGGTGTGGGGCTAGTGGCTAAGGTGTGTGGCTGGTGGCTAAGGTGTGGGGCTGGTGGCTAAGGTGTGTGGCTGGTGGCTAAAGTGTGGGGCTGGTGGCTAAGGTGTATGGCTGGTGGCTAAAGTGTGGGGCTGGTGGCTAAGGTGTGGGGCTGGTGGCTAAGGTGTGGGGCTGGTGGCTAAGGTGTGTGGCTGGTGGCTAAGGTGTGTGGCTGGTGGCTAAAGTGTGGGGCTGGTGGCTAAGGTGTGTGGCTGGTGGCTAAAGTGTGGGGCTGGTGGCTAAGGTGTGGGGCTGGTGGCTAAGGTGTGGGGCTGGTGGCTAAGGTGTGGGGCTGGTGGCTAAAGTGTGGGGCTGGTGGCTAAGGTGTGTGGCTGGTGGCTAAGGTGTGTAGCTGGTGGCTAAGGTGTGTGGCTGGTGGCTAAGGTGTGGGGCTGGTGGCTAAGGTGTGTGGCTGGTGGCTAAGGTGTGTGGCTGGTGGCTAAAGTGTGGGGCTGGTGGCTAAGGTGTGGGGCTGGTGGCTAAGGTGTGGGGCTGGTGGCTAAAGTGTGGGGCTGGTGGCTAAGGTGTGTGGCTGGTGGCTAAGGTGTGTAGCTGGTGGCTAAGGTGTGTGGCTGGTGGCTAAGGTGTGGGGCTGGTGGCTAAGGTGTGTGGCTGGTGGCTAAGGTGTGTGGCTGGTGGCTAAGGTGTGGGGCTGGTGGCTAAGGTGTGGGGCTGGTGGCTAAAGCCACTATGGCTGCACTATGGCTACGGCTACACTATGCGTTTCTTCGTGCAACTCACGCGCAACTCGCCCAAATTTGAAGCATGCATGTCGCTTGCACGAGTGCTGCACGAACTTCCACTGAGTGCGGTTTTTGACGCGGCTTATTGTTAAGCAAGCATCTGTAGTGCGTAGATACGAGTGAATTATCCCAGTTTGCAGCTGCACGTCATCGGGGAGGTTCTAGTGTGCTTGTGTTGATTACTTGCACTTTCTACAATGAGTGATTGACTACGCTAGCTAGTGCCTCAGCTGATAGAGTAATATAAAGCAAATGAATGACTATGTAACGAAAAATTTCACGTATGAAGAAAGGAATTTAAAATAATTAGCTTAGAAAGCTATATTAACATCTCTAGACACTGAAAAAGCATTGTCAGCTGATATAATAAGAAAGAAAATTCATATATTGAAGACACAGTATTTGAAGCGGAAGAGAATGTTGAACGTTTCAAGAAAATCAGGAGGAGGTACAGAAGATGTACAGCGGCCGCCCCTATGGTGCTATGATATGTTGTCATTCCTCAATGATGGAGCAGAGAGCCGGCAGTCAACGTCAAATTTGGATAGTGAAATAGTCGCTCTGCTAAGTTATGGTCATTATTGATGCATACATAGATGATAAACAAGTTAAATAATTCTAGACTTAGTATTTAGACAGGAGTAAATAAAAATATTACCAAAAATGAGTTCCGTAAATAATTATTCAAAAATGTATTGCATTTCTCTTGTTGAAATGCTATATATATATGAGTTTCTTTTTAATTAGACAGCTTAAACTGAAATTAGTAAACGTCACAATGAAATATATTTTGGTAGTTATGTCGTTGATTGACAGTAAATTATTTATACATGAATGAAATAGGCAGGTAGCGGGAGCCGTTCTCGTCGTTGTTCTTGTTTTTTCTTTTTCTACTCTTTTCTTTTTCTAAATTTCACTGTATATGTTAGCTGTCGTTGACGGATTTGTGCTGGGTAGAAATTCATTCAAGTCCAGTCATTTTCCTTTGCCATGAAACTGCACCTTCTTGATTAATGTAAGATGCGAATTGCTCACGATCATTCTTGGCCTGATCGCTGGGTCCTCGTGCTGAAACTGCGAATTGAGAAGTTGTTCGTCGCTCCTCCACCGTCCTCGGTGAACAACTCCACTTATTGTGTCTTCTCTGTCAACACTTGCACTTGAAGGAGAGGTTTCTCGCCGCAAAATATTGTGCAGGACAATACAGGCAAGAAATAGCCGTAAAATAAAAAAGGACAAGACAGATGAAGTAATGGAACTCGTCCTCTCTAAATTATCAAGTTCAATTTCCAAAAACCAATTTAGTGCATTTGGCGAATCAGTAGCTCAAGACTTGTTACAAATGAGTAGCGACCATCATAAAAAACAAAGAAAATTATAAGCGATGCTTTGTACTTGGACAGCGTCGATGAATAGAAAAAGAGCACATTTCTACTCTGTTCAACGTTTATCTTTTTGATTTATGCAATTAAAATGTATTATTCCCTGTATTGCTATGTTTATTATATAGAATATTAACAGAGACCTCAGTTTTTCAAGGAAATGTTTACTCAGGATATTATTTACTAAAAGTTTTGTAAAATTCGGTTTTTTAACTTACCTTTAGATATTCTTCCTTCGATGCCATGTAGATTGCCACACACGTTTCAGGGAGGATTATCCGCAAACTTGCGTTTGAGATGCGGGTCAAGTGTTGCAAACGTGAATGTGATGTACCAGAAGCTAAAAATAGCAAAGTTGCCTCCAGTCGAGCTCTTGGTGAAATAGCTTGTCGCAAATGGGTTTCTTTGCCCTCAATTCGCCCTCAATGATAAAACGTCAATTTTTGTGACAAAATTTTCTTTAAAAATATTGAAAGTATGTACAATTTTCAACGAAATTCTAAGAACTGATGCGTTTTCACAAATCTGCGCTTGACTATTTATTCATGGACAAAATTTCATTTAGCATCTAGATATTTATTTTTTAGCCTGAATTTCCATAAGGGGTATCAGGATTTTTTACGGTGGAATTTGATCAGGCTTTTACAGCTTCGGTGATACATGAATTTTAGAGTCTTTTAAGTTTTTTCCTCAAGTGATTTAATATTTGTGAAGACAATGTTACTCCTGCATGGTAGAGTGCCCAAATTAAGATTACGATTCAAATTAGAAAAAAGTAAATTTGTATTCATGTAGAAAAAACTATTAAAATTGGCTTAAGTCTCGCTGAGCGGCGAAGCCGCTCAGCGAGAATGAAAATATCGATTATAACTGGAATTTGATGCTGATTCCGAATATGCAATTTGTTTTGACCGCTCTCGATTTTTTCGATTTTTTTTTATTTTTTTTTTTTGGAAAGGCGGCTAGCAACAACTGAGGTGGTGCCCAAAGAATGCCATGTCCGTACAGGTTGGGTGGAACCCGGCCCTATCCGGTACTCAGGTCTTCAAGGCACGGTCTGACCATGTTGGGTCGAGAATGGCAGAGTTCGGATCATGAGGTGGTGCAGGCCAAAGTATGCCAAGTCCGACCAGGTTGGGTCGAGAATGACAGAGTTCGGATCATGAGGTGGTGCAAGCCAAAGTATGCCAAGTCCGACCAGGTTGGGTCGAGAATGAAAGAGTTCGGATCATGAGGTGGTGCAGGCCAAAAAAAACATTAAAAATGTATCAAAATTTAAAATTCAAAAAAATCACACAAAATCGAAAAAATCGAGAGCGGTCAAAACAAATTGCAGATTCGGAATCAGCATCAAATTCCAGTCATAATCGATATTTTCATTCTCGCTGAGCGGCGAAACCGCTCAGCGAGACTTGTTCCTTAAAATTATTCCTGAAAAATTATTGTCTTAACGGGGTCACCAATAAAAAATAAAGATGAGATTTACCAAATGTAGGTGCGAACAGAACACAAAAATAAAATTTAGAATAGAGATCCCTTAAAAATTTTTGTTCCTTGTGCACTGTTCTTGTAGAGAATAATTTTAGGAATATTTATTTCATTATACATTGCCTTTAAAAGCTTTTCATTTGAGCTCGTCACCTAGTAGGAACATTATTCCAAGCCGTAATATCAATTCGATATTTTAATGATCATAAGAATTCGTAAACGTTCACCAAAAAATGAACACGATATAAACACTTAAAGAGATGTAATTCCTAAAATTTCCTTTAGGAAATTAAAAACTATTCTATTTATACGTATTTCGAAGTCCTTTTTTTAATCCTTATCTTTCCTCAGGTTATTTCTGACGATTCATCAGAGCTTTGGCTGTCATTTTAAATATAGAAAGAGCAAGATTATTTTTCATGTTTATTAGCATTTTTCTTATATTCATTTTCAATACTGATATATATGAATATGTGTGTTGGTGTGTGCATGAGTGTGTGTGTGTGTGCGTACGCAAACATAAATGTCTATGTATCAGTGTACACATGCACTCGTTCGCACATATATATGCGCACATGTACATATATATGTTTCTATTTCTACTTTTTGAGTAAAAAGCAAAAGACACATTACATTTTACCTAAAGCTCTGCGATCAGTTAACACTGAACCAAATTTCAGAAATAAACAAATTAATTGCGCTTGCGTGATGATTAATAAATCGACCTATCACGACCCCGAAGGGCATTTCTGTGAATATAAGAAATTAAAAGTTTAAAAAAACAAATGAAATAAAGCGCTCGTGCAAAAATTATCTCTATATTTGTATGCCGAACAAGCCATGCATTTCATTTTTGAGTGTAAGTTTGTTTACGCATTTCTAGATGTGCGTGCTGTGTTGCGCGATGTTCTTTATAAATTACTTCGTGACTAACCTTTTCTCAATACTTGATTGTCATTTACGATGGTGTTTCAATCTAGTACGGTGTAGCGTTTTTTGTCTTTTTCCTACTTCGATGACCTTATAAATAATTCGAATACTACTAAAGAATTCTTCAAAACTCCCAAGTTCTTAGTTTAAATTCTTGAAGTAGGAAAAAAAAAGAAGACAAGGGGCGCTATGCCGGAATCTCTTGGAATATAAAATATCCAAGAGATGATATTTCTCATTTCTCAATCAACTTCCCTTGACAGAGTTAGACTATTGGCACGCCACGTATGGTTTGTCTATTAGTACGCCTCGTATATTTTGTCAATTAATATGCCTCGTATGGTCTATCTATTTGTACACCTCTGATAGTTTATCTATTAGTACACCTCGTATAGTTTGTCTATTATTATGCCTCGTATGGCTTATCTACTTGTACACCTCGGATGATTTGTCAATTAGTACTCCTCGTATGGAACATTTGTTTTAGGATGTCCTATATTAAGAAACTTTTGAAAGCCAATATGTTGGCATGTATCTCATGTGACGACTTGGAAATAAACATTTTTTCTTTCTTTCTTTCTGTGTCCCAGGAAAAGAAAAGAAAAAAACAGTTTATTTCGAATAGAAATGATATTACCATTAGATTTTAAGAAGTCCAAACATGAAGACTCGTAGTTGATAAACGCACATGGGTTTATCAACTATGATTAGCTATTTTAGTGTTGCTATGCATCACCCATTGTATGGAAACATGAATTCGTTGCGTGATAAAAAAGATTTTCTCCAAATCCCTTGATTGGCATACTGCTGTAGTTGATGCGTAGGAATGAAAATATAGTTCTGAATGTCAACCTCGTTTAAAAAATAATTATGTTTAAAAAATAATTCCTTATATCGCAAGTCCCTAAACTCGTATTTCAATGTAAGTTTGCACTAAAATGAGTGTTTTCATCAATGCATCGTCACTTAAATTATATTTTTTTTTCTTATTGTAGTTACATATATTATCAAACCTAGATTAAGCAGCAACTGGAATACATTGCCATCAATCATTTGTGTCGACCAGTGACGTGGGTATTACGATACTCATGTGTGTGTGTATCAACTAGGGATCCTTACTTAAAGTTATTTTAATAACCATTGGTGAGTTTTCTGTAACATCTTTATTGGAAATAAACTGTTTTTCTTTTATTTAATAATGCACCACGTGTCTCATTAAATTTTTAAAAAAATAAACAAATAGATTTTTGTGCGTGATCTGTCCTATGTTATGGCAATGGGAATCTCATTGAACACATTAAATTTTTGGAGAATTTTATGCACGTGTTGAAAATTTAATTGAAATTGCAAAAGATATTTCCAAATGTGGATCGATAAAAAGCTCAAACACACAAAGCACAGTGTTCGACGAAATTGAAGTCCATGTTCACCTAACTAAAGTTCACAATGCATAAATAATAATTGTTACCGTAACCAAACAAAATTTTTGATGAAACATGTACACTTACGTAATATTTGCTGACCTATGTATTATTGTTTGGATCCAAAACTGTCTCTGGTTTTTTCTAGCATGAAAACTCATTGACTTCTATTCTTTTAAATGTCCAAGAAAATTCTGTACAAAAAATAATATTTCCTTTTTTCTGAAAAAATAAGGCCAAAATCGAAATAGTTACATGAGCAAATACGTGTTTCTTTTTAAAAACTAAGTATACTGGGCAAATATCAGAACAATGGATCCACAAATCAAAAATCACTGGGTTGATCCCCTAGAGCGAGATTGGGCTTTGCTCTCTTCTCATTGCACTTAACTGATTCGAAAGTTCGGCTCCAAGTTCTTGGTTGGGGCTTTATTCGTCCTAGAGCTTCTCTTTGACTTATTTCTTCTATGTCTATGACTTTTATAAAACCAACTCCTTAAACTATTCTATCTGTCCTTACCTAACACCTACCTCTGACTGTTTCCTCTGACTGCCAGATGAGCTCACCGTGGACCGACGTGCCAGAGGGCGATGTGCCACACACACACACACACCACCCGAGCTGGCGTCCTCGCCTGGAACAGATGACCTCCTCATGCAAGGAGCCCTGGCGTCGCTGGCACTGCGTCCACAGGCGGCTGAACTTGTCCTCCAGGGCGCCCAGGGCCGAGATTTGTTGCATGTAGACCGCGTTTTCCTTGCTCTGGTGGTATCGTCCATTGTTAACCGAGCGCAAAGCTAACACACCTGAGTACTTCCGAGGCAACGAAATGACCATCATATTTGCTATCAAATGGGATGCTGAAAACCTTTACTAACTACCACGCTTTGCAATGGTACTTAACATCGTACTGAGAACGTTAACATAGACAAACATTATAAGATATCCTTATCATTGTAAAACATCCACTCATGCACATTTAGATGGGCGGTTCATTTTATAAATTTAAAAATGAGATATTTTGAAGTAAAAACTTGAGTTTTATCACTTTGTATTACAAATAGAGTGCATTTCTCGCAATAAATAATCAAAATGAGTTCGTAAGAACAGGATTGACAAGGTTTTTTGACTATATCACGAAGTTAGTTTCCTGGAAAAAATCGTAAGGGCTTGCGATTTTTTCCACGGATAACACCCCATCCAAGTACTAGGAGACGAACTTTTGAATCAGTAAGTGCAATGAGAAGAGAGCAAAGCTCAATCTCGTTCAAGGGGATCAACACAGTGATTTTTGTTTTGTTGATCGATTGTTCTGATATTTGCACAGTATATGTAATTTTCAAAAAGAAACACGGATTTGCTCATGTAACTTTTTCAATTTTGGCCTTAGTTTATGAGAAAATATCATTTTTGTATATGATTTTTTGGACATTTAAAAGAATAGAAGTCAATGAGTTTTCATGCTAGAAAAAACAAAGACAGTTTTGGATCCAAACAATAATACATAGGTCAGCAAATGTTACGTAAGTGTACATGTTTCATCCACAATTTTGTTTGGTTACGGTAACAATTATTATTTATGCATTGTGAACTCTAGTTACGTGAACATGGACTTCAATTTCGCCGAGCACAGTGCTTTGTGTGTTCGAGCTTTTTATCGATCCACATTTGGAAATATCTTTTGCAATTTCAATGGCATTTTCAATACGTGCATGAAATTCTCCAAAAATTTAATGTGTTCAAAGAGATTCCCATTGTAATAACATAGGACAGATCACGCACAAAAATCTAATTGTTTATATATTAAAAAATTTAATGAGACACGTGGTGTACTGTTATATAAAAGAAAAACAGTTTATTCCCAATAAAGATGTTACAGAAAACTCACCAATGGTTATTAAAATATCTTAAAGTAGGATGCTTAGTGGATGCACCCAAGATTATCGTCATACCCATCTCACTGGTCGAAATAAATGATTGCGGGCAATGTATTCCTGTGCCTGCTTAATTTAGGCTTGATAATATATGTAACTACAATTAGAAAAGAAGATATAATTTCAGTGACGGTGTATTGTTCAAAAAACTCTTTTAAGCGCACACTTACATTGAAATACGAGCTCACGGACTTGCGGTGTAGGGAATTATTTTTGAAAGTAAAACGATTGGATTAAAATAATCCTGCGTCTAAGGCATCGAGGTTGACATTCAGAACTATATTTTCACCACTACGCATTAACTACAGCAGTATGCCAATGAAGGGACTTGTAGAAAATGTTTTATCAGGCCACGAATTTATGTTTCCATGTAAGGGAATAGCAACACCAAAATAGCTAATTTTAGTTGATAAGCCTATGTGCGTTTATCAACTATGGATCTTTATGTTATTGTTATTAAAATAGATTGATAACATCATTTTTATTCGAAATAAACTGTTTTTTCTTTTCTTCTCCTGAGACATAGAATTACATCTCTTTGCATGTGTGTCTATATCATGTTTATTTTTGGTGAACATTCATGAATTTCCATGATTATTTAAATATTGAATTGATCTTACTGCTTAGAAGAATGTTTCTATTAGGTGACGAGCCCTATCGTATTTGTGCAACCATAAAGTTGAGACCGGAGTTCACTGCTCTCTTAGCCGTTTCTTAGACACAAATTATTTATGTGTGCATGTCTGTCTGTTTGCATGTTTCTAGATGTGAGTGTTGTGTTATGTCTTTATAAATTATTTTTAGCTAACCTTGTCTCACTAGTTTGAAATTATTTACGACGGTGTTTCAGTCGGTTTTGGTAGAGCGTTTGCGTGTCTTTCATCCTTTCGTTTTTCACTTACAGCGAAGGAGTTCCTAGGCATTCTCTTGTAGTATTTATAAATTTTCAATCATCTTACCATGCTTGAAATATCACAGTGAGAGATATTTCTCCCTATGACCTAATTAACCCCTTACAAAGCTATTGTCCTCCTCGTTTGATTCGTTCATCAATGAAGAACCTTTATACTTTTACGAAAATTTCAAAAATTCAATGTATTGTAACACATACCATGTATCATCTTTTTTTAAATAATCGGTTTTTCTTTCTTTCTTTCTTTCTTTCTTTCTTATGCCAGTATTATTAGCGTAGGAGGTATAATAAATGTGTGTTGAGGAATAATATTTCATTTTCTCCAAGCTCGTTAATTGGCAAACTAGTTGATATGTAGGAGTGAGAAGATAGTTCTGAAAATCGACCTTATAGTTTTATATAGTTCGCAGAATAATTCAAACCGACACATTTTAATTTCAACATCAATCCCCGATATCGGAAATTCCTGAGCTCGAATTTCAATGTAAGTACTAATGAGAGTGTTTTCGTTATGCAACGTCACTGGTATTATGTTTTTCTCAACTAGTATTTGCATGCATTATCAAACTTGGATCACGCAGCAAAGTGAATGCTGATTTCCTTGCTTTCCTTTTAATCATTAGTTTCCACTGTTGACATGGGTATTACGACACCCATGTGTGTTTATCAGCTAAGGATCTTTATATTAAAATATTATAAAATTCAGTGATGGTTTTGTATTATCTTTATCGGATATTTTCTTTTTTTCTTTTTCTTTCTATGTGAACACTTTTCTACGCCAGGACAAATGTTTGTTTTCGATAAAAAGTTGCAGGGATAAATAACACAAGCGATGGAATTTTTCATAAATTATATTTGATCTTATAACACGCTGTTTACAAATTACAAGTTCACAAAATCACAAATCCCACACTAAAAAATCATCTAAGACTACCATGCAGCATCAACTGTCAGAGATCACCGCACCATCAAACGATGTCACAGAATCAAGCGAAATGAAGCACGGGGCTCACACAGGCACTAGGGAGGAATTCGCTACCAAAATTGCCTACAATTGAAGCGATACGTGAAGAAAAATTTCTTGGTTGACAGCAAACGCGCAGAAGCAAACTAGGAAACTCAATGCTTATCAATACAAGTCAACAGTGCAAACTAAACGTTAAGGAAATGTTTTTCAATATTTGATCAATAACTAGACAGCTCGTGACGACCATTAGGATCAAGTTTTCTATATAACCAATTGTTGGAAATTATTTTCGTAAAAAAATAATTTAAGTCCAAGTGCATCCACAAAACGAGTTAGTAATTGGAATTTGGTCTGTTGTTGCCACTAAATGTCGGGTCATGAATTTCTCCCCACCTCGTTACTGGCAGCAGAGCATTGACGGTGACAACCCAGCGAGCTAGAGTGCATACAAATAAGCAACACAACACGATTTACAATCTTACACAGTTATTTAAGTTGTTCTTATATTTCACGGAATTAAACCAGCAATAAAAGTAAAAACATACACAGAAAATTTTTTGATGACTTACGCGGATAATTTTCTGGAATGTATGATTCGTAAAATTGATATTTGAAATAAATCTTATCCGCTTTACTGGACAAGGCACTCTACGGGCACTCAGTTATGACTGAAGGCCCACCGCGTACTGCAATACTGAATAAACATGCACAACCAACAAACAACCGAGTAAATATGTAACCCAGCAACACCACCAAAACTGCACGAGGAGATAAATAGACAACACGTTATGTAAATCAAAGACCAGCCTCAAGAATCAGTGTTGTTCATTTATACAAGGTAGCATGTGCATTACTCTCTCGTGGCCCATCTCTGTGCGGCACCTTAAACCATGACGGTTGTTTAGTCACTTCAATAGACTGCCTGTAAAGTGTTCCCATAAATTGATCAACATAGCATTCCCAATATTTATCTATATATTCACTTGCGCTGCTGGCGTTTTCAGTGAGATGAAATTTATTCAGACCATTATTTTCCTGATATATTAATCTATTTCTGATGAGTGGATATATTTGCTCAGCTGTTCGTCAATGAAGCTAAATCGACTTCGCTGAAGTCTGATGACGCAAGACTTCATATGTCGTGAACAACAGATACGACGAAAATACGTCATTGGCTGAGTGTTTTCACCAATATTATACTGGTTTTTAGCCTCTGTCGCTGAAAAATTAACCTCCAGAAAAAGTTTTCTACACTTCAACCAGCGGAAAAGGGGCTTTCGGATTATTTAGCTTCATTTTCGACTCAATCCATTTATTTTCACTAATAGAAAAAGATGTGATGCGAGAAGTATAGCTCCCGTCATGCCCACCAACGACCGTGGGCATGCCGCTGTGCAGCATCATCTTGTGACCGCGCAGTCCCCTCGGCATTTCCTTTCCTCTCCACACCTCTCGCGTTTCAATATTGAATAGTTCCACATCCCTCCTGAGCTCATATCCCCCTGTTATCATTATATTCGAGCCATACCAGAGACAAGCGTGTCTATATCGAGACCCCCATCAACTGCCCAGCCAACTCCCACTCAGTTTCATCCATCGGGTTTTTGTTGGTCCATATTTCATTTTTCCCATTGCCAGCACCAATGACATACGCGTGAGTCCCGTTCGAAACCGAACAATGTTCTGGCCCGCTATCAAATGGCAAAGTAGTTGTCGAGAATTCGTTTTTATCGGCATTAAACCTCACTAACGTTGATCCCCCAAAGAACCAGATCAAGATGTTCCCTACCGACACCGCAGATAACCATAATTTAATCGGAGCGGACTGCATATCTTGCCACTCATTCCCAGGGAAATGTACATTGATGCGATAACAATCATCAGTTAGATACCTTCCCTCGGAGTCTGACCGCCACCCGCCGCACGTGTAGAGATGGTCGCCAGCTCTTGCCATCGCATTGAGGCGAACTACCCGAGGGAGGTTAGGGAAGGCTTTGTAGTTGAGAGACTCCGCCTCTTTCATTCCACTTAAGCCACCGCTGAGGTAAATTTCACCACCAGCAATCACAGCTCGGCCTGTTTGAAATAAACGTAGAAAAGAATTCTGAATCATCTAATAATGGTAATAAAGTTATGATATACTACGACTTTGATTCATTGAGTCCAGCACTATTGTATTGAATCTAGCACGAATATCATACATTGAGTCCAGCATGAATAACAAGAATACGTACAATTTTACCCAATTTTTTTGCAAGCGCTGATTTAAAATAATTTTGGTCCAAATTTTGATTAGTATTCATATTCACGCTTTTATTTAACGGAAAAAACGAATGGCATCTGATTCGTAAATTCGAATAAAAAATGACCTTTAAACGGCATGCAGTTTTGCAAAACGAGTGACCACGTCCTATTCAAATATCCGTTACATTCAAAATTATTTTTAATTGCCTTGTTCTTTTAGTGTCTGACATTTATTTTTTTTTTTTCGACATACTTTTACTTTTCCAAATACTTCAGTTCTTCGACAAAGCTATGTTTTTTTGGAGAACTTTCGAGTCATGACACAGTTTTGTTTCGACCAGAAATTAAAGCCCATAATGCGTTAGAACTACGCTAGCGCTCCAGAGCTCCCTCATGTATTACAAACTTGGGCTCGTCCGCGTCGCCCTGAAATGAATTCACATCGCACAGAGTGGCGAGCTGTTCGTTATTGCTAAAATTAAAACATCCTTGATTACATCTACTGGAAATAGAGTCATTGATTTTTGGACTAGGTTATCAGATTTTCAGTTTAATTCTAGCAAGGTACGGAACACTATTTTCGAAACCCAATGTTTTAATTATTTTCTAGGTTTTCCTGGTTTGATTCAAGTAATTTAGGATTTATCGATTCCGTAAAATTAATACTCCTTAGTCGGACTATCATTAAGAATTTAAAGACGAAGAATACAGCACGGATAGGTATCATAACCGTGGATGGGTTTCACGGATATGATACTTCTTCGTCTTTAAATTCTTAAGGATTTATCGATTTTCATTCCTTATGTTAAAAGCTGGCTCAATCCTCTCTAACCGCAGCAAAAGTATTCATAAGAGAGGTAGAAGATAGCCACAAATAATTGAGGGAAAGGAGAATCTTTGCGCAAGGTGTGTCATCACAACCTGTGCAAAGATAGAATAAGATTTAAAAAGTTCATTCAACAAGTTTAAATTGGAAGAAAAAAGTAACACGTGCTTAAAAGACAGGAGTAAACTAATAAAAATCTAGCTCGCACACAAGTAAAATTTAATTTAGCTCAACAAGGGCTACCTCACCTCTTCCCCTTAAATATTTTCCATTCATCTTCATGAGTGAACTTTTGCTTCTTTCATATTTCCAACCAAAGTACTGGCAGTTCCCTAAGCATTTGAAGATACGCTCTAGTTACAGAACGGTTTGCGATCTTGGGGAAAAAAATTTTAACCTACGCTCCAAACAACCATATGTTCCAGTGTACCCATTACTCACGGCGTACCCATTACTCGCGACGAGCACTAGAGCTTGGAAGTTTCACTGTACGCGTCCAGCAGCGCGACTTACCTGGTTTGGTGGGCACGCAAATGAAGCCCCTGGCGCTGTGGGGCTCAGCGTGGCAGGACTCGCCGGGGGAACACGCGAGGTGCCTCGAGGAGCACGGAGACACGCACTCAAATCCCTTCTGGCTGTTGTCGTTAACACAAATTTTGTCGTTGGGGCAATCGCTTGTGACGCCACATCCTTTTCTGCAAGTGAATCGGTTAGCAGCAGTGTCGTCATCTACGCACTGCTCCTCCACTCTACAGTTACTGTTGTATCCACACCCGGTCCAAGTAGCGTTGCAGGGTCGTCCCAGCATAATGCTGCAATATTCTTCAGAAAGACTTTCGAAGAAGTCTCTCATGGCCGTACCATTGAATTTTTCATCCGGTACATAATCATCAAACCAGTCCCGGGTGAACATGCGAGATATTTTCTCCAGTGTGTAGTGAATGGGTACGGGAGTCTGTAGTGCGTGTTCTGCCCACTTCTCTGGGTCGGAATATGGAGGAGTTCCGACGGTGATGATGCGTTCCGAGGACAGCCCCAGCGAATTGAATACATTGGTCGCGCCCTCTGACCCGGAGCACTTATTGGCATCTCGGCTGAAATATTGCTCAGCTTGGAAAAACGGAATGTTTAGTTGAAAGCTCTGAGTGAAGGATGAGGAGACACATCGCTGCCGTTCAGATCTCTCCGCAGTGTTAGCAGCTTTTTTGGCGAACAGTTTTTCTATCACTAATTTAGATCCGAGGAGCGTTGTGTCTTGAAAATGGGTTCCAAAATAATGAACAAAGTTGTGAAACGTTTGGATGCTGTTTTCTGACGACGGGTCTTGAGCAGCAAGATTGAGTTTCCGCAGACCTATAACAAAATTTTCCGTAAATACGGGCTTAGCGTTCAAATTCACGGACACGACGTGTGTTTGACACTCAGCGCCGCCCAGGATGATTTCCCCTCCTGTATGCCGGAAGAATTCTTGGTGCTTCTCATCAGAAGTATCTGAACCGGAGCCATAACCAACATGGACGCCTCCTCCAAATCCCATATACTGAGCTGAAATGCCACCTCCTGCGTTGAATGAAACAGATTCACTCATAAGCTCTCGGTACGAGTTGAAATTGGATGCAGTTCTCATTGAAGAAGACGACACTCTGCTACAACGAACGTCTTGAACTGCTTTCCCAATGAAGTTGTTAAGCTGAGTTCTTCCATCACAGTTTATGTTGGATGGTAGAGGGATAAAGATCTGATCCCTCCTGGATCCCTCTGGCCTAACGGGTTTGACAGCACGGGATCGATTCCCAACATCGCTTTGCTCAGCGTCGAAAATGGAATGGAGGAGAACTGCGAATTTTGGCCTGATGCTACATTGCAGACGAATAGAAGTGCTAAAATGCCACTGAAAATCAACTTTGGAGCGTCCATTTCTAGGAGCTGGAAAATTAAATGTCCAAAATTAGTAGTTGGTGAGCATTATGTTATTACAGAGCGAAAGCAAATAGACGTTCATGGCCGTAATATTTGTAGTTTTATAGGATTTAATTCACCAGTATTTGAAAAGAATTGCGATGTGGAGATTCTTTAAGGAACTGCCGCTGATTCACGAATCTACTTCTGAGGTTATCAAATTCAGAGTAATTCCAATCGTTGACTGTGTTTCAGTTTGATATTTGGCATGAAAATGTAGATAACAACTCAGAGTTTACTATTATTCTATTGATGCATTTAGTGGAAACATTGGCAGGTTTTCATTCATTCATTCAGCTCATTTTAAAAGCAGAACCTGGGCAAACACAATGTCTTCCAAGATTTACTTCAGTTAAATTGGGTTCAGTAAAAACACTTTATTTTTCGCAATAAACAGTTAGTGACAAAATTATTCGTACACCCCTCGTCTTTCAAAACTTTCAAGAATTGCTCAAAAAGTATTTTTGGCACAGGCATGAAATTTTCACAAGGTGTGAAGAACATATTAGTGACAATAATACAAATTTTATTGAGCTAAATATTATTTTTCAATGATTTAACAAGCTGAACTTCAGAAACACGAAGAAACGAAATTATTCATGTAACTGAAAACATTACACTTCATTGAGAAGTATTTACCGTTAAACTTGTTTTATTGAAAAAAAATTGTGTCTAAACTGTTTTTGAACATTCTAGATGCGAGATCATTCTAGAAAATTGTGCCAGAGCTGACGGGGAGCCAGAGGAGTAGAGCTTTGTCATTCGTACACTAGCGCCACGATGGGAAAACTAAGGAACTCGGTGTGGACATCAGACAGAAGATTATTGACTGCCACAAAGCTGGAAATAGTAATGGCGGCATATTTAAGCGTTTGAGCATCCCAAGATCTACAGTACAATCTGTTATAAAAAAGTTTGCTAAGTTTGGCACAGTAGAAATGTTGCCTGGGCGTGGTCGCAAACAAAAACTCTCGGTGAGAACTTCTCGAAAATTGTTTCATGAAGTCAACGCTAATCCACGAGTGAAGCTAAACGACATTGCCGAGAGATTGAACGCATCGCCATTGAAGCATGGAACAATATTTCATCTGAAACTACGGAATAGCTTCTCAAAAATTATAATAAAACGCTTTTAAATGTTATGAAGATGAGAGGTCACGCTATTGATTACTAAAAATGTACTCAAATGGTAGATTCAATTCAACAAAGTGTAGTACTACTCACAGTATGAATAATTTTTTCTTGTGTTTGTGAAGTTCAGCTCGTTAAATCTTTCAAAAATAATATTTTGTACTAGAAACTTCGTATTATTGTCACTAATATATGCTTCACTCCCTGCGAAAATTTAGTACCTGTGGCAACAATGGTTTTTGAGTAATTCTTGAAAGTTTTGAAGGACGAGAGGTGTACGAATAATTTCGTCGCTAATTGTATCTTCACACAAGAGCTGCACGAAGCTAATAACTGTTGAAACCTATCCCAGTCCTGAGGTGTATGACGAATTAACATCTCACTAGTTAACGGAGATTTTCTTATTGGAAAACAAAAGGCTGAGACCGTCACTGTGATCCTAACGATAAGGATTGGTCACGTATGATAGCCCAGAAATGAACACAAAGAACAAATATACGAGCTTATGAAGTTCAGCGCTAATTTTAATAAACAGTTAAAATGAGTGCCTGAGGAGTAATATTTTCAGTACGTGTGCCGTGCCCGACAACCGAGGGACAAATGAAAACCCCCTGTTATATATTCCCGAAGAGCATCGTGAGCTACAGAAAAGTATGACGGATTATATAACTCTAATATAAGTCAATAATTCGGAGCAGTCTCAGATTAAGGATGCTGAATATCAGCACTCGTAAACACAAGAGACTGATCACGTTTTGAGATTTCTGTTGACCAGCCTAATCGAATGCACTCAAAAGATGAGACCAGCTACGTTGTTTGCAGCCACTCCAGTGATAGCAGCCACTTGCACTCATGTCTTATAATAGAGTGGCTCGGTCGCAGGAGCGACTTGCATGAGAGGCTAAGAGGAGATATATATATTCTCCCTGGCAACCAGTGTCCAAAATACCACCGAAAAATTTGAATTCTACGTCCAATTCTGTCGATAAGTCGACGATTGCAAAACAGTACATCGGTGCTGTAGTCTCCTTCAAACACAAATATGTTGGTTGTTTTAGCATATGTAGTTAAAGAGCTGATTATTTACGAGGGGATATATGTTTTTCTGCTGAAATAGCTCCAGCATATTGCCACAACGACCGTTCAGTAGCAATGTGTTAGATTTATTGATGGAATTGAGTTTGAGCGATGGTAGGCTCATATTTGGAGGCTCACAGTAATACTTCTCGCAGAATAAATGTCTAAGTATTTAAGGAGAGAACGTAAGTCATCCTGATAGAAGTACACAAATTCTACGGCAAAAACCTTACAGGTTAAATTTTATAAATATTTGTTCTCCCTTTTATGCACTCACATATATTTCATCTACGTTTTCACTCTCAGTTGATCTACGTAACTGAAAAATTAAACCCTTCTCTGTATGAACTAATTCTGAAGATGTACTTGTCAGTAATCGCGTCCCAAGTGAACTCTACCTCTTAAAACAATTTAAACAATTTATTTACCACAGGTGATACAGAGGTAGAATGTTTCTTAAGTCTAGTACAATGGTCAAACTAGAGTATAGCTACCTGTGGGCCCGAATAAGTTCAGCGACTTCTAGGGCATCCTACCATCACGTTATTCTAAGGTGTACAATAATGTTTAACCTAATTCACTTAACCTAGTTTCGCATTAGACTGATCAACGTGATAATGAACTCGATATTGATGTTTCATTTTTCATTCTTGAGGGGTGTATCCAACACGGATCATACATACGCGTTCATTTTATGTATAGTGTGTCTCATTAGCGGTACCAACAGTACCACCCTCAAACTACTTACAAAAAAACCTCCAACACTAGCATCAGATACGCAAAGCGCATCTTTTTCTGTTCCCTATCTATCTTTTTCCGTTTCACCTCTTCTCTTCCCGACACACTCTACGTCAAACTCTCTTATCCTTTTTCCTATAACAGAAGCATGAAAACGATTGTTCTACTACGGTTTCCAAGTATAGAATATTTCCAGAAATACGTGAGGCTAAGGTGCGGTTGTTATAATATACTCTAGAGCGAAAAAATGATATAATAATTTGCACTACACAAGCCTAACAAGAACATTTTTGGACGTGAATAAGAAAAAAACATGAATGTCCTATAAGGGTTTCACATTAGGAAAAACTCACATTATCTTTGAAATATGGTAGAGAATGTCTGCAATTGATAAACCTACATAAGTACCATGACGGTCTAGTTTAAAGCTTGCAAAAAACGGAGAAGAAAGACATAAAATGCATCATTTGGCTGGTTTATTTAGTTTAATACATTTTTATGGTAAACTACCAGCCCATAAATTTTTCATTATGTCCCTAAATATTTACAAAAAGGGGAAAAAAATGGGTTCATACGAAGAGACACTGTAAAAATTCACTGGACTGCAAATTCGCTGTGTAACATAAAATTACTCACAAACAACACACCCATCCCAAAAAGTGATTCATTTTTGCGGTGTTGACACCTAGAAGAAACAATCCAAATGCTCTATATATAATAAATATTGAATGTTCAGATTTAGCATTTCCACAGCCAAATAAGACTAAGGCAACAGTAGAAAAAATCTTAATATTGGTCACGCTCTGCTGGTGTATCACGAGTAAGTGCTGGGATTTTCAAATATTTATTACTCAATAAGTATTGATTGTAGACACTTGAACCTAGCTTAATTTTAAAGCTCAAAATGTGTACTCTGACTGATTAAATTCTTTTTAATTATAATATTAGTTTAGGAACTGTTATGCAAAAAGTAAGATTTGGTTTTTGTCCATTGTAAAAAGCGTAATCAATAACTTCATTTGCTTGAATAGAGCTGAATTTCAAAAAAGAAAAAAATAAAGAACATGCATTAAAAAAACATTTATTTCTTATAACATCACAATTTTCAATTCCAATTCAATTAGTTCATCTATTTCAATCATTGGTCACTGTTGGTTGCAAGACACTTTTGGTCTCTGTCTCTCATTGCTCGCATTGATTTCCGAATCCCTTCACAGTCCACAGTGATTTTAAAGCTCGTTAATAGTATTGATGAGTAGCTCTGTGAAAACTTGCATGTCAATTGGATGCGTGTCATAAATTATATTTTTCAAAAAAAAAAACAGAGAAAGAAACCGCATGGGATCAGGTCGGAACTGAGTGGAGCAAATGTACTACGTGTCTAACTTCAATGATACGATGTCCAAAAACTTTGATTTGACAGTTTTTTATGGGAATACTTTTGAGTGAGACACGAAGCCCCATTTTGCATTAATCATACTGTTTAAATGCTCTGCTTTACCAATCTGGATCTGGGGAATACGAGCTTAAAAACAACCGTGAAATGATTCGGAAACCGATGCGAGCAATGAAAGATTGATGCCACAAGTGTCTCGCTAACAACGGTGGCCATTTATTGGATTAAATAACCTAATAGTGATTGAAATTCAACATAGTGTTTTATTGAAAATAAAGGTTTTCCTTTCAAAAAACGTTCTTTTTTGCCTATTTTGATATTCGGTTCTAATCAAGCAAATGAAGTTTGTGATTACGCTTTCAAAGACCCACTCGCGCAATGGGCAGAAAACCAATCTTACTTTTAGCATAACAGTTCCTCAGTTATTATTATGACTTTAAAACCAATTTAATTGATAAGAGTGGACATTTCACGCTTTAAAATTACTCAAAGTTCGAGTATTTCTGAATAATACTTATGCGTAGTAAAGATTTGCAAATCCGAGCGTTTTTTTGGTGAAACACCCTGTATATCAGCAGCTGAGAATGAACGCCAGTACTAAAATTATCGAACAAATTCTGTACTGACAAAAATTTGAAGTATCAACGTATTCGGATGCTACTCGCCTAATTATCTAATTCACCGACATTACAAACGTTACTCGAGAAATCTTTCAAATGACAAACTTGAAAATTTGATCATTCATAAGCCCAACAGAAATATGCTCGCTGTTTTTTACCGTTTCCAGTAGTTTACCAAATACCCCCTGAAACTCCCAAACGTAAGTCTGAAAAATAATTCAAGAATGGTTTTGAATTTTTATCATGTTCTATGTGTTCTAAATAATGAAAAATTTCGCTTTCTAATCAGGTTTATAATAAAAATACAACTACACAGAAAATAATATAGTTAAAAAAACAACTACAACTACACAAACATTTTTCTCGCCACACTCCCCCAAGTCTTACGCACGGAAAGATCGCCCGCCGCCGGCAGCGCTTGAACTCACCAAGAGAACACTGCCCAACCCGACGGTAACAACACAGAGCCCTCCCGCCGCAGCTACCAACCCAAGTGAACCTCAGTGATGCTACTGACCACAAATTCGGTGCATGTCATGTGTGTGGCGCAATGTATCGTCCGCGTGCCCTCCCCCTCCATGCAAGTGTTGCTGGTATGACACGTGTACATTTTCGTTTACCCGTGCCATATTTTAATATTCGATTTATAACTACTGTGCATTATATTTTTTATGTTTTAATTGTTATTGTGAATATCTTAGTGTCTAATCTTTTTTTAAGATATTCAATATATAATTCTATTTATATGTATATAGTTCCATAAATTAAGCAAACTATTTTAGTGTGGTTGGGGTTCTGAAAACTGTAAAAAGATTATGAATACTAAAATATTTATTACATCAATTAAAATAGGAAAAATATAAAGTAAGTATCGTGAGTAAAAATAGTTTATTAAAATATGGCACGAACACATGTATTCTTGTATATACAGATATATATAGTCACTTGTCCCTAACATTCCCCCCAATTCTTTTCAATTCTAAAAAAAATCTGGCAATCGCTTACTTTCGTTTACAAGTCGAAGAATATTGCGCAATGAAAATTGTTTCTATTATTCAAGAAAAAAATTATCGCTTAGAGAAATTTAAAGTAAATTTTTTCAAAAATATATTTGATAATAATCAATAACGCCAGGTTTGTTCTTAGTTTAACCAATGCACAAATATATAAAAAATTTAATTGCCGGTACGTACTATTATGATGAATACACTCGCTCGTCATCCATATCTGGAAGATTTACATTGAAGCTCGTCACATGACGGGCTGGCCGCACTGGTGTAACACTAATAATGATCTCACGAAAAAATGTAAACGATAATTAAGAACTATTTTCGAAAATGAACAAAGAACATGCTGAGATTAGGATACCAGAAAAATTCAATTTCACTCTTTATTCATCGAGAGACGCAGCAGTTATTTTCATTTAATATTTTATATCTTAATTACTTTACAACTCACAAAACGATGCCTCTTCATTTTTCAGCTAAATATCTTTTCATCAATGAAATTCAAATCCAAAGAAATGCTTGCATGCCACTACACACAGGCATAAATTTCAAATACTATTGACCTAAAGGTAAACAAACACAGACTTGACTACTTGAAACAAAGTAACCACAAAGCAAATCTGTGTTACCCACGAATCATTTGAGTGAACTTAGATATTAGCGAGCATCTTTCATGTGGGAAAATTCTAGAGCCGTAGTAACCAAGACGGGAGAAAAAACTTTTTTACAGTAGAGACTTGAAAGTTCTTAAATAGCTTCAGGTGCACTTAGTTGAATCCATGTTTCGATCCCGCCTTGCTTCGCTGCTGCAAAATCTATATACTTAATTCAGTAACTCAAAATTTGTGCGAGTCCGTTTAGAAAATTGGCTGACTCTATATGGTCATGTGAGGTATTAAATTGAAGCCACTGTTGTCTATATTTGCAGAAAACTATTTATTTATTATTTTTTTTTCTTCATTTTTTTTTTTTTTTCTTTGTTTGTTTTATTTAAATATATTTTTTTATTTTTTTATTTTTTTTTTTTTTATTTATTTATTTTTTTATTTTTAGGCAAGTCGGACAACCCGATACTCGGGTTGAACCGGTATACTAGTTAGCATGATTACAGTGGCCTTATGATGGTCAACTGCTAGAGGATGTTATTCCTTGCGGCAGGGGGATGACAGTGAAGTACCGGCAGCATACCAAGCTTCTTTTCCTGGAACTAATTTAAATTGAATACGAAGGTATCCAGGATTCCCTCCGTCCAATAGGGCGAACGATGAACAACTTTGGGTCCGCCCGCGGGCTGAACAACTCGTGCATTGCCCGAATGCGTACATGGGCTTTCTTGTTAAACGGCCGTATAAGGCACACTTTTATAATCAAGTGTTCTGTTTAGTGCTATCCTGTAACTTCAAATTGTCAATTGTTGGTTGGTATGATGGAATTAATCATTTTCCTGATGGGAAAAGGAGCATCCGCTTCTATGACGTTGCAAAGAAAACACTGACTTCTGAAATTCAGGTTTTCGGTGAAGCAGAAGACTTCTTTACAGGCTCAAGCTTTCGAAATTTATCCACAACGGTTGGGCTCCAGAACCGACTGCTTTTCTCCGTTATTGCAAAGATAGAGGCCCTACACGTTTACCACCAATTTAGCGTTTTTGGTCCTTAAAGACCCCGATATTCATCTCATCAGACATTTTACTTGTTCTCACTATTAGACAATATGCGAAGTGTACTTTCTACTGAAGCCAATCAGTACTTCGAATACTTCAGCGAACTCTTCTACTCGTAAGATCCATCACATAACCTTGCAAAAAAAGGTTTCATCAACATGGGTCGTTGACGTGTGTACTGTCAATTTTCGTTCAAGAGTAGATACGATGGTCTGTTCACAATTTTTAGTAGTCTTTCACATTGAATTTTTCAGAACCCTCGAACAATCGGCGACCGATGGCGAGTGAAAATGCAGTGTGCTCGAGATGTCTGGTACATAAATTTGTAAGAAAGCGGAAGGGTGGAGGATGACAGTCTGCCTAGGAGTCAGTAGAAACTACAAATACAGTACACTACTTCGAAGAACTCCAAGTGTAGACGAAATGAAGCCTTGTGAGGATGTTACAATGGTTAACTACACTGAAAGCCGTTACGAAGTGCAAATACACAACTGATCTTCTTGAGTTAATTATTTACATCAGGAATAATTTACAATGTTTGCAATGGAACCACAAAAATAATTTACTGATGCCTCGAATATACGGTTCCAGTTATCTGAAATATAATTTGAAGAGCAATGAAAATCAAAGTCTGTGATGTAGAAGCATAAAATATTCTTGGTGGTAATAAATAATGTAGAAGATTTAACATCTAACGTGCATGTGCACAAAAAGTAGTGCTATACACAAGATGTTTGTGTATCTCAGGTATAAGTATCTCAGGGAGTTTGTGTATCTCAGGTATCTCATCTTAAGAGGAAAGAAGCAGCCTAAGCTTCAGACAGAACCATCCCAAGAGCACATTTTCATCGAAGCAAAGTAGAAAAGAAAATAGTCTAAGACCAAGAAAAAGCATCCCAAGAACACATGTTCATTGAAGCAAAATAGAAAAGAAAGCAGCCTACGCCCAAAGCAAAAACATATCAGGGGCCTAAATTAATTCTAAGAGCTATGGAAAACAGGAATGCCATCAAATTTCCAAAGAGAATATCCAAAATATGCTGAGATTCAAGAGCTGGGATCTAAATGTTTGTTTCAACAAGACTATGACCTGTAGCATACAGCCTGGGTAATTTGTGAATCGTTTTAACGTTACAAAACGATAATATACAGGTACTGATTTGGCTGACATTTTATTTCAATTTCACTGACATTTTATTTCAATAAAAATTCATGGAGTAAACTCAACTCAAAAGTTAGAGCCAAGCTAGTTGACCAACCCACATTAATGAGTTGAAGGTATTTGCTCACAAAACATGACCTGCGATTTCTCTTAAATATTGCGAGGATTTGATAAAAAAAAATTACAGAAACCGCCTTAGAGATTTAAATACAAACGTGCAAATGGAGGTGCTGTAATTCAGTGTCAAACAGATTTCATACATTCAATTTAATACTTCCTTCATTACACTTTTCTTCAATTGTTCGTGAATTCATTATAAAAAATTTCAAGGTTCTTAAAACAACGAAAAATAATGTAGAAAAAATATATTTAGCATATAAATGATTAACATAAACAACCATTTAGTGTACAATAACCGAAATGAGTTATTTTTTGAAAATAATGTCCTTTAGATGGCCTCCATTCCGACGCACATATTCATCAAGGCGGCCGTGGCCATTGTTCATGACATTTCTTAATATGTTTAACGGAATCGCATCAATCTCATCTGGAATGCTCTGTTTCAAGGCTGGAATGCTACAAGAAAGATTTAACTGATACATCTTCGTTTTAAGGAGCCCCCTTATGATATGAACAATGTTATGATTAATGGCATGAACAATGTCATGAATAATTTCCACGGCCGCCTCGATGAATATGGATGCCGGAATGGAGGCAACCTAGAGGATATTGTTTTCAAAAACTAATTCATTTCGGTTACTGTACACCAAATGGTTGTTTATGTTAATCATTTAAGTAGTAGATATATTTTTTTACCTCATTTTTAACTGTTTTAAGAACCTTAAAAAAAATTTCGTTTCATTGACGCACTCGGGATTTAAATTCCTTAAGTTTGTTTGTTAGTCGTATTCCTATGCTTTGTGTAGTTTTTGCAGTTGTGTCTCCAATAAATGTTTTGAAATATATTTTTTCTGTCCAAAAATTAATTTCACTTCTCTGTAAGCTTTACCATTAAAACTGTGTGTAGCCACGTGGTTTGTTGTAACTTTTAATCTTTAAACCTGATACTGCATCACATTTTTAGGCCTTAAACCTGATACTGCATCACATTTGTAGGCTTTAAACCTGATACTGCATCACATTTTTAGGCTTTAAACCTGATACTGCATCACATTTTTAGGCTTTGAACCTGATACTGCATCACATTTTTAGGCTTTGAACCTGATAATGCATCACATTTTTCGCTATCGCCGAAATCTGGGTCTTCATACACAGCATCATATATACCAGCTGTAAGTTGAGTTAAAACTTACCCAAATTTCATACATAGCAACATTTGAATACACGGAGAAATTATCCTTCATGTTTCAGCATATAATTATCTCTGCATTCGGTGCTCGAGAACGTCCATATTGAAAACCCGTAGTTGCACTAGAAGCCTTTGAGTTAGCATATCACGAGAGTATTGTCTGCGTTATGCCTCGTTTTTTCACAATAATACCACCACAGCGCTTTTTTAACTCAGGCATATCTTAACGCGTTTACGTACGACAAAATGAGCTGAACGATTTCCTAGCAAATGCCTGAAAATAACGAAGCATGAAAAACCGCGACAATGAAGAAAGAAAGAACGTGAGATTAGAGGAGCGAACGCAACGTCTGAAAAGAGAATAACAGAAAACAGCAGAGAAGACTGCAAGCAGGCGTCATTCCTTACGATATTTTAGTTCAGTGACAAATGTAGTGTTCTTTGTTTGGGAGATGTGTTGGAATGCAGTGCATGTTAGTCTATTTATATCATTTTAACATGACTAGAAGATTATTTTTCGGAGACGAATCACCTGTCAATTGCAGTCAATTTATCCTTCATCACCAGTGCAACACACGCCATTTGAAGTCTGGACAAAGAGAAGCGAGCTTCTCGTCTATCACCACAGGTGCACGACGCTGGTACAACCCTGGTCATTTTAACTGCAATGAAAGAGAGCGAATCGAATTTTGTATAATAATTTTGATCCAAATAAGATAAGAATTCAGGAGTGACGAACAACTTGACTGAAGCTTGAAATATTTTGCTTCGAAAATATACATGAATTGCAGGGCTGCGCACCCGCAACAGCTGACAGTGACATTACTCGTACACTTGTTAGTCTGATGTACCAGTAGTGCCGGTACATCTGTTGAGCAGGTACACCAGTTGGGCTGGTACACCAGTTGAGCTGGTACACCAGTTGGGCTGGTACACAAGTTGGGCTGGTACACAAGTTGGGCTGGTACACCAGTTGGGCTGGTACACAAGTTGGGCTGGTACACCAGTTGGGCTGGTACACAAGTTGGACTGGTACACCAGTTGGACTGGTAGACCTGTTTGACTGGTACATCATTTTCTGTGGAATACCAATTAACAGGATCACCTAATTGGGCTGGGTCCGGTACGCCAGTTTCACCTGCGCATAGCAACTGAATTGTTCGTAGTTAAGAGAGCTGAAGGTTATGCGGGCACGTGTGAACCAGTGGACCTGTTTGACTAGTACATTTACCACATTTGCTATGGTTATGAAGAAAAAATAAGAACATAATGACTTTGTTCGTTAGTTTGTTCTGATCTACATAACAAAGACTGCTTTGGGACAGACGTGAAAGCTAATTTATTGCTTATTGAAGATTGCTTTTACTCTTTTAGTAAACAAATCAGAGGGCGGAGTTTCTCAAAATTAAGTAAATTTTAAGAATGAAACCGATGTATCAAAAGCAAAGCACACAAAGTCTGGTCTTTGGAAAACGGGCTTCAAGTGTGACACATGGTTAGATGAAAAAAGGCAAAACAGTTATTGCCTCACGACGAAACAGTGCCCATATTCCAAATATCTCTGGTCCAAATTTTAAAGGCCAAGTGCGGACACTGCATGGCTTGCTTACTCTGAAGGAAATTGCCCCACTCAGGAGTGGATGAATATTAGGACACAAGAATAGCACATTCCAAACACGTTCAAAACAAATTACTCCTGATGAATTTACAAGAGAGCCGAAAAAAATCAGGAGAGAATAGGAGGCTGAACATTACCACTGAGGCCGTATTCACACGGTGCAGTTTTTCAATGCACTTCTTTTTCCGACGCGTGGTAACAAACTGCAACTACATTTCATGCAATGTTGGCAGTCGCGACGCCGGATTTGTGATAGTTGTGGTCGAGTACGGGTACATTAATAATGGCAAATATAGATGCAAAAATTTGTAATCAGAATGTTATTGCTGCCTATTTGACATACAAAAAAAATGCTAAAAAGAGAAAAAGAAAATTTTTGATTCATCTTATAACTTCTTCCATTTGTCACATTGTAATATGAGAAATTATTTGCATAAATATTATTTAGTAGTTTATTACATTATTACAATAGTGCATCCTGCGCAAGTTTAGAAGCGATTTTTCAGCGATTTTGTGCAGTGTTTCACTGTACAGTGAAACACTGCACCGTGTGAAGGTGGCCTGACTCATTGTGGAACTGTATTAAAATAAAAAATATAAAATTGTCATTCCTAGTAGCAGCTCAAGTTATTGAATTCTGAAGGGCTCATAAATTTTGTCATCGTGAATAACAAAATAAACAAGGGCTCGTGGATCCTGTGACTGCGATATTATGACTTTCGCCGTAGGTAGCGTCGCACTCCTCCGGGGCTCGACGTCCAATGCGGAAAAGACTGCATGTGCCCAGGCACTGTTACATCCAGGTCAATAATCTCATTTATTCCTATTCTCCCCTGAGTGGCTCGAAAAGGCTACGTGTTCTTTGCATTTTGTCGATTCGGAGACGGTGAAATTAGCGCTCTTGGTTGTTCATGATGACTCGTCAGGTGACACGTACTTAGGCAAAGAGGTAACCGTACATGGTCGTTTGCTCTCAGTTGCCCGCCGTCTTTCATTTGGTTTGTGCCGGTCTCTTTCTGTTTGTGTTATTGTGTTTGTGTTTCTATTGTGTTTGTTTGTTATTGTGTTTGTGTTATTGTGTTTCTGCTTGTGTTATTGTGTTCAAAACTTGCAGTGCATTTCCCATAAAGAATTATTTCCAATACTCGTAATGCCCAATAGCAATACTAATAAAAAATGTAGGCAATATCCTCAGGAGTATTTTAAACTTGGCTTCGTACCATGACTTGCCAACGAAACTATGTCCATGTGTTTGTTATGTGAAAAAACTTTTAGCCATGATGCTATGAAACCAGCTAAAATGAAAGATCATTTAGAAAGGATCCATTCTGGTAAGAAAAACAAAGATCTTGATTTTTTCAAAACGGTGAAAGAAAAACTAAGTCCTCATCCAAACTTGAATGCATTTTTAAAATCACCTGTTAGCGATGATAGTGAAGGAGGTTTGAAGGCATCAGAAAACATTTCTCTCAACATAGCAAAGAAGGACAAACCGTACCCGTACACCATTGGCGAAGAGATCATGTTACCTACTATAAAAGAAGCAATCAAAAATGTTATGAAAAAAGACCCTAAACAAGTTCTAAAATCCATATCGTTGAATACAAGATCTGTACAGCGGCGCATTGAGGAAATGCCCTTTGATGTTGAACAAACTGTAACCTCAGAACTCCAAGATTCTAAATTTGCAATTCAACTTGACTAATCAACTTTTGGAAGTTCAAATATCTTCATGGCTTATGTGAGGTTTTATAGCCTGACTCTGAATAATAGTGGTGACGAGTTTCTCTTTGCTGATTAGCTTGAAACTGATTCAAAAGGTAAAACGATTTCTTTGTGCTTGGAAGAATATTTGAACAGACACAAAATTCCGTTCGGTAATATTAGTGCGGTTTCAACCGACGGCGCACCAGCTATGGTTGATCGTTACAGAGGTTTTTCTGTCTTTCTTTAGGAAAGGGTTCCTATACTGTATATGCTCTTCATTGTGTTGTACTCAGACAGCATCTTGTAGCAAAAAACTGAATGGTGAACTACATGAAGCTTTTAAAGTGTACATCAGGTCTGTCAATAAAATTAAAGCCCATCCTCTGAATTGCCGACTATTTGTAAATCTATGTGAAGAAAATTATGAAACTTCCAACCAATTGCTTCTGCACACTGAAGTAAAGTGGTTATCAAGAGGTGACAGTTTGCAGAGGCTTGTTGAATTATATGATTCAATCAAAATTTTTAAGATTTATAGTTTAATCATTATGTGACGAATTAAAACGGTGCAAGAGCCATTTGTTTTATTTGGCAGATCTCCATTCAAAATTCAACGGAGTGCAAAAACGTCATGGCAAAAACGTATCAATCATTCAAGCTCGAACAATTATCACGGGCTTTCAAGCAAAAATTGAGCTATTTAAATGTTCACTGGCACGTAAAGATTTCAAATACTTTTCAAACTTCCGAATGCTGAAAGAGTCTGAGAGTTTTTTATACATTGACTTGGAGATATGTATATATTGAACATCTGAATAAATTAAGAGAAGACTTCAAAACACGATTCTAAGATTTGGGAAATAAGCACGTTCCTGAATGGCTTGTCACTCCATTTGGTATGAAAACAGACAATAAAAGGAATGAATCTGATTTAGAAGATGAACTTGTCGAAATGTGCGTAGATCTGGAAGCTAAAGCGTTGTTTGAACGTCAAACCCTTACTTAATATTGGACCCATGTCAGTACTGCCACTATACATCACAAGCTCAAAGCAAGAGCCGAAGCTTTATTGCTTGCATTCCCGACTTCATGTATGGTTGAAGCTGGTTTTAGCCATGCGAATGTGACTCTAACAAAGCCGAGAAATAGACCAAACTTGGAAATTTTTTTTTATACCAATTAAACTTGAATTAAATTAAATTTATATCAAGCTTACCATTTTTAAATCAAATATCGCTAGCTTTTCTGCCGCTCATCAAGCTCATCCATCCCATTAATATCAAGTTTATTGATAAATTGGTGAGTTAATGTATTTTTCATTATTTTTTTTTATAAAAATCAAGAAGCGATATTATTGTTATTATTATTATTGTCAAGTAGCACATTTGTTTAGTATAATTAGGTTCATATTAATTTTTCAGCGATAAGTATTGTTAGATTTCGAAACAGTCAAAATTCTCAATAGGTAGGTAAGCTTCCATTCTTTTCCTTTTTACTTCAAATAAGTGAAGACTGCGTCGTTCTCTTAATATATATCTTCAAACATTGTATATAGTGTGCAACGTAAGATTGGTTTGGTTTATAACATTTCTCTTTATTTTTGTTCATCAAAATTTCAATAATGGTTTATATTTTTTTCACCTATCTGTATGTGTATGTGCATGGAGGGGGTCGATGTTAATACGAATATCTTATGAAGGGGTCGACGGGTAAAAAAGTTTGCCGACCCCTGCAGTATAGCCTCTTGGTTCGCTCTTCACACTCTGTCATCTCAACATCCATCACCTCGGCGTACTGATGTGGGCGGCAGCGCATTTTGCTTACATATTCGACATCCAACGCTCACGAGATTCATCAACGAAGCCGGCGTAGTCATCGACGTAGTTTTCAGGAAAACGGAGGAAGATAATCAACTTGAAATTAGAGACTCTGATAGATAATAAATATGTTGAAAACAGCAATCGGGCAAAATTTATTTATGAGCCCGTGTAATTCATACAAAAAATATTTGCGACAAACTTTTAGTAACTTACGAAAGATTGACTGAAACACGTGAAAAACTCAGTGAGGGAATGCCCGCACCATTTTTCTCCATAAATTTGGAAATTTCATGTCCAAAATAATTTTCATTTCATGTTCAAAACCATTTCTCTTTAATGTTTAAAACCATTTGTTTTTAGTAAGAATAGTAAGAATAGTAAGAGTATGGCCCAAAATTGGTTATTAACTCACAAACAACTAACTTGAGCTCGCAAAGTACATGCTTAGTAAAAATTCCAGAGGTTTTCTATTAAAAGTATACTGAATTTTTAATGGTTTGCCCGTTTTTCAAAGTCTGCAACCAATTTCAGAGTCCCCTGCTAATATAGGGCGATTAATAGACATCATAACCATAAGCTGGAACTTTAACGCAGGCCCAAAAATTGGAAAATTGTAAGTTTATTATTCTGAAACCTTCGATGGTTTATTTATTTTGGAAAATAATGGTTCCAAAACTTGAAGGAAATGTCCAGCATTTTCTGAAATTCAGCTAGTAACTGATTTTGGCCCACTTCACATAATTATATGTAAATTTGTGACCTCCGAAATCGATAAAAAATGCGTCATGAATTTGAACCCATATGAAAGTTTTTGTTGTCCTTAATCGATTTTGAAATTCTGTAGCAACTTATGCAAGATTCTACGACATTGACCGAAAACAATGGATAATTTCGTAAGACTATGCATTTTTCATTATTCAAAAATCGCATATATAGGGATGATAATTTACATAAAAAATTGAAAATTGACATGTATTTAAAATGGATAGTTCCCACACACAATGAGATTGCCCTTAATAGGCCGGATATAAGAAATTAAATTGAGCCTATAGAACAAGTAAAAATTTCGCACTATGAAAATGTTCGAATTTTGCAGATTCCTGACTGAAATGTATTAGAGAAACTTAAACGTGCTTTTTAGATCATTTTCTGACTGATTAGCCAACTAAGCCAACTAAGAGAAATTATATCAACTACGGTAAAGTTATTAGGAGAAATGACATAGTGAATTTACTCTAATCTTATATTTGATAGCTACATCTATATCGTGTTATTTTCAAGGTAGCTTCATCAACAACGGAAGTCAAAATCAACTACAGACGTGATTTACCACTACAAACTCTTTACCTTTTAAAATTAACGAAAACATGGAGCTTTTCAACAGGTATGCAAGGATTTAAAAAAGAATAATAAATCCAGAATAATAATTCAAATTCTGTTCTCTAAATAATGAAGTGTCAATTCACTTCACCTGCTGCGATATTAACATTTAACTCAAAATAACAACGTACTTGGTAACTTTTTCCGTAACAACAGTTCAAAAAAGGTTTTAAAAGGCCATCACGACAAAAAATTCATTTCATACACACTCGCCTTCCCAAGAAGAATATTTCTCATCTTAAAATGAAAGCACAATTTACACAAAATAATATGCCGTCTCCTAGAAACACGTCACTATTTTCTTACACCTGTCGTTCAATAAAAACCGATTTTTTATCTTGAAATGAACCAGTAGTAATTCAGAAGTTCATTCACATCAAAAATAAAATTCCGTGACCTGCAAAGAAGGGGTCACCAAGCGCACGCGTGTAAGAATGACCTATCTTGCATCTGCTAGTGTAAGGTAGACTACAATACTTGGAATCCTCTAAACGAAGCTTAAGAAATTAAGTAACAACAAAATTAAGTAAAGATGTGTTCAAACAAAACACGAACGGGCAAACGGTTGAAACCTCTAAGTACGGTTTTCTACATTTTATTCGACTAAGTTCTGCCTTTACGCACTTTTCTAAACCTCATCCCATGCACGGAATCTCTAAACTTTGTCCCACACATAGCTCAAAATTTTCTCTATTACAGGAATCGCTAAATCTTGTCCCGTTCACAAAACTCCAAACTTCTCCGAATTTATCCATTACATGAATCTCCTCCGAATTTTGTTCCATAGACGACTAGCTCTCTAAATTCTGTCCCACACGGAGCTCCAAATTTTGTCCTATAGATAGCTTTCTAAATGTTCCAAAGGTGATTCCCAAATTTTATCTATACATGAAATTGTATCTAGTAGCATAGGTCCTATTAACGTCATGCTGATGTGCAGCCGCTAATTTCACGTAAGGAATACCTACTAATTTCCTTATCAAGTTTGCGCAGCTGCTACGGTTAGTTAAGTTAACCCTTTAACGCCCACATTTTTATACTCATATTACCGTTATAACAACCACTATCACTAAACCGACACTGGCATTAGGTAGTCGCTGTTATAAAGATGGGGAAGGAACTGCCACTCGGCAGTGAAGTTCATTAGTGAACATTAGTGAACAAATTGAATAAGAAATAAAATATATTTTTGTTATTTTTGAAAGAAGACTGTACAGTCCACTTGGGCGTTAAAGGGTTAAGTTATAATTAGCAGAGTTGATAAACCGATTTTACTGCTGAAACGCATTACTGTCTTTTCAAAGAATTATGAAAAATTTAAAAGCACTGTGATATTTTACCTCATGCGTTGACATCTATCTGAAAAAAGTAGTGAAGTAATTTAAATGCTGTTCATTTATACTGGTACGCATATGAGAAGTTTACCTTATGGTACATATACAGTATGTACCAATGCGTAGTCGTGCTAATTTATCGAAGCAATTACCTTCAGCAAAGATGACTAGTCAGAAGATTTTCGAGGATGTCGCCGCTGTCGTGTACCTTCTGCCTGATCCTGCAACAGCTTTCAAGTCTTGATGTCATTTCCTAATTTTGGCCCACACTCAATTCTCCTATTTCCCTTACACAGTTTGAGATACCTAAATTGTCCAATCCGTAGACTTGCCGCGTCGATACAAAAATTTTACATGTTTTAAATTTGAAAGATCTGAGATAATCTGATCTGAGATAATAAGATAAAAGATCTGACAGGAAAAAAACGTCGCCAATATTTGAGTGGATTCATGTGCCTGCTACAGTTTTGAAGTTTTTGAAATGCGCATCCAAATCAAATCAACAATGTAAGCCCCGCTACAGCTCACGAATTATGAATTACCCCTGTAAATACTGGAAATCGAAATGGCTTCCAGGATTTGGGGGAAATTTGCATATTTTCGTATTTCTCATTTTTTCAGTGAGAAAGAGAACAATTACCGAGTCAAAAAAATTGCAATTGGCATGAAGGGTATACTTCAAATCTTCTAAAAACTAGTTTTAAAAATTCTCATTCGAAGTTTGAAAATTAGTTTCCTAACCTTCAATCAAAGTTGTTGCTTTTGCGAGTAAATAAAATGAACACCCGGCCAGTCTCGCACTAATCAACATCATTTCTCATTTATGTCTATTTCCTTTCATTAATTTTTCATGTTTATTCGTAAACTTCGTTTACATACTTCTATCGACACGTTAACTATTTTCTCAGTCAACAAAAAAAGTTTTTTGTCCATCCACAAATGTCTCTCAACCATAAAAGATTTCCCTCTCCCAACCCTGAACTTTTTCACTCCGTAGGTAAATATATAGTCAAAAACAAACAAACTTCAAGAAACTCCTCAAAGATCATTAACAAAACATAACTTTTCCAAGCACCAGCTGATCGCAAAAAATTGTCAATTCTTCCTCCAACGTCCCCAAAACAATTACAGCGAATTTACAATTAAAACTTTTCTCCGATACACGTGTAAATTCCAAAATAATCTTCCTCCGTGAGAACAAAAACAAATTCCATAAATTTTGCTCTAAGTGAATAAAGTAAATTTCCAAAGATTCTTCCCGTACATAATTGAAATAAACTCATTTAAATTTCACCAACAAGATTGAAGTAAATTTCCAGTCAATCTTCCCCTATATAAATGAGGTAAATTTCCAATTCAACTTCCGGACATGAATGAGGTAAATTTCCAATTCAACTTCCCGACATGAATGAGGTAAATATCCAATTCAACTTCCCGACATGAATGAGGTAAATTTCCAATTCAACTTCCCGACATGAATGAGGTAAATATCCAATTCAACTTCCCGACATGCATGAGGTAAATTTCCAATTCAACTTCCCGACATGAATGAGGTAAATCTCCAATAAATCATCCCCGGTAGTAACTAGCTGGAGGATCCATCCACTTGCTTCCCACAAAGCAACAAAAACTAGAGCGAACATTCATTTCCGAACATAGCAGGGTATTTCCCCCACCACAACCTTCACTCGAGCATGTTGTGCATCAGCTTATAGAAGGAAGAGCTTTGCGCAATGCGGCGGCGTCCACCAATAGAGTTGGTCTGCAAAAGAAATAATATATAAGTATCACTAAATTCATATCCCAATTCAAAATGACTATTTTCATGATTTTTTCGTCCACCGATAGAGTTGGTCTGCAAAATAAATAATATATAAGTATCACTAAATTCATATCCCGATTCGAAATGAATATCATGAATTTCTAATGAGAAGCATTCAGCATTAACAAATTTTCTACTAAAAATTTAACTGTGAAATTTTACAGCGAAAAATTCCAAAAAGTCCACTTTAAATAAAATTTAAGTTTTACACTCCATACCCTAATTACGTATGAATAAATGCAGGATTTTCGAGCTAGAAACATTAAAATATTCTGGTTTCACTTTAACTTAAGAATGCTCAAAAATAAATTTCACGAAGTCCATTTGTTCCTCAAAACCTTTACTTTTCCGTTATTGCTTTGCTCTCAAATCCTTCAAAACGTTCACTGCCGAGGCCACCAAATAGCGGTCTTTGGCATTTCTCAAAAGGTAAGGTTGTAAGTAGAAAAATTTAAAAAACGGCTTTCCTGCTCGAAAATAATTGTATCTTTCCTAAGAAGTGTGAAAATGTAATAGCAAGTTGTTATTTTACCTCGTTTGCTGACATTTCTTCTAAAAAAGACGTTGACATAATTGAAATGCTGTTCATTCACACCGATACGCAAATGAGCAATATACCTATCGGTACTCTTGTGCCCCAATAGGCAGTCAACGTGCTAAAATCAAATTTGCGCAGGAGAATTACTCGGCCAATTTTTACGCTTCTTTTCAAGTTCCAATTCTGGGACCTGACCTCAACATCTCATTTTGTGTTGACTGACTTCAATAGCGATGCTAAACTTCGTTGCAAAAGCGTATGTGCGGCGGCAAATATCAAGACGAGAGTGAAGAAACTCTGCTCCACAACTTAAGTACGAACAAACTGTACTACTATGAGCCAGCACCTCAAATACTTTCTTAACTTTTTAAATGAATACCAATTAATTTCCTATAAAAGATTTTATTTCAAATGGAGTTTCTGAATGGTGCTGTTCGAGAAAATTTCTTAGGTTGAGTGATAGAGCGAATTTGATAACAGTCAATGCTTCTCCTTTGAAAATCATGAATATTTTCACATTGATGATCTCGCATAAGACTCCAGCCCGGTACTTCAAGTGTACTGTTCCGTAGAAATACCATACATCTTGATGGCACCCCATACGGACCAATTGCCGCACCTAGGACTGGAGCCTGAAGATTTTAGTGCAGGTTGGGAACGTTAAAGCTACCCACCAAATCTGACAAATCATTCATTGCCGCAACACTACAGCGGAGGCTGAAAACCACATTAAGTTTGCATTAATTGAACTGAAGAATGTATATGATAAGCCTGAAGTACAGGCTTGATAACCTCTCCATTCTTCCCTGCATAAATCCTTTAAATGGGGACACCGACCAAAGGATCGTTTTCATGTACCCTTCAATTAAATATTATATTTATACCTACCAGACATTAAACTCTGGCATTACAGATAAGCTCAAACACTTTCAGTAGTTCTAAACAAAAGATTTGAGTATTAAAATTCGAAAATAATACCAAACTATGCAGAATATTTATATTCAGAGATGAGTTTATAATGCCTCGTAGCTACAAATGGCTACTCCTCCTCAATTGAAGGGAATAGGCCTGGGTACTGAGTGTAAAACTCAATCCTGCATTTTAGAGAAAGCTGTAGAAGCCTAAAAATACAGGATCCAGCAATCAATCCTGCATTTTCGAGAAGGCTATGGAAGCTTAAAAATGCAGGATTCACTGCCGTACTCTGCATATAGTTTATTATGCTTCCACTCACTTCATAAAGAGGGATTGGCTCATTTCTGGGAGATCGACCGCGGCTGACAGGAGAAGGTTCGGCGAGAGCGGCGGCGGCCACAGGGGTCACAGCCCCTTGAGGGGGCGGGGTACCGGCCGCGGGTTGAGACCCCACCCTCTGGGGGGACAGAACAGACGCCCCGACTTGGGGGGAAGGTGAGCCGCCCTTGAAACCCAACTTGCCGGGCTTGAGTGACGAGTTTTGGACCTTGGGGGCGGCGTAGACCTCCGAGTAAATAGGGTCGTGTTCGTTCATGTCTGGAAGGGCGTTGAGTCTCTCTAGACTTGGAGGCGCTTCGGACTCGAGTAGCAGCTGCCAAGTAGCAGACTGGGTCGGGTTGTAGTCTTTGTTTGGTGTTAGTGTTACGGGGGCGGGAGGGTGGTGGTTGCTCGAGCTTCTGGCACTAACGAAACAACAAAAAAAGAAGGTTCGTTAAAGAGCAACAACACAAAAATGGTGCTGGGGCTGAAGCAAGTAAGATTGTTAAACAAAGCAGCGTAACCTAACCGCGGTGGCTCGTTGGATTTGGAGAGATCAAAAAGATTCCCACCTCAAAAACAGAAATTAATAATACACGAAGGCAGCAACGCAGGCAACAGCCAAAGGAAGGTAAGCGAGTTTTTTTGAAATCAGGCGCAAAACCACAAATCAGAATTCATGTACAAGCAAGTTGACTATTATTTACAAAAAAAGAAGTCTTCGTCAAGCTAGAACGAGTGTGGAGACTTTCCGGCTTGGTAGAATTTCTCCCTGGTTTTGTAGAACGAAGGCCCAAAACAAACAAGAACTATGTACAACAACTTCAGATTTCGACTTCCTTCACGGGTTGTCTGATCCCAGCTTCCGAAAATCAGTCGTATCCAACGACTTCAATCAATGTATCAATGAACGAACAAGTATGGGCAGTGAAACCTTAAAAACTGAGTCAACAAATTAGTAACTAACGATAAGCTCGTTACGTATTGTTATTAAAATTATATCGACGATGCTTAGAATTCTAAGAGAAAACAGGCAGGGAAAAAAGGGTCTGACTTTAAATTGAATAGACTTTAGATTCAGTGGGTCCGTGTTCGGTGATAAGTTGGCAGTTCTCCTGCTCGTGAATGGCTTGCCAAGTAGCGCTCTGTTCCGGGTCGTACTTCTTCGAAAGGCCGAAGAATGGCAAGTGTTTGTTAGGCTTGTTGACGCTGTTGACCCACGAAATAAGTCCCCGAGGGAGAACACGAACTCCAAATTACGAGGCAATTGAGTAGCAGGAAGGAATGAACAGAACAAATTAAAAATTGAAAAAGGGATGAATAGAACAAATAAAGAACCAAAAAGTAATAAATGGGATAATTATGACGAATAAAATATTAAATAGAACAAATTGGGCAAGAGAAAATGATTGAATCAACCCTCGAATTAAACGCTAACAGTTAAACAGTCCATATGAAAAAGCCACGATTCCAAAATAGCGCAGGTGAGCTCAGAACCAAATTACAAATGCCGGTTGGATTTACCGCGGCCAAATCACAAGTCAGGTTGCGTTCAAAGGGACAAAATCACAAGTGAGTTTGCGTTCAAAGTGATCAAATCACAAATGAGGTTGCGTTCAAAGGGACCAAATCACAAATGTGGTTGTATTTACAGCGACTAAATCACAATTGGTGGTGAGGTTTGTTGCGGTGGCAGGGAGTGAGGCAGCAAGCAGGGTTGGGGTATTCATGCACGTACGGTCGAGGTTGCAACAATATGAACGATAAGAATCAAAACCATCAAGTTACTTAAGAAATGTGCGAGGAGTCCCAGTATATTCAGCAAGATTCGGTAGCAGTTTGTATGATATGAAACGACGACTTCACGTTGAGGTTGTGTTCAGGTGTTGAAGAAGCGCTTATCAGAATTCAATTTCCATGTATACCTCAGGTAAAATTACCCAAAATTTCCATGTTTACAAGCAGAGAAGAACTAACTCAATATACAGATGCGACACCAGTACAACGGTCCAAAATATTCATGTTGACATTCAGAAGAAACATAACTCAATTTCCAAATGCGACACCAGTAGAACAGTTCAAATCCAGGTGGGATGCCGATGGTCCAAATCCAGGAGAGATGCCGATGGTCCAAATCCAGGAGAGATGCCGATGGTCCAAATCCAGGAGAGATGCCGATGGTCCAAATCCAGGTGGGATGCCGATGGTCCAAATCCAGGTGGGATGCCGATGGTCCAAATCCAGGTGGGATGCCGATGGTCCAAATCCAGGTGGGATGCCGATGGTCCAAATCCAGGTGGGATGCCGATGGTCCAAATCCAGGTGGGATGCCGATGGTCCAAATCCAGGCGGGACGCCGAGAAAATAGGAGGTCCCAAAGAGACAGTCCGGTGATCCAGCATGGATTGTCGGTGATAATTTGATCCCAGACGACATTTGGTGGCGTGCGGTGGAGGTGCACACATCACAAGTCGGCCCACAGGTTGAAGAAACGAGAAGAAAAATTCCAGAATGACAAAGTGAACATTGAATTAAAGGACAGTGAGCGCATGGTAAAAAGAACTTCATAAGTGGGTAGGTGTGCTTCTAAAAACTAGATTAGATAAGTTAATTGAAGCCTCCCTTACTACATCACAGGGGTTCAGAAGAGAAGAAAGAATAAGGTAACTTTTGACATGAAGTATACAGAATCTATGCACAAGGTGTGTTCCCACACTAGATCTCCTGCGCACTGAAAAAGTAAGTTGGAAAAGATGTTTATGAGGGAAAATAACAGTTGAAGAAAGTAGTAAGAGCAAAAAAAAACAGGATAGTAGGAAACCAGAAAAAGATTGTCCGCAACAAAATCAAAACCTCTTCTATTTCAACTTAAGCAAGGCCTACCACGCCATCAGCTCGAGATCACACTTTCCCCCTGGGAGAGCTAATTATATATATACAATAGTTGTATCCCCCTAAGCAGGTCCTTCTAAGAACAACGGTATAATGAATCAGTGTGGGACTCCCGTAAGTTGTGGAAACCAAACGTCCGGTTTGGCAACATGGACGTCGAACTGAACACTTTCATTCCCTCGGGTTAAACTGAAGTTCAATATTCAAATCTAATTAAAGTCAGTTTCAGTGGACAATATTTAAATGAGACTACCATTAAATGGATCTCACCTTCATTCACTTTTGATTAAGTACACATTAAAATTGAGTTCGTAATCGGCTAAGCTGTGTTATGAAATTGCCCTCAGTAACCATGTCACATGTTAAGGTAAAAATGATTGCCTTGGAAAATAACTTGTAGGAGAAAGAAAGTGTCTTTCTAAGGATATTACGATGGGGCTTCCATGAAGTTCTAAGATTTCTAAACTCTTGATTTAAAGCATGCAAAGCTGATTTAGAGCTCTCGTCTACGTACAGTATACGTCGCATAGTTTGACTGAGCTGAGGAAGGTGTAGGAAAAAATTTCATAGAGAAGTTTCAAATTTAAATTAAATGGAAGGTGAAAAGGTGGTCAATAATTCTAACATTAGGAAGCACACTAATTTGAAAAAGATTTTGCTCTAAAAAGAAACATTGGTTAAACAAATCTATCTTCACTGAAGCAGCTATACGCGAGAATTCTTTTAACATAATGATATTTCTACATTCTACATATGCACTTCTAGGAATAAATAATCATAGAAGACATATTCACGTCCTACACATGTACTTCTAGGAATAAATATTCATACAAGATATATTCACGTTTTACACGTGTACATCTACGGATCAATATTCATACATGATATACTCACGTTGTACACATGTACATTTAAGAATAAATTATCAAAAATCCTAACGGTAAAATCACTTCACAGATTTCCACCCTAAGCAATGTCAACAAAGTATTGATCAATTCATCTCAGGAAATTCAGCTCACATACACTGCAATATATTTTTTTGTTCGAAAAAAAAATTGATTTCACAATGTAACTGCTATATTTTATACACAATATGTGCGATAAGAAGCAATCATCTAGGAATTTCGTCCTGAAACTCAACTAACAAATCTGGAAAAAATACAAATTTAATTTCAAGTTGAGTTAGTTTCTTTTTAATTTTAGTAACTCTTCAACTAGTGCATAAGATTAAGTCGCATCTTATTTAAAAGTTTTGGTTACATTACAACTTGAGCAGTTTCGAAGTCCTCGTGAGATTCGTTGAGATACTAGAATTTTTTCGCACAACTTTAATATTTGCCAGATTTAACTATGTATATAAATATTTGATGGTAATAATATTGTTATAATATTAGATGATATAATATTAGATATCATTTCAATATACAATAGTCATTAATATTCATCATTCAGCAATAAAATGTGCACAACTTTAGCATTTAACTACTATTAGAATAGTAAATTAATTAGCTGATTTAGCATCATATTTTAGGTCTGCGCTAACCTACCAAACGCAGTTCCAGAACACCAACAAATTGCACTTGGAAAAAAACGTCCGCCATTGACAGGATTCAAGAACATCGTACGCTCTAAATTTAGATTTTATGTTCACTTCAGCCATATAAAACACGTCAGTTTTCTCCAAGAGAGGAATAAGGAAAGCACCCTTCAGTGTGGATATAAATTTGATTCAACCTTCTAAAAGACAACAACGGTGTTCCCAAGGAAGGAAGGAGAGAAGCACCTTTCAGTTAGGAATGAAGAAAAAACATGCATAAGTGTGTCCCAACCTAAATATGGGAGCGGAAATGGCGAGATTGAAACAAATTTATGAAACGAGAAAAAAGTTAAAAAAAGCAGAAGGGGCTTAATAAAAAAAACAGAGAGCAAAAAAAGCAGTTTACACAGAAATATTGTCTTGAATAAATTTCAAATTTGTTCGTTATTTTATATTTATTCTTTCTTGAATTTGTATATTTCAAGTTTTCAAGAACATTACTATTTTTGAAAAATGAAAACATGGCCTGCTAAATTTCAGCTCGGGACTGCGTATCTTCCTCTTAGAAGCACTAATTCCCGTAAAGACAATAATTACATCCCAGTGAAGGGATGCCTTCGGTTATATATGATAAACATAAAAATTATCAATCCACAATACTTCATTTTCGTGTATCTTCGACCATACGTTGATATTTTCATATACTCGCTCTGTTTACTTTATTTCATTCGGTAATATTTTCATTTGAATATTACCATACGGTTGTATGTTCATTAAAACATTGGTATTATTTTTATTTAGGTGTAATTCCACAAAACGATAATTTTATTTCCGTTCACCATAAAACTTCATTTTCTTGAAGCATAAAACTATTTTTATTCGTGTTGACCATAAAACTATATTTTCATTTTCTTGAAGCATAAAACTATTTTTATTCGTGTTGACCATAAAACTATATTTTCATTTTCTTGAAGCATAAAACTATTTTTATTCGTGTTGACCATAAAACTATATTTTCATTTTCTTGAAGCATAAAACTATTTTTATTCGTGTTGACCAAAAAACTATATTTTCATTTTCTTGAAGCATAAAACTATTTTTATTCGTGTTGACCATAAAACTATATTTTCATTTTCTTGAAGCATAAAACTATTTTTATTCGTGTTGACCAAAAAACTATATTTTCATTTTCTTGAAGCATAAAACTATTTTTATTCGTGTTGACCATAAAACTATATTTTCATTTTCTTGAAGCATAAAACTATTTTTATTCGTGTTGACCAAAAAACTATATTTTCATTTTCTTGAAGCATAAAACTATTTTTATTCGTGTTGACCATACAACTATATTTTCATTTCGATAGACCATAAAACTATATTATCATTTTCTCAGACAATAAAACTATATTTTTATTTTCGCAGACCATACAACTATATTTTCATTTCGACAGCCCATAAAACTTTATTATCATTTTCGTAGACAATAAAACTATATTATCATTTTCGCAGACCGTAAAAAATTGCATTTATTTAACTTGCCTTGAGAGGCTGGGAGGCGGCAGAGCGGCGTTGGGGGACCTGCGGCGCACACGCAAAAATAGCAACAGAAACAACAGCAACAAAATAAAAACTAATAATAACAAGCTAACAGCTAAAGTAACAACTAAAGAGCAACAAACTGACAACAAAAGAACGACAAACTAACAATGAAACGCTTAATTAACGACAAAAAGAGGAAGCGGTGAAGCAAGAGGTGGAAACAGAATGGTGAAAAGAAAAGATGGTAATAACTGGGAAAATAAGGGATAACAATGGGTGGAGAAACTGAGACGAAAGAGGAAGATAGGAAAAGGATTATAAAGGCCCAAAAAGGATGAAAGGAATAAAAGGACTAAAAATGGCAAAGAAGGATGAAAGGAATAAAAGGACTAAAAAGGGCAAAGAAGGATGAAAGAAACAAAAGGATTAAAAAGGACAAAGAAGGATGAAAGGAATAAAAGGACTAAAAAGGGCAAAGAAGGATGAAAGGAATAAAAGGACTAAAAAGGGCAAAGAAGGATGAAAGGAATAAAAGGATTAAAAAGGGCAAAGAAGGATGAAAGGAATAAAAGGACTAAAAAGGGCAAAGAAGGATGAAAGGAACAAAAGGATTAAAAAGGACAAAGAAGGATGAAAGGAATAAAAGGACTAAAAAGGGCAAAGAAGGATGAAAGAAACAAAAGGATTAAAAAGGACAGAGAAGGATGAAAGGAACAAAAGGATTAAAAAGGACAAAGAAGGATGAAAGAAATAAAAGGACTAAAAAGGACAAAGAAGGATGAAAGGAATAAAAGGACTAAAAAGGACAAAGAAGGATGAAAGAAATAAAAGGACTAAAAAGGACAAAGAAGGATGAAAGGAACAAAAGCACTAAAAAGGACAAAGAAGGATGAAAGGAATAAAAGGACTAAAAAGGGCAAAGAAGGATGAAAGAAATAAAAGGACTAAAAAGGACAAAGAAGGATGAAAGGAACAAAAGGACTAAAAAGGGCAAAGAAGGATGAAAGGAATAAAAGGACTAAAAAGGGCAAAGAAGGATGAAAGGAACAAAAGGACTAAAAAGGGCAAAGAAGGATGAAAGGAATAAAAGGACTAAAAAGGGCAAAGAAGGATGAAAGGAACAAAAGCACTAAAAAGGACAAAGAAGGATGAAAGGAATAAAAGGACTAAAAAGGACAAAGAAGGATGAAAGGAATAAAAGGACTAAAAAGGACAAAGAAGGATGAAAGGAATAAAAGGACTAAAAAGGGCAAAGAAGGATGAAAGGAATAAAAGGACTAAAAAGGGCAAAGAAGGATGAAAGGAATAAAAGGACTAAAAAGGACAAAGAAGGATGAAAGGAACAAAAGGACTAAAAAGGGCAAAGAAGGATGAAAGGAATAAAAGGACTAAAAAGGACAAAGAAGGATGGAAGGAACAAGAGGACTAAAAAGGGCAAAGAAGGATGAAAGGAATAAAAGGACTAAAAGGACAAAGAAGGATGAAAGGAATAAAAGGACTAAAAAGGGCAAAGAAGGATGAAAGAAATAAAAAGACTAAAAAGGGCAAAGAAGGATGAAAGGAACAAAAGGATTAAAAAGGACAAAGAAGGATGAAAGGAATAAAAGGACTAAAAAGGGCAAAGAAGGATGAAAGAAACAAAAGGATTAAAAAGGACAAAGAAGGATGAAAGAAATAAAAGGACTAAAAAGGACAAAGAAGGATGAAAGGAATAAAAGGACTAAAAAGGACAAAGAAGGATGAAAGAAACAAAAGGATTAAAAAGGACAAAGTAGGATGAAAGGAATAAAAGGACTAAAAAGGACAAAGAAGGATGAAAGAAACAAAAGGATTAAAAAGGACAAAGAAGGATGAAAGGAATAAAAGGACTAAAAAGGACAAAGAAGGATGAAAGAAACAAAAGGATTAAAAAGGACAAAGATGGATGAAAGGAATAAAAGGACTAAAAAGGGCAAAGAAGGATGAAAGAAACAAAAGGATTAAAAAGGACAAAGAAGGATGAAAGGAATAAAAGGACTAAAAAGGACAAAGAAGGATGAAAGAAACAAAAGGATTAAAAAGGACAAAGAAGGATGAAAGGAATAAAAGGACTAAAAAGGACAAAGAAGGATGAAAGAAACAAAAGGATTAAAAAGGACAAAGAAGGATGAAAGGAATAAAAGGACTAAAAAGGACAAAGAAGGATGAAAGAAACAAAAGGATTAAAAAGGACAAAGAAGGATGAAAGGAATAAAAGGACTAAAAAGGACAAAGAAGGATGAAAGAAACAAAAGGATTAAAAAGGACAAAGATGGATGAAAGGAATAAAAGGACTAAAAAGGGCAAAGAAGGATGAAAGGAACAAAAGGATTAAAAAGGACAAAGAAGGATGAAAGGAATAAAAGGACTAAAAAGGGCAAAGAAGGATGAAAGGAATAAAAGGACTAAAAAGGACAAAGAAGGATGAAAGGAACAAAAGGATTAAAAAGGACAAAGAAGGATGAAAGGAATAAAAGGACTAAAAAGGGCAAAGAAGGATGAAAGAAATAAAAGGACTAAAAAGGACAAAGAAGGATGAAAGAAACAAAAGGATTAAAAAGGACAAAGATGGATGAAAGGAATATAAGGACTAAAAAGGGCAAAGAAGGATGAAAGGAACAAAAGGATTAAAAAGGACAAAGAAGGATGAAAGGAACAAAAGGACTAAAAGGACAAAGAAGGATGAAAGGAACAAAAGGATTAAAAAGAACAAAGAAGGATTAAAGGAACAAAAAGACTAAAAAGGACAAGGAAGGATGAAAGGAACAAAAGGACTAAAAAGGGCAAAGAAGGATGAAAGAAATAAAAGGACTAAAAAGGACAAAGAAGGATGAAAGAAACAAAAGGATTAAAAAGAACAAAGAAGGATTAAAGGAACAAAAAGACTAAAAAGGACAAAGAAGGATGAAAGGAACAAAAGGATTAAAAAGGACAAAGAAGGATGAAAGGAATAAAAGGACTAAAAAGGGCAAAGAAGGATGAAAGAAACAAAAGGATTAAAAAGGACAAAGAAGGATGAAAGGAACCAAACGAATAAAAAGGACAAAGAAGGATGAAAGGAACAAAAGGACTAAAAAGGATAAAGAAGGATGAAAGGAACAAAAGGATTAAAAAGGACAAAGAAGGATGAAAGGAACAAAAGGATTAAAAAGGACAAAGAAAGATGAAAGGAACAAAAGGACTAAAAAAGACAAAGAAGGATGAAAGGAACAAAAGGATTAAAAAGGACAAAGAAGGATGAAAGGAACAAAAGGATTAAAAAGGACAAAGAAGGATGAAAGGAACAAAAGGATTGAAAAGGACAAAGAAGGATTAAAGGAACAAAAGGATTAAAAAGGACGAAGAAGGATGAAAGGAACAAAAGGATTAAAAAGGACAAAGAAGGATGAAAGGAACAAAACGAATAAAAAGGACATAGATGGATGAAAGGAGCAAAAGGATTAAAAATGCGTAAGAAGGCAGAAATGACAAATGTACGCTAAAAAAGGAAGAAACGATAAATTGTTTTAATCAACATTCCATTGCGCATAACAGAACCGTCTGTTTCTTCAAAATAAAATTACTTTTCCTGAAGAAATATTCTTAAAATTTCTTCATATTCATATTGAATAATTCATATTTCTTCATGATTTCATATTGAAATATTCCTTGAGATATATTACTATTCTTGGAAAAAATTGCTATTCGTTAATAAATATTACTATTCCCAAAGAAATATTACTACTCTTAAAGAAATCTATTCAGAGCAGTTGTGTTATGCGTAATGGGATGACGGAACATTCATACGACGTCCAATTCCAATTTTCTCCCATTTTCACTATTTAAATCCAATTTTATTCATTTATGCCAGCTCTGGAGACATCAATTATTGTACCACCAATTTAAATTCAATTCCATCTGTTCTCACGAGTTGTGTAGCCATTATTAATAATTGTACCAACTCCGAGAACAATGATGCATTATAACTAATTTACACAATATCAGTGAATTTTACACCTTTTTAGTTTTTCAGTCATTTTCAGCGATCTCTGAAGATTTTGATCAACTGTACCTAATTTACAAAAATAATCAATTTTAATCAATTTTAAATTATTAATGAATTTCTATCAACGTCCATCATTATCAGCCAATGGTAATCAACTTATAAACCAATTTTAAATTTTTCCCAGATTTTTTGCTTGTAAAACAAAAAGTGTCTACAAAAATCAACTCACCTGTGACTCGCGTATTTTTTACTCATGATTACTCGTGTAATTTTGTTTTGTTCTCAGGTGCAACTAAGTTTTCTTTTAAGCATATACTTTTCTTAAATTTGATTTTCTCCTATTTGGTTAAACTTATTAGACTTGTATCTATTTCAATAAACAGTTACACAGAAAAAAATACATGAGCACTGGGCTGTCAAAGAGTACATTTTTTGGGGGAGAGCATTTTAGTATTAATTTATTTTACTTCGATATTTGCAAGTGTAATTAATGTATTCAAGCTTCGTAAGTTCTTCATCATATGGTGCACCGCGTTAAGTAATTCAAACAAAACATTCGAGGACAAATAATTTTAATTAAATGACATTTGTTCACACGATGCTTTTAACACAAAATTAATTGACCGAAAATTCATTTATATCATTTCTTCCATTTTTCGAGAAAAAATGAAACTTTCATACTGTCTTACACCACTGGCATTCCCTCCCTCTCTCTCTCTCCACCCCAAAAAAAAATAATTGACCCCCCTCCCCTTTCCCCAAAAAATACAATTGATCAAAACTCAGAGAGTCGCTTTATAAAAATGCCGTATGCATTAACCTTCACATGTACCTAATAGCAGTATCTTCTAATATTATATAGGATTATAAATATTGTACACATTTAAGAAATCATGTATCAAAGGACAAATAATTGGCGAAACCTATATTAAATAAATCCAAGAAATCAATTTACCATAACAATGAGCAAATTATAATAAAAGTAAGATGTAAATTTAGAGCATTCTATTGTAACAGCACAGTCGTGGCAGAACAGCAGGGCTAGTACAGCGAATAAAAAATTCAATAGATATCTGATGTTGCAAAATGTGCTTTGCATGTTCACAGAAGTGCCAAATGTGCACTATTTACCAATTTATTTTCTTTTAGAGCACGGAGAAACGCTAGGTATTTTACGTTTTTAATAACAAGCATGGCATGTTAATTATATTTAGGACTTTCTAGTTCTGAAACTGTGGCACCAAAATCTCTAATGGACTTCCCAACAAGGCAGCGATTCAACGACACACGGTAAGGTATTGAGAAAAATTTGTTCCATCGAGTTCAGCCGACGTCATTTCAGAATTTGATCTTCTACATGGAAAAAAGTAAATAAGATTTATTGTTCTAATGGAAAAAACACGTACTAATTCAAAAAAATAATTAGAAATTTGTTTGAACAATGGTTTAAATTTCATTGATTCTGAATGTAGCAACTAATTAGAACAATAATCAAGTAACTTTAGAGTTATTCATAAATAACCATGTGAATGTAAATAATTAGGCTCTTTGACGTACAAGTTATTTAATTAGAATGTAACCATTTCATGGTACATAATAATAATAATAATATAAATGTAAATTGTTAATTATCAAATCATTTAAGTCATAAAAATTCTCGAGGTTTTTCATGTTAGATTCAGTGTGCCACGTGTCCATATACTTCATTTAACATTTGTCACATCAGTAAATTCGTTAGACAAATTAAAGTGTCATGTGCACCAAAAAAAATTACACATCACTGCAATAGCCGCAGCCGCACGCCTCCGACTGTGCACCAATAAGAAAAGAACATAAAATTTTCAATTTAGAAAAAATCGCATGTAGAATAAGTTTATTGTTAGGAACCAATGGAGTGAAGTATGTTCACACGGGGAATATATATTTAGAGTTATAAATATTTATATGTACATGTATATACTGCTATTTCTTCCCTCATCAGGAAGGTACAATGAAGGGATTGTTAACTTAAATTTAGGGTAACTATTTTCCTCAATCAGGATAAATATTGCCAGGTTTAGGGAATTTTTTGCCTTTTCAGGGTTAATATTTCCAGGCTTAGGGTTGTTTTCCTATTTGTAGGGTAAATATTTTCAGGACCATGTTTTATTTCGATTTTAAGGGTAAAAATTTTCAGACCTAGGATAGTTTATCGTTCCTTAGGGTAAAATTTTCAAGTCATGGGTAGTTTATTGAAAGTAGGGTGAAAATTTTCAGCCCCTATGTGGTTTGCTCGTTTTCAGTAAAAACTACTCTTCAATTACAAGGAATTTTCGGTCTTTTCTGCTAAGTATTTCCCAACATCAGCCTCCTGGGACAAGCATTTCCTAACTCCGGCCGTGTGAGCAAACAATTATCTCTAGAAGATAACTATTTCCTATATTTGGTGTAATATATTCACGTATCGTGATAAATATACTCCAAATCATTATTTTCCAGCTTAGAGATTAGATGTCAGTTTAAGCCTCCCTAACAGCATCAAAGGCGCTGCAAGGAGAGAAACGAGGAAGGCACTATTTAGTATGGACCAGTTTAGAAATCATTTTTTTTTGATGACTTTGAGCATTTTTTACAATAATAACTTTGGAAACCCTACTTTAAAAAGCACTGATTCTCACATACATGTACATTAGTCGCATCCCTCTGAGTAACGTTGCTTGAAAACAGTGAACTTGTCAGTTTGTTTCAGCATTCTAAAAGAAAACAACCGTGTTCCCAAGTGAGGAAGGAGGGAAGCACCTTACAATATAGGAATAAGGAAACACTAAATGGTCCCCATTGCATAAGTGTGGGATCTTTTCCACATCTAAATGAATTCCTCAAATTCATTTGAAGAGTTGAATGTCCACATAGCTTACTCTATGCTCGGGACCTCACAATTCCCCCTTGGGAGCGCCAGTTCCCACTGATACAATAGCTGTGTCCCCTTCCAGAGGAATTTAAGAATCAGTGTGGGTTGAGTGGACTCAGTTGCACTCAACCATGGGGGTTGAATTAACTCATTTATGCATCCATAATAGCTGGATTGACTCTTTTATGCGTCCATGAGGGTTGAATTAACTCATTTGTGTATCCATAAAAGCTGAATTGACTCTTTTATGCATCTATGTAGGTTGAACTGACCCATTTAGGCATCCATGGGGGTTGCATTAACTCATTTATGCATCCATGTGGGTAGAATCGACTCATTTTCATACATTAATATAATTCAGCCCAATCGAACACCAGGTGGATGAGGTGAGGATGAGTAAGACGACGTTCCTCACGCGCTCTGTCTTTTGGCGAGGCAGAAAGTGTTGTTTTTACTCACGGATTATTCATGCTTGAATTCTTTGGTTATTTTTACTCACGGATCAATCACGCTCATTAGTTTAGATGATTTTTACTCACCGATTAGTTTTGCTTCGTTTTTCATGATATTTTTAATCACAGATTAATCAAGCTTCTTCTTAAAGAATTGTTTTCACTCACACATCAGTCGTGCTGCGTTTTAGTTGTTTTTACTCACGCAAATAACACTTTTTAAATCGTAATACCTCACGACTTGCTCGTGCTCATTATCTTAGTTTGATTTTACTCAAGGATTAACCACCCTTGTTTAGATCGCCTTTACTCAGTAATCATGCAATTTATTCATGGATCAATCAGGATCTTTATTCATGGATTAGTCATTCTCTTTACTCTTGGATTATTCAAGCTCTTTAATCACGGATTATTCATGCTCTTTAGTCAAGGATTAATCATGCTTCTTACTCACGGATTAACCATCCTCTTTGCTCATGGATTAATCATGTCCATTCTATTGGATTTTCCTGCCCATCACGGATTAGCCATGCTCTCTAATTAGGGATTAATCATGCTCTTTACTCACGGATTAATCATGCCCGCCTTCTTATTAAGAAATCCGGCGCTCTGATTGGCGTAGAGCCCAGCGGCCGAGTTGTAGGCGGCGGGGGTGGGGGTGACGGAGAGGGGGGCGGGGGGCGGGGGGAGCTTCACGGGGGTGGGGCCGGCGATGGGACCTGCCAATATTATTATATATCAATATTTATACATATACATATATTTAAATAAAAAAATTATACCAATTCCGATTATGAACCTTAATTGGAATGCATAACTAACTAAATATATGTATATTTACAATTTCTGTGTGTATACATTATATCATATATTTATACATGCGTCTATGGATTATTATATATGCATTTGTTATATTTTTTTATATGTATAGATTGTATTTATATATTATATATTTAAACATGTATATATTTCATATTATAGTTGGTTATGCATTCCAATTAAGCTACATAGTTAGGGATAAGTCAACTAAGCACCCAAGGTAATTAGTCAAAATCTAACTTATTATCTAACATAATCAAGGACCAACTAACTAACTCATAATCTAACACAATGAACATAAAACTAACTTCTAAATTAACATTATTACGAACAAACAAAATTACTCTATTACGCGAGTCCTGCATACAGCGAGATGCATACTGGATTATAAAGTCCTATGTTCAAATAATGAGCTTTGATCACAAACTTTAACTGCCCATGGAATTAAAAAGAAAACGTAAATGAGCCCGAAAAATTAATATAAGTCTTGAAGAAATCCGGCAATATGCAGAACAATAATTGAAACCATATAAGCGATCAAAACTCCTTATATAATATAAAACTCTGTATAGAACATTCAAGTCTGTATAACGCGCAAAACTGTATAAGACATAAAACTCTGTATACAATATAAAAACTGAAAAACAATTATTCATGTAAGAATTGATTAGATTCGACGTTAAGTTGCACCTCCCTAACCGCAACACAGGCGTCCCAAAGAAAGGAAGGAGGAAGGCCCCATTTGGTAAGGACTTTAGGGAACGTGAAATCTATGCACAAGGTGCATAGAAACAGTAAGATGGGAAGGAAGTTAATGAAACAAGATACAAGTTGAAGAAGAAAGTAGTAGGTACTGAAAACAGGACAGCAGTGAACCGAAAGAGATGGTCCGTAACAATACAAAACCCTATTTTATTTCAACTAAACGATGATATAGTAACATTTAGCTCTGGACCTCACATTTTCCCCCTGGGAGCGCTTAATCCCATAGATACAATAGTTGTAACCCTCTGAAGGGAATGACAAACGTTTACATTTTCTCCCAACACGAACATGAATTTTTTTTCTAGGCTAAAAAAATGCAAAACATTAAAATACTTAAAATACACACATACACCATACATGAAATATTCCACATTCATAACATCCCTTTAAGCATTCATAACACAACATAAACACAACATTTAACACAAACGTAACATTCATCAAACATTCTTAACAACACACTACCATTTAAAATCCACAGAACACATGTTTGATGTATTCAAACACAATGATTAAAAAAATATCTATTATGAACTTTATACACCCATACATTCATAACATCCTTACCAATATATATTTTTTAGCTCCATTCAGAATCCTAATAGTGCTAACATTACATTCAAAATAAAAAATCATGAAAGAACACATTTTTTGGGTATTCATAAAATTCTAATAACACATATTTGATGTATTCAAAAACAATAAATTCTTAAAAATTCTAACAACACAGGTTTGATGCATTCACGAACAATAAATTTCAAAATTTCAAAATAACAAAAATTTGACGTATTCAAAAACAATAAATACTAAAATTATCATTTCTACCCCACGCTGCCTCCAGACCACAGTGAAGGAAACAGGGTAGAGTCATTTCTATGGGGAAAATACAGCTCCTTTAGTTCAGCTAGCCAACAGAACGACTTTATTTCAAAAACTTCATGACGTCACTATTGCAACACGTCGTTAGGCCAATAGCGAAGCCATTTTCTTGTTCGGCTAGCCAATGGAACGGCTTTATTTCAAAAAACTTCATGACGTCACCATTGCGACACGTCGTTAGGCCAATAGCGGTACCAGATTTGTGGCTCGCAGTGTTGCCAGATGCAATATGAGCGCTGCTATTGGTTCATTGCCGTGACGTCACCACAGTCACGACGTCAGCATCGCCACACGGTTGACGAAAAAAAGAATGGTTCGACCCTACCTTGTTTCTTCTACAGGGGTTAACACACATATGGGGGTCCACTGCCCCCCTCACCTGACGCGAGGGGCGCAGTGGGGGGCGGGGGGCTCTTGAGACCCCTCTGATGATCGGTGGCGGCACTGACCAGACCCTGGGTCGTCTGGGGGGGTAATGGGGTAAAGGGGGTAATGAGGAAAGGGGGTAATGAGAGAAGAGAGGGTAATGAAAGGAGAGAGGGTAATGGGGGGGGGGGGTGGATGGGGAAAGGGGGGTAATGGGGGAAAGGGGGTAATGAAAGGGGAGAGGGTCAAGGGGGGTAATGGGAATCATGGGGGTAATGGGGTATCATGGGGGAGGGAGAGGGGAGGGAGGAAGCAATGGAGGACAAAGGGGCCAACAGGAAGGGAAGAGAGAAAAAATAATGTATGAGTTAAAGCGTATGAGAAGAACAAATAAAAGAAAACTAACCATCTAATTAAAAGGCTACCCTCACATTTGTAAGTACATATTCCATTCTTCAATTATATTGGATGCTAGGAATCGACTCAATTTACTGAATTTTCATACGAAAATTAATTAAATGTACTAGACTACTCCAATTTTATATCAAATACCCTACATGGTGAATACCTCAATTATTTATATACAGTTATATCTAAATAAATACTTAACTCACCAAAAAAAGCTAAATACTTAAATTAAATTGTAAATAATACATAAATTAGCCGGTAAATGCTACTCATATTATACAGTAAATAATACTCATATTATTCAATAAATAAAACTCAAAACAAATAGTAAAAAAATACAAATTAAATCAAAAATAATACTGAAATTAAATAGTAAATAAAACTGAACTTAAATACTGAATAATACTCATATTGAATGGCAAATAATACTCTCACTAAATAGTGAATAACTTTACAACACACCGAACACAGACAAAATACTCAAATTTCCTGGTATAAGCACAGATGGTTATTTGATGTGATAAATAGTTATATTATGGCGCACCTGGCAGCGTTATGGCGCACAATATGGCGCACCAGGCAGCGTTATGGCGCACAATATGGCGCACCAGGCAGCGTTATGGCGCACAATATGGTGCACCAGGCAGCGTTATGGCGCACAATATGGCGCACCAGGCAGCGTTATGGCGCACAATATGGTGCACCAGGCAGCGTTATGGCGCACAATATGGTGCACCAGGCAGCGTTATAGCGCACAATATGGTGCACCAGGCAGCGTTATGGTGCACAATATGGTGCACCAGGCAGCGTTATGGCGCACAATATGGTGCACCAGGCAGCGTTATGGCGCATAATATGGCGTACCTGGCAGCGTTATGGCGCACAATATGGTGCACCAGGCAGCGTTATGGCGCATAATATGGCGTACCTGGCAGCGTTAGGGCGCACAATATGGTGCACCAGGCAGCGTTATGGCGCACAATATGGTGCACCAGGCAGCGTTATGGCGCACAATATGGTGCACCAGGCAGCGCTATGGCGCACAATATGGTGCACCAGGCAGCGTTATGGCACACAATATGGTGCACCAGGCAGCGTTATGGCGCACAATATGGTGCACCAGGCAGCGTTATGGCGCACAATATGGTGCACCAGGCAGCGTTATAGCGCACAATATGGTGCACCAGGCAGCGTTATGGCGCACAATATGGTGCACCAGGCAGCGTTATGGCACACAATATGGTGCACCAGGCAGCGTTATGGCGCACAATATGGTGCACCAGGCAGCGTTATAGCGCACAATGTGGCGTACCTGGCAGCGTTATGGCGCACAATATGGTGCACCAGGCAGCGTTATGGCGCATAATATGGCGTACCTGGCAGCGTTAGGGCGCACAATATGGTGCACCAGGCAGCGTTATGGCGCACAATATGGTGCACCAGGCAGCGTTATGGCGCACAATATGGTGCACCAGGCAGCGTTATGGCGCACAATATGGTGCACCAGGCAGCGTTATGGCGCACAATATGGTGCACCAGGCAGCGTTATAGCGCACAATATGGCGCACCTGGCCGCGTTATGGCGCACAATACGGCGCAAAGAGCGGCCTGCAGTTGGCACAGCGCCATAATGTGCCACGGTCGCGTGAGTGGCGTATGGCTGCAGGCTCCACGTGCCAATTATTAATAAATATTTATCGTAATTGGTCGGCTAAAGAAACATTGGACAATTAGCAAGGTTATTCTAAATCGTAATTTTAAAATTATTTCACCAGTTAATGGGAATTATTAGCCGTAATTTTTTGGCTTGCCAATTATTGGATAATTATGATTCTTTTTTTTAAGTCCCAATTGGTTGGCATGCCAATTATTGAATAATTATCGGTGGTTTTAATCCATAAGAGTTCGAATTGCCGATTATTTGCCAATTACGTGTAATTATCGGTCGTTTTTTTATTGATCTGCCTATTATCGGTCAATTAACGGTTTTTTGTGTGGTTTCCAATTAGTTACGTCATCTCTTTAATTGTGTACTGCGCTATAATTAGTTGACAAAAGCTCACTATTTATTGAATTGCCTTCAATTATTAAACAAATGCTAAATCACCCTGTAATAGAGTTACATACCCGCGACGCGTACAACATGCATCATTAGTAATTCCCATCACAGAATTGGCGGTCTTAATAATAGCAAATAATTTCTGTTCCAACTTCTCAACTCTTCGAAATATTTCAAGTTCTTCAAGTGTCAGAATAAGAAAATCACTCAGCATTTTTACCACATTTTTACTACATTTACATTTGCACCAATGTCAATCCTTAAAATTCTATACCTCTGCTAGTCCATAAAATGCAACGTTTCGATGAAACTATCATCATCTCCAGGCTGAAAAAATGAAGTATATCATATTTTTATACAGTCACATCGATAAAATATAAATCATTGGTTCAAGCAAAATCAGACCGAGTAAATACACAGACAGTCACATTGTAGGACGACTAGGTACGAGTAATTTTTGTACTGTGGAAGTATTGATCTACAGCAGACCAGCTAAAATTGCACAGCTGTAATAGTCTTCATCACTAAATTAGTAGTCTTAATAAAATGTAGTAGTCATCATCTCTATATTAGTAGTCTTAATAAAAAGTAGTAGTCTTAACAGAAAATAGTACTCTTCATGTCTAAATTAGTAGTCTTAATAAAATGTAGTAATCATCATCTCTAAATTAGAAGTTTTAATCATCATTAAAGTCATTTCATTAAGTCATTCATTTTCACTTCATCATTAGGTTAGCAGTCTAAGCTCTTGATAATACGTAGCTTTCATCACTTAAGTGATGGTCTAAATAATAATTAGCAGTGTTCATCACTAAGCATTTGACCCCAACTCCACAGCCTGGCTCCCAGTTCCGCCTGACCACAACCCCATCGCAAACTTGTGATATATCGTGAGGAGCAACAGTTCTGCACACCAAATCGTGGTCGTGACCATAATTAAGCGTAATAATAAAACATTGAAAATCAGTTGTTGCTTTTTTTGTAATGAAACTAAAGTAAGACGAGCGAAATTGAAAAAGTAAGTTAATAAATAAAATAAAATGAATTAAGGAATGGAGAACAAGATCTACACTATACGAAGGGAGAAAATAATTGAGCGAAGCAGTGCTTAAAATACAGTAATTAGCATTTACATGGCATGCTGATTAAATATGCACTCCATGTCTAGAAAAGAAGGAAAAACACTTGATTTTCAATATGGATGATAAAAAAAGCTCATTTTTTAACTATCTTAGAGTAAGGATCCATAGTAGATACACACACATGAATGTCGGAATAGTCACGTCCCTGGTCGAAATATATGATTGAGAGCAATGTATTCCTGTTGCTGGTTAATCTAGATCCAGTAATATATGTACTACAACGATTAGAAAAGAAAACACAATTTCAGTGACGATGCATTGTTGAAAAGATTTTTTAGTGCACGCTTACGTTGAAATATGAGCTCAGGGACTTGTTTTATGATGAATCTTTTTAAAGTAAAACGGGTAGATTAAAATAATCGCGCGTCTAAGGCAGCGAGGTTGACATTCAGAACTATATTTTCATTCCTACGCATCAACTAGCATTACAATCCAGGGACTCAGAGAAATGTTTTTTTTTATCATGCCACGAATTCATAATATTCCACGCTAATAATAGTAGCACAAAAGAGTTTACATGAGTCAGAAACATGAAAACGATTGTTCTACAACGGCAACCAAGACATGTGCAACATACTTGGAGTAATGCATGAAATTAAGCACCTAGATAGGGTAGCCAAGATACGCTCAAGAGCGTAAGAAATGAAATAATTTGCACCACGCATGGCTAACAATAACATTTATTTTAAGACGTGAATACGAGAAGGCCCGCCACATCTAGGCACGCCACATCTAGGCACGCCACACCTAGGCACGCCACATCTAGGCACGCCACACCTAGGCACGCCACATCTAGGCACGCCACATCTAGGCACGCCACATCAAGGCACGCCACATCTAGGCACGCCACATCTAGGCACGCCACATCTAGGCACGCCACATCTAGGCACGCCACATCTAGGCACGCCACATCTAGGCACGCCACATCTAGGCACGCCACATCTAGCCACACCGGCGACGTGACGCAGGTTTTGACAGACACTAAATTTAGCGTCAAATTTTGGCGCTGTACCAACAGCTGCAGAGTGTGCAAGTGTGGCTGTGCAAGTGTGTGGCTGTGCAAGTGTGGCTGTGCAAGTGTGTGGCTGTAAAAGTGTGTGGCTGTGCAAGTGTGTGGCTGTGCAAGTGTGTGGCTGTGCAAGTGTGTGGCTGTGCAAGTGTGTGGCTGTGCAAGTGTGTGGCTGTGCAAGTGTGTGGCTGTGCAAGTGTGTGGCTGTGCAAGTGTGTGGCTGTGCAAGTGTGGCTGTGCAAGTGTGGCTGTGCAAGTGTCTGGCTGTGCAAGTGTGTGGCTGTGCAAGTGTATGACTGTGCAAGTGTGTGGCTGTGCAAGTGTGTGGCTGTGCAAGTGTGTGGCTGTGCAAGTGTGTGGCTGGGCAAGTGTGTGGCTGGGCAAGTGTGTGGCTGTGCAAGTGTGGCTGTGCAAGTGTGGCTGTGCAAGTGTCTGGCTGTGCAAGTGTGTGGCTGTGCAAGTGTGTGGCTGTGCAAATGTGGCTGTGCAAGTGTGTGGCTGTGCAAGTGTGTGGCTGTGCAAGTGTGGCTGTGCAAGTGTGTGGCTGTGCAAGTGTGTGGCTGTGCAAGTGTGTGGCTGTGCAAGTGTGTGGCTGTGCAAGTGTGTGGCTGTGCAAGTGTGTGGCTGTGCAAGTGTGTGGCTGTGCAAGTGTGTGGCTGTGCAAGTGTGTGGCTGTGCAAGTGTGTGGCTGTGCAAGTGTGTGGCTGTGCAAGTGTGTGGCTGTGCAAGTGTGTGGCTGTGCAAGTGTGTGGCTGTGCAAGTGTGGCTGTGCAAGTGTGTGGCTGTACAAGTGTATGGCTGTGAAAGTGTGTGGCTGTGCAAGTGTGTGGCTGTGCAAGTGTGGGGCTGTGCAAGTGTGTGGCTGTGCAAGTGTGGCTGTGCAAGTGTGTGGCTGTGCAAGTGTGTGGCTGTACAAGTGTGTGGCTGTGCAAGTGTGGCTGTGCAAGTGTGTGGCTGTGCAAGTGTGGCTGTGCAAGTGTGTGGCTGTGCAAGTGTGTGGCTGTGCAAGTGTGTGGCTGTGCAAGTGTGGCTGTGCAAGTGTGTGGCTGTGCAAGTGTGGCTGTGCAAGTGTGTGGCTGTGCAAGTGTGGCTGTGCAAGTGTGGCTGTGCAAGTGTGTGGCTGTGCAAGTGTGGCTGTGCAAGTGTGGCTGTGCGAGTGTGTGGCTGTGCAAGTGTGGCTGTGCAAGTGTGTGGCTGTGCAAGTGTGTGGCTGTGCCAGTGTGTGGCTGTGCAAGTGTGGCTGTGCAAGTGTGGGGCTGTGCAAGTGTGGCTGTGCCAGTGTGTGGCTGTGCAAGTGTGGGGCTGTGCAAGTGTGGCTGTGCAAGCGTGTGGCTGTGCAAGTGTGGCTGTGAAAGTGTGTGGCTGTGCAAGTGTGTGGCTGTGCAAGTGTGGCTGTTCAAGTGTGTGGCTGTGCAAGTGTGTGGCTGTGCAAGTGTGTGGCTGTGCAAGTGTGGCTGTGCAAGTGTGTGGCCGTGCAAGTGTGTGGCTGTGCAAGTGTAGCTGTGCAAGTGTGTGGCTGATCAAGTGTGTGGCTGGGCAAGTGTGTGGCTGTGCAAGTGTGTGACTGTGCAAGTGTGCATGTGCAAGTGTGGCTGTGCAAGTGTGGCTGTGCAAGTGTGTGGCTGTGCAAGTGTGTGGCTGTGCAAGTGTGGCTGTACAAGTGTGGATGTGCAAGTGTGGCTGTGCAAGTGTGGCAGTGCAAGTGTGGCTGTGCAAGTGTGTGGCTGTGTAAGTTTGTGGCTGTGCAAGTGTAGCTGTGCAAGTGTGGCTGTGCAAGTGTGGCTGTGCAAGTGTGGCTGTGCAAGTGTGTGGCTGTGCAAGTGTGTGGCTGTGCAAGTGTGGCTGTGCAAGTGTGGCTGTGCAAGTGTAGCTGTGCAAGTGTGTGGCTGTGTAAGTGTGGCTGTGCAAGTGTGGCTGTGCAAGTGTGGCTGTGCAAGTGTGGCAGTGCAAGTGTGGCTGTGCAAGTGTGGCTGTGCAAGTGTGTGGCTGTGCAAGTGTAGCTGCGCAAGTGTGTGGCTGTGCAAGTGTGGCTGTGCAAGTGTGTGGCTGTGCAAGTGTGGCTGTGCAAGTGTGGCTGTGCAAGTGTGTGGCTGTGCAAGTGTGGCTGTGCAAGTGTGTGGCTGTGCAAGTGTGTGGCTGTGCAAGTGTGGCTGTGCAAGTGTGTGGCTGTGCAAGTGTGGCTGTGCAAGTGTGGCTGTGCAAGTGTGTGGCTGTGCAAGTGTGGCTGTGCAAGTGTGTGGCTGTGCAAGTGTGGCTGTGCAAGTGTGGCTGTGCAAGTGTGTGGCTGTGCAAGTGTGGCTGTGCAAGTGTGTGGCTGTGCAAGTGTGGCTGTGCAAGTGTGGCTGGGCAAGTGTGACTGTGCAAGTGTGGCAGTGCAAGTGTGGCTGTGCAAGTGTGGCTGTCCAAATGTGTGGCTGTGCAAGTGTAGCTGTGCAAGTGTGTGGCTGTGCAAGTGTGGCTGTGCAAGTGTGGCTGTGCAAGTGTGCATGTACAAGTGTGGCTGTGCAAGTGTGGCAGTGCAAGTGTGGCTGTGCAAGTGTGGCAGTGCAAGTGTGGCTGTGCAAGTGTGGCAGTGCAAGTGTGGCTGTGCAAGTGTGGCAGTGCAAGTGTGGCTGTGCAAGTGTGGCAGTGCAAGTGTGGCTGTGCAAGTGTGGCTGTGCAAGTGTGCATGTACAAGTGTGGCTGTGCAAGTGTGGCAGTGCAAGTGTGGCTGTGCAAGTGTGGCAGTGCAAGTGTGGCTGTGCAAGTGTGGCAGTGCAAGTGTGGCTGTGCAAGTGTGGCAGTGCAAGTGTGGCTGTGCAAATGTAACTGAGCCAATCTGGTACCGCAAAGAATAATAAAAGTATAATAATGTATGATTATTAAGAAAAGATATAAAGATATCAGGAATGAGCCATCAAAAATTAAATAAAGCTAATTCACCAAATAATTTGTCACGCGCGACGAGTACAACCACTGTCATCAGTAGTCTTCATCACTTTGATTGGTAATCGGATTAGGTTGTAAGATGGCCATAGCTTTAAAATGAAGCTTATGGCAAAGACAATCGCTTTAGAAAATATTTCTGTTGAAAACGAACGTTTCGACCACTAAGGTCATCCTCAGAAGTCATCGCCCCCTACGGTCATTTGTACTTAAATATCTTTTGAAGCGATTGTCCTTGCTATAACCTCCATTCCGAATTAGTAGTCGTAATAATCATGACTAGTTTCCATCGCTAAACATTTTCCCTCATTTCCAGCCTGGCCCCTATTACCGCCAGACCTCAACCCCATCGGAAACTTGCGTTTTATACTGATAATATAAAACGGGTCAGAATTTTCTCTAAATCAGCGGAACAACCATTACCTCTAATTAACGATTTTATAGTCTTTTACATTGTCCAAAATTGATTATTTAGAAAAAAATTGAAACATAATGAACCGTAGTTTGACATACAAGTGTATTCAGTGTGCCGGTCAATGCTCCGTTATACCAGGAATTGTACCGTTATTGGTCAGTGTAGCCTGTATTGGTCAGTGCTACGTTATACTGGTCAGCCTACCGCTGTACCGGTCAGTGTACCGTTATACAGCCTACCGTTATACCGGTACACTTTTTGGTTGGATAGGGTTATAAGTTGTTTATGCCTCCTAAAACTCCTCAAAAAGCGTTCAAAAGAGAGGAAAGAGGAAGGCTCATTGAGCACGGAGTTAAGGAAACGCGGAATCTATGCACAAGGTGTGCTCCCATACCAGATCCCCTGCGCATAGAAACAGTTTGGAAGGAAGTTTGTGAAACAAGATAAAAGTTGAAGAATAAGCAGTGGATACTGAAAAACAGTACAGCCGTCAACCGAAAAAATATGGTCCGTAACAAAATAAAAATCTTATTTCATTTTGGCAAAATCGAGGCCTGCCGTCAGCTTGGGACCTCACATTTTCCACCTGAGATCACTAGTCCGAATTGATACAATAGTCGTATCCTGAAGAAGGCAACGACTGAAATGGAATAGATTTATTTGAAGTTAAACTAGGGTTTATTTTCTTGTTCAATTTGAATGGTTCATTCCAGACGCACTCCAATGTTCATTGATAAATTCCATCTAATTAAATTTTTCAAATATCATTAAATTGAATTTTCCATTAAAAAGTTTCATGCAGTCAAATTTCTCGATTATAAATATTATTTAATCAAACTTTATATAAATAAATGCCATTCCATCAAATTTTTCATCAATAAGTCTCATTCAATGAAATTTTCCATTAAAATAAGTTCCATTTTTCAAAGAATTTTCTATTAATGAATTCCATTCAATAGATTTTTCATTATTAAATTTTATTTAAGTAAATTTTCCCTTAAAAACTTGTATTCAAGTAACACTTTGATTAATAAACATCGTTGAATTAAACATTTTATTTAGTTAAATATCCATTTCGTAGATTTCTAAAACAAAAATGTGTTCTTAAGTTCGAAAAATTAAATTTCTATTTAACAAGTTTCGCAAAGTTAAATATTCGTTCGTAAGATTCATTTAAGTTCCAATGTCATTAATAAATTTCATTGAATTAAATTTTAAATTTTATAGTTTCGGTCCTGTGAGACTTTTCATAGTAAAGTTATCAATTAAATTCCAGAGTAAACAAGTTGTTGTTTACCTAATTTTTTGAATTAATTTAATTTTAATTAATTTAATTAATTGAACACTTGTAAACAAGTCATTCAATTAGCAGAGGTGCAAAATTTGAAAAATTAACGTGGCATAAGTTTGATTTTTGTAATCACTATGTATTAATTTAAATTTTAAAATCACCATTTTCAATCACCATTTTAAACATTGTTACCTACTGATTTTTTTTAGAAAACCTTCACCTAGGACGTCTCATGTTTAATTTTAAAAGACAAGTTTTGGATTGATATTAAACAATTTTTTATGAAGATTCTTAGCATTTTTACACTTGAAATTAAGCGATTAATCCACGTCATTTCAGAAGTTGAAACATATGAAGCCCATAATTCCCATTATATTATCTAATATAAACATTCAAACAACTATTTACATATATAAATAGACATATACGTTTATACAATTTTTATCCATGTATATGTATTTATAGATATATATATGTATATATATATAGATTTCTAGACATATATATATACATATATATATATTTGAAGGTTTTTGCTCAAATATGTGTAGATAAATTAAATCTTAATGAGGAAAGCGTGGGTAAAAATGAAGCTTTTGTTCATCCCTTCCGATACTCATTACCCTCCTACCCCTCCTCCTGCAACACAATACCCCCTACACTCCCACACTTCCCCTTCCTTCTCCCCCCTCGTTGCAACACAATACCCTCTACACTCCCACACTTCCCCTTCCTTCTCCCCCCTCGTTGCAACACAATACCCTCTACACTCCCACACTTCCCCTTCCTTCTCCCCCCTCGTTGCAACACAATACCCTCTACACTCCCACACTCCCCCTTCCTTCTCCCTCCCTCGTTGCAACACAATACCCCCTACACTCCCACAATACCCCCTACACTTCCACACTCCCCCTTCCTTCTCCCTCCCTCGTTGCAACACAATACCCCCTACACTCCCACACTCCCCATTCCTTCTCCCCCCTCGTTGCAACACAATACCCTCTACACTCCCACACTCCCCCTTCCTTCTCCCTCCCTCGTTGCAACACAATACCCTCTACACTCCCACAATACCCCCTACACTTCCACACTCCCCCTTCCTTCTCCCTCCCTCGTTGCAACACAATACCCCCTACACTCCCACACTCCCCCTTCCTTCTCCCCCCTCGTTGCAACACAATACCCTCTACACTCCCACACTCCCCCTTCCTTCTCCCTCCCTCGTTGCAACACAATACCCTCTACACTCCCACAATACCCCCTACACTTCCACACTCCCCCTTCCTTCTCCCTCCCTCGTTGCAACACAATACCCCCTACACTCCCACACTCCCCCTTCCTTCTCCCCCCTCGTTGCAACACAATACCCTCTACACTCCCACACTTCCCCTTCCTTCTCCCCCCTCGTTGCAACACAATACCCCCTACACTCCCACACTCCCCCTTCCTTCTCCCTCCCTCGTTGCAACACAATACCCCCTACACTCCCACAATACCCCCTACACTTCCACACTCCCCCTTCCTTCTCCCTCCCTCGTTGCAACACAATACCCCCTACACTCCCACACTCCCCCTTCCTTCTCCCCCCTCGTTGCAACACAATACCCCCTACACTCCCACACTTCCCCTTCCTTCTCCCCCCTCGTTGCAACACAATACCCCCTACACTCCCACAATACCCCCTACACTTCCACACTCCCCCTTCCTTCTAGACATATATATATACATATATATATATTTGAAGGTTTTTGCTCAAATATGTGTAGATAAATTAAATCTTAATGAGGAAAGCGTGGGTAAAAATGAAGCTTTTGTTCATCCCTTCCGATACTCATTACCCTCCTACCCCTCCTCCTGCAACACAATACCCCCTACACTCCCACACTTCCCCTTCCTTCTCCCCCCTCGTTGCAACACAATACCCTCTACACTCCCACACTTCCCCTTCATTCTCCCCCCTCGTTGCAACACAATACCCTCTACACTCCCACACTTCCCCTTCCTTCTCCCCCCTCGTTGCAACACAATACCCTCTACACTCCCACACTCCCCCTTCCTTCTCCCTCCCTCGTTGCAACACAATACCCCCTACACTCCCACAATACCCCCTACACTTCCACACTCCCCCTTCCTTCTCCCTCCCTCGTTGCAACACAATACCCCCTACACTCCCACACTCCCCATTCCTTCTCCCCCCTCGTTGCAACACAATACCCTCTACACTCCCACACTCCCCCTTCCTTCTCCCTCCCTCGTTGCAACACAATACCCTCTACACTCCCACAATACCCCCTACACTTCCACACTCCCCCTTCCTTCTCCCTCCCTCGTTGCAATACAATACCCCCTACACTCCCACACTCCCCCTTCCTTCTCCCCCCTCGTTGCAACACAATACCCTCTACACTCCCACACTTCCCCTTCCTTCTCCCCCCTCGTTGCAACACAATACCCCCTACACTCCCACACTCCCCCTTCCTTCTCCCTCCCTCGTTGCAACACAATACCCCCTACACTCCCACAATACCCCCTACACTTCCACACTCCCCCTTCCTTCTCCCTCCCTCGTTGCAACACAATACCCCCTACACTCCCACACTCCCCCTTCCTTCTCCCCCCTCGTTGCAACACAATACCCCCTACACTCCCACACTTCCCCTTCCTTCTCCCCCCTCGTTGCAACACAATACCCCCTACACTCCCACAATACCCCCTACACTTCCACACTCCCCCTTCCTTCTAGACATATATATATACATATATATATATTTGAAGGTTTTTGCTCAAATATGTGTAGATAAATTAAATCTTAATGAGGAAAGCGTGGGTAAAAATGAAGCTTTTGTTCATCCCTTCCGATACTCATTACCCTCCTACCCCTCCTCCTGCAACACAATACCCCCTACACTCCCACACTTCCCCTTCCTTCTCCCCCCTCGTTGCAACACAATACCCTCTACACTCCCACACTTCCCCTTCATTCTCCCCCCTCGTTGCAACACAATACCCTCTACACTCCCACACTTCCCCTTCCTTCTCCCCCCTCGTTGCAACACAATACCCTCTACACTCCCACACTCCCCCTTCCTTCTCCCTCCCTCGTTGCAACACAATACCCCCTACACTCCCACAATACCCCCTACACTTCCACACTCCCCCTTCCTTCTCCCTCCCTCGTTGCAACACAATACCCCCTACACTCCCACACTCCCCATTCCTTCTCCCCCCTCGTTGCAACACAATACCCTCTACACTCCCACACTCCCCCTTCCTTCTCCCTCCCTCGTTGCAACACAATACCCTCTACACTCCCACAATACCCCCTACACTTCCACACTCCCCCTTCCTTCTCCCTCCCTCGTTGCAATACAATACCCCCTACACTCCCACACTCCCCCTTCCTTCTCCCCCCTCGTTGCAACACAATACCCTCTACACTCCCACACTCCCCCTTCCTTCTCCCTCCCTCGTTGCAACACAATACCCTCTACACTCCCACAATACCCCCTACACTTCCACACTCCCCCTTCCTTCTCCCTCCCTCGTTGCAACACAATACCCCCTACACTCCCACACTCCCCCTTCCTTCTCCCCCCTCGTTGCAACACAATACCCTCTACACTCCCACACTTCCCCTTCCTTCTCCCCCCTCGTTGCAACACAATACCCCCTACACTCCCACACTCCCCCTTCCTTCTCCCTCCCTCGTTGCAACACAATACCCCCTACACTCCCACAATACCCCCTACACTTCCACACTCCCCCTTCATTCTCCCTCCCTCGTTGCAACACAATACCCCCTACACTCCCACACTCCCCCTTCCTTCTCCCCCCTCGTTGCAACACAATACCCCCTACACTCCCACACTTCCCCTTCCTTCTCCCCCCTCGTTGCAACACAATACCCCCTACACTCCCACAATACCCCCTACACTTCCACACTCCCCCTTCCTTCTCCCTCCCTCGTTGCAACACAATACCCCCTACACTCCCACAATACCCCCTACACTTCCACACTCCCCCTTCCTTCTCCCTCCCTCGTTGCAACACAATACCCCCTACACTCCCACACTCCCCCTTCCTTCTCCCCCCTCGTTGCAACACAATACCCCCTACACTCCCACACTTCCCCTTCCTTCTCCCCCCTCGTTGCAACACAATACCCTCTACACTCCCACACTTCCCCTTCCTTCTCCCCCCTCGTTGCAACACAATACCCTCTACACTCCCACACTCCCCTCGTTCGTACACCTCACCCATTAACAAATTGCATTCATTTTCAGGAAAATCATCATCTGAGAAATCTATACGTGAAACAAATCAAAAATTGGCCAAAATAGTTGTAAAACACATTCAAACTTTCATTTGCAGCCCAAACGATTGTGAAATTTATTTAGCAACTTGAATGAATGTGAATTTTTTCCATTGTTTAACCCTAAGAATGTAAGATTATTTCGTAATTTATAAAATGTATAAATTTGGGAGCTACGTAAACGATGGTTATTTTTTTCGTTGCGTTGCCCAGAGAATTTAAAATGCGTTTCGTAACCCATACAATGTAAAAAATTCCTAGAAACCCATACAATGTAAAAAATAACTAGGAACCCAAACAATGTAAAAAATTTCTAGGAACCCATGCAATGTAAAAAATTTATAGGAACCCATACAATGTAAAAAATATCTAGGAACCCATACAATGTAAACAATTTCTAGGAACCCATGCAATGTAAAAAATATCTAGGAACCCATACAATGTAAAAAATTTCTAGGAACCCAAACAATGTAAAAAATTTCTAGGAACCCAAACAATGTAAAAAATTTCTAGGAACGCAAACAATGTAAAAATTTCTAGGAACCCATACAATGTAAAAAATTTCTAGGAACCCATACAATGTAAAAAATTTCTAGGAACCCATAATATGAAAAAATTTCTAGGAACCCATACAATGTAAAAAATTTCTAGGAACCCATACAATGTAAAAAATTTCTAGGAACCCATACAATGTAAAAAATTTCTAGGAACCCATACAATGTAAAAAATTTCTAGGAACCCATACAATGTAAAAAATTTCTAGGAACCCATAATATGTAAAAAATTTCTAGGAACCCATACAATGTAAAAAATTACTAGGAACCCATACGTAAAAAATTTCTAGGAACCCATACAAATGCAAACATTCACAAGTAACCCATAAAAGTGTAAAAAAAATTCGTAACCCATACAATGTAGAATTACGAATAGAATTAGATGTTTTTACAAAGGAATATGGAGAAGCGGTTTTCGTGTTGCACTGAGCACAACCCACGCGTGTACGAGAATAAACCGACACGGCTACACTCCGTCAGCCCCACAGTGCGGGCATTTTCCATTTATATTTTTATTTATATAAATGACATTTCTATTGATTATTATTTTCTTCCATTTTTCAATTCTTATTACGTTTATATTCATTTATGTATGAATGGTTTCCAATTATTCTTGTATAATGAATTTCTACTTATTCATATTTATTGCGTTTCTTTTTTATTTACTTCATTTCTATTCATTCATATTTAATTTATTTATAGTCATTTCTAAATATCACATTTCTATTTATTCATATATATTACGTTGTTTTTATATCAATTTTATATTTTTAAATGTCAAAGATTTATTTATTATTCATTATTATTGTTTTAAAGCTTTAGGTGTTAGAAACTTGGTCCTTGATTTTAGTGCTCCACTTGACTGTTACCCGAAATTATCAGTTAATTAAATTCAAAATACTTAATTTTACATAGAACTTCAAACAACAACCACTTAATCTAGGATACCTACTTTCTTGCCTTTGTGTTACAAATTACAAATGAGCTCGACATCAACTGCAAATAAATTAAGGACTCTCCGAAACAATTTCCAACATTTATTACATTCAACTCGAAATCCTATCTGAATGATTCATTGAAAAAAATACTGCTGAAATTTTGATGGACAAAAATGCTCCCGGCATTGTTTGAGAAAATTTTTTTTACTTATCGGGAAATTCCACTTAAGTTATTAGCAAGAAAAAATCCTAACATAATATTGAATCGGAAAGAACACTACTGAAATTTATTTAATGGAAAAAAATGCATCTTAATTTGAGAATGAGAAAAAATCATACTGAAGTTTTTGCACAAAAAAAATCCCACCTCTGCTTCTGAATTAAAAAAACTCCTCCCAAATATTATGTGAGAAAAAACTCCTCCCAAATATTATGTGAGAAAAAACTCCTCCCAGCAAATTTGAATGAGAAAAGTGCTACCTAAATATTGAATTCGCAAAATTCTCTCCCACATTTTGGGCTAAAAAATCTTTCATATATATAAAAAATTTAAGAAAAAATCCTACCTTAATATAGCAAACAATAGCAGCAGGAGCGACAAGCAAGCGCACCTCCCACGACAACCGCAAGACACGCACTGGCGGGTGGTTGCTCTCCCCTCTAGTCATAATTAGCACGGCTAAATATAACTCAACAAATTACGGATGAGGAAGCGAACTGCAGCTTTCTTTTGGCGCTGCTTGGAGCTGTCACCCTTCTTAACCTCACTTATTTTGTTGCTTATGAATAACTCTTTGCACTTTAGCGAGCGACGAGTAGTTCGTTATTAATAAATCGGTCATTACACGCTAATTAGCGACACTCAATTTGTCATTCATGAATTTTTTATTGTAGTCTGGTTAGCGATACTCGATTTTTTATTCATGAAAAACTCATTGTACTCCAATTAGCAATACTCATTTAGTCACTAGAGAATTATTTATTACATCTGGGTTTGCTATCCTTAATATTTTATTTATGAACTATTTATTGTCCGTTAGAGATCGAGAAGGAGCAGAGCTCTCCGATGTTGCCAAGCAGCGAGCGATAAAATTCCGCGCTTGCTGTCAGTGCTGGCATATTTTATATCGAAACGACTTGATATATAATCGAATGGTCAAATATATGATATATGGTGTGTTGTGTGATATATGGTGTGTTGTGTGATATATGGTGTGTTGTGTGATATATGGTGTGATGTTTGATATATGGTGTGATGTGTGATATATGGTGTGTTGTGTGATATATGGTGTGATGTGTGATATATGGTGTGATGTGTGATATATGGTGTGTTGTGTGATATATGGTGTGATGTGTGATATATGGTGTGATGTGTGATATATGGTGTGTTGTGTGATATATGGTGTGTTGTGTGATATATGGTGTGTTGTGTGATATATGGTGTGATGTGTGATATATGGTGTGATGTGTGATATATGGTGTGATGTGTGATATATGGTGTGATGTGTGATATATGGTGTGTTGTGTGATATATGGTGTGCTGTGTGATATATGGTGTCATGTGTGATATATGGTGTGTTGTGTGATATATGGTGTGATGTGTGATATATGGTGTGATGTGTGATATATGGTGTGTTGTGTGATATATGGTGTGATGTGTGATATATGGTGTGTTGTGTGATATATGGTGTGGTGTGTTGTGTGATATATGGTGTGATGTGTGATATATGGTGTGTTGTGTGATATATGGTGTGATGTGTGATATATGGTGTGTTGTGTGATATATGGTGTGATGTGTGATATATGGTGTGATGTGTGATATATGGTGTGTTGTGTGATATATGGTGTGATGTGTGATATATGGTGTGATGTGTGATATATGGTGTGTTGTGTGATATATGGTGTGATGTGTGATATATGGTGTGATGTGTGATATATGGTGTGTTGTGTGATATATGGCGTGATGTGTGATATATGGTGTGTTGTGTGATATATGGTGTGATGTGTGATATATGGTGTGATGTGTGATATATGGTGTGTTGTGTGATATATGGTTTGATGTGTGATATATTGTGTGTTGTGTGATATATGGTGTGTTGTGTGATATATGATGTGATGTGTGATATATGGTGTGTTGTGTGATATATGGTGTGTTGTGTGATATATGGTGTGTTGTGTGATATATGGTGTGTTGTGTGATATATGGTGTGATGTGTGATGTATGGTGTGATGTGTGATATATGGTGTGTTGTGTGATATATGGTGTGATGTGTGATATATGGTGTGTTGTGTGATATATGGTGTGTTGTGTGATATATGGTGTGTTGTGTGATATATGGTGTGATGTGTGATATATGGTGTGTTGTGTGATATATGGTGTGATGTGTGATATATGATGCGATGTCTGATCCCATGATCTCATATATGGTATATGGTGTGATATATGATCGAATGTTTTGATAAATGATACTGTGATGTGATGCAAAGTTGGATGATGTATATAAATGGAAAGCAACTCGATATAAGGTTCTATGTATAATGATATGACCTGATACATGACGGTAAATCCTGATATATGATTATGTGTCGCGATATTTCATTACATGACCCGATAAATCATTATATGACCGGATATATGAATATCTGGCCTGATATAAGATTAGGTGAACTGAGTTATGATCAAATAGCCTGTATATAATGACATGAATGATGTATGATTAATTCACCTGATTTATGCGGTACTCTTAACGAGATTGTTCATAATGAAGCCAATATATATAATATATATATATATATATTTTAATAATATATATAATATATATATATATATTAATATATATATTAATATTTCAATAATATATATAATATATATATATTAATATATATATATTGCTAATAAATAACCCTATTTTTCATGCTTATAATAAAGTTACACATGATACATCAGTACGCATTATTTTATGTTACGTGATCCATAAATAATATGACATTGAACAAAGCCTAAAGACGCTGACTCAAGCGTTGGACAAGGCGAACCATTCGTTCCTCATTCAGAAATTCTTCGAGTTAAAAGATTGCTAATAAATAACAATTTTCCTATCACTCTGGTTGACAGGATAATCAACAACTTTTTCAATCGAATTTTGCGTATTGAAAATAGTCCTGGACCTTGTACTCGCCATGTAAATGTATTTTACGAAAATCAAATGTACAAGAACTACAAAATTGACGAACGAGTTCTCGGAAATATCGCTGAAATTTTTTTTTTTAGAGTCTAGAGATCCTGGAACTGCTATTAAAGTTCGTGTATATTACAAAAATCGTATAATCAGTGATCTCCTTCTAAAGAATAATATTGCCAGATCCACGCTCGGAGATCTAGAGAAAGCCAATGCGATTTTCGAGTTCAAATGCGACAGAAGAGAATGTAAGTTACTTAATAAGAGTTACATTGGCATGACTAGGAAGACCCTGAAACAAAGATTAACTGCGCACAAGTACCAGGGTTCTATTTTTAGTCACTTTCGTGCCGATCGTAGTTCTAAACCCTCGAACTAAAATATTTATTCAAATACCAAAATTTTATATCATGTAATTAACAAAGAACATTAAAATAATATAAGCATTCCATATCTATAAATTTAAACCAGCCTTCAATGGAAATCATACCGATTTTTTTTGCTCTAAAACTATTTAAAAGATCTGTTGGTTTTTAAGTTTGAAATATCCGCTTCATCGTTCATTTCGCCCTTGCCTCTGGTGCCGTACACATCTAACTCTTGTTCAATATCAACTAGTCATCTAGTGATCAGTATTCCTGTTGTACAAATTATTCCTCTAGTCATCTGCAATGTGATTTGTATTAGTTTTTTATATCATCTGATTCTACGTTGCACTTGCTTTACATTTTTATTATTGTGACTGTAAAATGAACTCTGTATTTTTCACGCTGAAGAAGATGATGTTCGTACATCGAAACGTTGCTTTTTGTAAATAGACAGTGCCATCAAATTGTGTAGCGAGTGTATTAGTAAAGATGATAAGCAATTATCTAAGCTTGATGAAGGTAGAGAAATTGAAAAAAAAACATTCATGAAAAATTAGTTAGCCATAAGTTGCATGAGCAAAACCAAAAAATGCATCACGTAGGCAGAGCGTAAAGTACTAAAGTTGTGTTTCGTACTTGAAAAATCTTTAAGGATTTATTCATGGAATAAAAATATTCATAAACTCAATTTTTCGTCCGTCTATTGCCTGCTTTGTACCCCTCTGTACCCCCTTTGTACCCCCTTTGTACCCTCTCTGTACCTCTTCTGTGCCCCCTCTGTACCCCCTCTGTTCCCCCTCTGTTCCCCCTCTGTACTTCCTCTGTACCCCCTAACTGCCCCCTGTACTCTCACTGCCCTCTGTACCCTCACTGCCCCCTGTACCCTCACTGCCCCCTGTACCCTCACTGCCCCCTGTACCCTCACTGCTCCCTGTACCCTCACTGCCCCCTGTACCCTCACTGCCCCCTGTGCCCTAACTGCCCCCTGTACCCTCACTGCCCCCTGTACCCTCACTGCCCCCTGTACCCTCACTGCCCCCTGTACCCTCACTGCCCCCTGTACCCTCACTGCCTCCTGTACCCTAACTGCCCCCTGTACCCTCACTGCCCCCTGTACCCTCACTGCTCCCTGTACCCTCACTGCCCCCTGTACCCTCACTGCCCCCTGTACCCTCACTGCCCCCTGTACCCTCACTGCCCCCTGTACCCTAACTGTCCCCTGTACCCTCACTGCCCCCTGTACCCTAACTGCCCCCTGTACCCTCACTGCCCCCTGTACCCTCACTGCCCCCTGTATCCTCACTGCCCCCTGTACTCTCACTGCCCCCTGTACCCTCACTGCCTCCTGTACCCTCACTGCCCTCTGTACCCTCACTGCCCCCTGTACCCTCACTGCCCCCTGTACCCTCACTGCCCCCTGTACCCTCACTGCCCCCTGTACCCTCACTGCCCCCTGTACCATCACTGCCCCCTGTACCCTCACTGCCTCCTGTACCCTAACTGCCCCCTGTACCCTCACTGCCCCCTGTACCCTCACTGCTCCCTGTACCCTCACTGCCCCCTGTACCCTCACTGCCCCCTGTACCCTCACTGCCCCCTGTGCCCTCACTGCCTCCTGTACCCTAACTGCCCCCTGTACCCTCACTGCCCCCTGTACCCTCACTGCCCCCTGTACCCTCACTGCTCCCTGTACCCTCACTGCCCCTGTACCCTCACTGCCCCCTGTACCCTCACTGCCCCCTGTACCCTCACTGCCCCCTGTACCCTAACTGTCCCCTGTACCCTCACTGCCCCCTGTACCCTAACTGCCCTCTGTACCCTCACTGCCCCCTGTACCCTCACTGCCCCCTGTATCCTCACTGCCCCCTGTACCCTCACTGCCCCCTGTACCCTCACTGCCCCCTGTACCCTCACTGCCCCCTGTACCCTCACTGCCCCCTGTACCCTCACTGCCCCCTGTGCCCAAACTGCCCCCTGTACCCTCACTGCCCGCTGTACCCTCACTGCCCCCTGTACCCTCACTGCCCCCTGTTCCCTCACTGCCCCCTGTACCCTAACTGCCCCCTGTACCCTCACTGCCTCCTGTACCCTAACTGCCCCCTGTACCCTCACTGCCCCCTGTAACCTGACTGCTCCCTGTACCCTCACTGCCCCCTGTACCCTCACTGCCCCCTGTACCCTCACTGCCCCCTGTACCCTAACTGCCCCCTGTACCCTCACTGCCTCCTGTACCCTAACTGCCCCTTGTACCCTCACTGCCCCCTGTACCCTGACTGCTCCCTGTACCCTCACTGCGCCCCTGTACCCTCACTGCCCCCTGTACCCTCACTGCCCCCTGTACCCTCACTGCCTCCTGTACCCTCACTGCCCTCTCTGTACCCTCACTGCCCCCTGTACCCTCACTGCCCCCTGTACCCTCACTGCCCCCTGTACCCTCACTGCCCCCTGTACCCTCACTGCCCTCTGTACCCTCACTACCCCCCTCCCCCCAAACACCCAAACAAGCGAGTGGCGACTCACAAACAAACAAACAAACTTTTAAGTTGGTGTAAACTTCCGCCATTAGAAAGCTTCGTCCCTGCTGAACTTTGCGGCATTTTTTCATGTTCCTTCTGTTTTGAACGTGACATCGGAATGCTGGTGGGATAAAAATGTAACAGGTACACAATGTCATGTTCAGACCAAGTCATGTTCACGTCATGTCATATTCACGTCATGAAGGCATACTTCAAACGTGTGCTGTATAAAATACATGAATATACTGAAACTCAGCTTATTCAAATGTTGTATTTCCGACCATGAATACATCTTTTAGATAATAATTAATTCTTTAAAAGGTTTTATTTTTTCTTAATTTTTATTCATGCTTATTTCAATGTCAACTCCAGAATTCATTCCAATACCACCATTAATACCACCCATACCAACATTAATACCACCAATACCAACATTAATACCACCAATACCAACATTAATACCAATACAGCTTTATTTTATTTCAATGTCTATCTCAATGTTACTTTCATGATCTGCACAAAGCACAATTCCAATAATACTACAAATTTTAATCACAATGCCAATTCAAAAACATTATCAATTCTAGTAATAATACCAATTTCAATTATAATACCAATTTAAATGATAATACCAATTCCAATAATAATAACAATTACTGTAATGATATTATTTTCAATAATGATAATAATACCAATTTTAATCAAAATTCTAATTTCAATAATAATACAAGTTCCAATAATAATGCGTCTCCTTATACCAATGCTTATTCCCAACTCTGGTTTCATGACACATTCCGGAATAATTTCAATAACAATACTATTTTCAACAAAATACCAATACGAATACCCTTCCAATACGAATTTCTAGCAAATCCTAATACACACATATTTCAATGCCAATTCAACGGCCAATTTCAACACCATTTTAATATATACAATATCCACCAAATTCTAAACCACTTAAAAAGCCAATTATACTATCAATTCCAATGCCAACTGTATAACTATTGCCAGTAAATAATAATTCCTATAATATTTTACGTACTATCTCCAAAATTAATTTCACTCACGAGTCCAATTCCAATACCAATTCCTATTCCAAAAGTAATTTATCACCAATTCCAATACCAATTCCTAATCCAAAAGTAATTTATCACCAATTCCAATACCAATTCCTAATCCAAAAGTAATTTATCACCAATTCCAATACCAATTCCTATTCCAAAAGTAATTTATCACCAATTCCAATACCAATTCCTATTCCAAAAGTAATTTATCACCAATTCCAATACCAATTCCTAATCCAAAAGTAATTTATCACCAATTCCAATACCAATTCCTATTCCAAAAGTAATTTATCACCAATTCCAATACCAATTCCTAATCCAAAAGTAATTTATCACCAATTCCAATACCGATTCCTAATCCAAAAGTAATTTATCGCCAATTCCAATACCGATTCCTAATCCAAAAGTAATTTATCACCAATTCCAATACCGATTCCTAATCCAAAAGTAATTTATCACCAATTCCAATATCGATTCCTAATCCAAAAGTAATTTATGACCAATTCCAATACTGATTCCTAATCCAAAAGTAATTTATCACCAATTCCAATACCGATTCCTAATCCAAAAATAATTTATCGCCAATTCCAATACCAATTCCTAATCCAAAAGTAATTTATCACCAATTCCAATACCGATTCCTAATCCAAAAGTAATTTATCACCAATTCCAATACCGATTCCTATTCCAAAAGTAATTTATCGCCAATTCCAATATCGATTCTTAATCCAAAAGTAATTTATCACCAATTCCAATACCGATTCCTATTCCAAAAGTAATTTATCGCCAATTCCAATACCAATTCCTAATCCAAAAGTAATTTATCACCAATTCCAATACCGATTCCTATTCCAAAAGTAATTTATCGCCAATTCCAATATCGATTCCTAATCCAAAAGTAATTTATCACCAATTCCAATACCAATTCCTAATCCAAAAGTAATTTATCACCAATTCCAATACCGATTCCTAATCCAAAAGTAATTTATCACCAATTCCAATATCGATTCCTAATCCAAAAGTAATTTATCACCAATTCCAATACCGATTCCTAATCCAAAAGTAATTTATCGCCAATTCCAATACCAATTCCTAATCCAAAAGTAATTTATCACCAATTCCAATACCGATTCCTCATCCAAAAGTAATTTATCGCCAATTCCAATATCGATTCCTAATTCAAAAGTAATTTATCACCAATTCCAATACCAATTCCTAATCCAAAAGTAATTTATCACCAATTCCAATACCGATTCCTAATCCAAAAGTAATTTATCACCAATTCCAATATCGATTCCTAATCCAAAAGTAATTCATCACCAATTCCAATACCGATTCCTAATCCAAAAGTAATTTATCGCCAATTCCAATACCAATTCCTAATCCAAAAGTAGTTTATCACCAATTCCAATACCGATTCCTAATCCAAAAGTAATTTATCACCAATTCCAATACCGATTCCTAATCCAAAAGTAATTCATCACCAATTCCAATACCGATTCCTAATCCAAAAGTAATTTATCACCAATTCCAATACCGATTCCTAATCCAAAAGTAATTTATCACCAATTCCAATACCAATTTCCTATCCAAAAGTAATTTATCGCCAATTCCAATGCCGATTCCATCATGTATCCCAATATTAACTTCAACACTATATAGTTCTAATATCAATTCTAACATTCCCACCAATTCTAAAACCAGATCCACCTTCAATACCAATCCCAACAATAGTTCCAATTCTAATACCAATTATAACACCAGTTCCAATTCTAATCCCAATTATAACACCAGTTCCAATTCTAACACCAATCCCAACACCAGTTCCAATTCCAATACCAATTCATTTGGAATGAAATTCGGAGCTGGTATGGAGTTAAGTTTGGTAGGTATGGAGTTAAGGGAACGTGGAATATATGCAGAAGGTGTGTTAATACACAAGATCCCAAACTATAAAAGACTCTGCAAACATACAAAGTCAAAGGAAAAATAAAGAAAAAAAATCCGTTTGCTTTATTGCAGTTCACGAGAAGCTATTGGCTATTACAAAGCATATTTATCTAGTATAATCATCTTCCTGCCAATCATAATATTTTCAGTCAATAAAATATTTTTAACTACGGCGAGTGAACGGCAATTGTGTGAGGCGTGTGGTTGTTACAGGAAGTGTACTGTAATTATCGCAAAAATACGGTTATTACCGGAAGTATTCAGGAATTATCGGAAGTTTTTCAGTAACTACCGGGAGTAATCAGTAATTACCATACATATTCAGTCATTATCGGAAATATTCAGAAATTGCCGGAAGCATTTCAGAAATTACCGGATGCATTGAGTAGTTACCGGGAGTAAACATTAATTACCGGTAAAATGCAATAATTACCGGAAGTATCCACTAATTGCCGGTAGTATATAATAATTACCGGAAGTATACAGTAATTACCGGAAATATTCAGTAATTACCATAAATACCCCGTAGTTACCAGTAGTATTCAAAAATACCGGAAGAAGGCGGTAATAACCAAATATACTCGGTAATTCCCGGAAATATTCGGTCATTACGACGGGAATTACCAGAGATATCCAACAATTATCGAATGTATCCAGTAATTAGCCGAAGTGTACAGCAGTTACTGGGATTACTCGAAAATTACTGAAGGTACAAAGTATTTCCGGAAGATACGCGTTTTCCCAGAAAATAACGCCGTAAAGTACTTACAGTTGTCAGAGATAAACAATTTTCTTGCAGTCTACTTTCACGCGGCTGCATAATGAAAGTTTCAGTAACATATTGCTCACATAGATAGAGAGTAAATTTATTTTTAAACAATCATCATAGGAGACAGAAACAAAAATACTCTAACCCAATCACAGCACAAGAAACTCGCATGTTGCTCTCAGCCAATCAAAACATTAGGAGAGATTTCGGAAAGTTTTCTTAGCCAATCAGAACACTAGAAGAGATCCTTGAAATTTCAGTCGCCAAATCCAATTTCCGACCAATAGTATTAGAAGGGTAGCGTTACGTAGTGTGCAGAATAGGCAGTCTTACATCACACATGTAGTCACATAAAAACAAAATACAGCGACGGATACATGAGTTCAGTCTCCAAAACCTAATTTATACAATTAAAATACAGTAACAAACACGTGAGTTTAAGTTTCCCAATCATTATTGATACAGTGAAAATAACACAACAAATACGTAAGTTCAGTCTCCAAATCATGATTTATACAATTAAAATAGCACAACAAATACGCACGTCTGAGTTTCCCAATCATGATTTATACAAGTAAACTACAATAACAAACATGTAAGTCTGAGTTTCTTAATCATAAGTGATACAATTGAAATAACACGACAAACACGTAAGTTCAGTCTCCAAATCATGATTTATACAATCAGTAAAAACCACAACGTAAGTTTCGTAACGCACGCTGGGGAACGTTAGGGGGCAAAAAACGCATGTTGAAAGTTGGTTAACTCTCATAAATAAGTTTAGAGTTACCGCAAAATGAATTCGTTTTATTTTGCTTACGGCAGTAAAACGAAAATTTTCCAAATGCAGTACGTTTCATGAAACTGAGAATGGCAGTTCGTAAAAAGGAGACGCTAGGTATTTTTATATGTCTTATATTAATTAACTTCACGTTCGGGTTGTGTTGTGGGAATATGCTTTCATTAACCTACCCTAACGATGTGGGGAATGAAAATCACAAAATTCTTTTGAGAGTTTTTTAAATAAAAACACGAAAATTCTCATAAAAGAGTTTTTTGCACATAAATACGATATGCTCGATGGATGAATTTCAAGTTCACTACAATTCAGTGTGTTTTTACTGCTATGAATTTCATTATTAATTGACACGTGATTCACTGAAGCTCCGTTGAGGAAACTTAAAAAGCCTTAAAATGTTGATAATAACGTTGAGAAATATCTCAGTGAGAACACACAAAACTAGCTTCAAGCTATCGGAAATATATAAAAAATTAAGCTATCGTAAATAAAACAAAAAATAACCAGCAAATCTCCTGATTTCAGTCTGATTGTGGATATGAGGAGATGAAAAATCGAGATCAATTAGGTGAATTTAAAAAAAAGTTTACAGCATGAAATATTTATTCATATATTAGAGCAGTATAAGCAAATTATTGAATTCAATACTAAACAAATAAGTTTACGTGATAAATGTGCTTTCCTACTTGCATTTTTGGTTCATCAAACTGCTCAAACAAAAAAAAATCAACTCTCACTTTTCACATCGTTGGGCATGAAGCCTGAAAACAAATTCTTTTAACACAAACGCACAACATATTCAAAGATATCGTAATATTAGCCATTTATTCATAACTTCTGCGTAACTCAATTTTTCGCATCACTTTCTTTATAACCCAATACGACTCCAAATACTACCAATATAACATAGTTATAAATTGCGTTATATTTTGCAAATAAAATTCGTTAAATCATTATTAACCCGATGTTAAATTCATAAATTAATTAGAGAAGGCGTCACACACGCCGGAGCACCACACCACACTACACAAACAAAGCAAAAGCGTCGGGTTCGTTCGTATAAGGAATGTTGCGTTGAGCAGATTTGAGCCTGTGACATACAACATCGCAACACTCAGTTTCGGATGATCTAACGAGCGAGCAGATCACAAGTAATGTAATGATTATAATAATATTTACAAATGATAGTTATAATATTAAGAACGAACCAACAAGCTCACTCGCAAAAATGGTTATAAAACCGACAACGGGGAGAACTTAGTGCGTCAAATGCACAGCAAGGATTCACCACGACATGAATCATGAATCCATGAATTTTATACAACTTTAATTTAATTAATTTTGTTTAGTCATTGGGTAAACAATTTTTCTTTCCACTGTCACAAATCTTGAAAAATATAAAAAGTGAGCTAACCCATAGAAAAAACTACGTTAAATCCATGGGAAAAGTCGTAATTTTCTGATGCAGGCCAATATTTGTAATGTTCATTTTAGTTGCCGCAAACGCTGAAGAAATGAACTTTAACATTTTGACTACGACGTGAGCCACCGGTGGTCATTGGGGAGTTTTCAAAATGCTGTTGACCGACCAATAGTCACAAAGTCAATTTCCATAAATACTTAATCAAAGCTAAATGAAGGCACGATCCAGTTCATGTTTGCCACTTTAAAAATTTCTTCCAACAATTGACTTTAAATTTGAGTTGAATATTGAACTTAAGTTTCACATGCCGCAGTCAAAGTGTTAACTTCATATGAACTTCACAACGACCGCTCTTTTAATACAACACTCAAAACTGATCGATTTTAGTTCCCTAGTACTCAGACTTTGCCATGTCTTAGTCAAACCCATGGCAGCGTTAAAGACGCAATTGTTGTACAACAACAAATCTTTGAAAGCTAACATCAACGTCATTCCCTTCTTTATTACAAATGAAAAAAAATCCGGTCGTAATTGAACCACCCAAAATTTCGTTTCAAAAGTTCTGAAAACTTTGCTCTGATTTTCTACTACAAGGGACCTGAATATACTTTTACAAAATCTACGCTAAAAACTTCATATTTCTCAAGCTCACCCGAAGAAATCGAGTCGTGAATAGACTTCCCAAACTTACACTTTGTAACTTTCGAAGCGTTTGCTTTGACTCATTAGAACAAAGAACACACATGGTCATCTATTAGCCAAAAATAACTGCTCCCAATCCTGATGATAGACACAACGTGATTCCAAAAGTTCGGCGATGTGGTCCTCTTGAGTTGATCAATAAACCTTTAGTGCACCGACACACACCCGATGTTGTTTACGGAACCACCATCAGTACACTCATGTACGGTACGGAAACCCGTCGGTATGTACAAAGGAGCATCAATAAAACACACTCCCTTCAAGAAGCAAGATGTAAATAAAGGCGTCACTCGAACGCGAGAAAAACAATTCAAAATAAGCTTTGATTTAGTGGCAACACGTATGAGGGCTTCAAAGAAGATAGCTGAATCTTTCGTACGTTTATACCGATAGATTCAAAAGCAGGTGATTTCAGTGAGATCAACAGTTTCTAGTTTAAAAAGACAGATCCAAAAAAGGGGATTTCGAATTTTTCCCTGCAGTTCAGACACAAAGTAATGCTTTGGTCAAAAATTACTTTTCTATATGGTATTCGCCTAATTTTGAACTCGGGCAATCAATGGGTTGAATATCAGCGGGAAAACAGTAAGCAGTGGTTCGATTAGTTCTCAAACGAAAAACTGGTAGAGATCACGGGTGGGTGTCCGAGTTGTAGCGAAGTATTGCAACCACTCGAATTAGCAGGAAGCGAAGTGTTGCAACCACTCGAATTAGCTGGAAGCGAAGTGTTGCAACCACTCGAATTAGCAGGGAGCGAAGTGTTGCAACCACTCGAATTAGCAGGGAGCGAAATGTTGCAACCACTCGAATTAGCAGGCAGCGAAGTGAGATGCTGGAAGATGCCGGCATGGAGAGAGCTTCCAACGAACTCACTTTGGTTAAACGCAAATTTTGAATTCGCTTGCTTGAAGTCATTTTGGTTGAACACACATTTTGAGCCCGGTTCAACTATTTACTTTGATTAAACGCAACTTTAAATTCTGATTCTGCCGAAGGCCTGACCCACCAATTCAATCGAAGTCTAGTATATTCAATCGATCGCTTGAAAATTTGCTATATTGTAGGCGTAATCTAGAGACGTAGGTTCATCGTGATGTCGAAAATCTAAAAGACAAATGTAATCATAGAGCTGTGACAGTGATGCAGGAAGGAATACGTTGAACTAGAAGCGTTTTTCAATTTCATTTGTCAATTGCAACTTATCTTATTTGAGCTATCATCGCAGTGTAACAGCATTAAAAAAGAGGAGTATTTTTAGATCAACACCAAAATCTCCACATAGAAATTCTCGGCAATGATTCCTTAAAAATTTAGGGTGTAGACTCACTGGAATCTTACACTCTATTTCATGATGGCTTTAATCATTCGGTTTAATTTAATTTCATGATGGCTTTAATCATTTAATTTCATTCCCTTTCGTGATGGCTTTAATCCTTTTATTTGATTTAATTTAATTTCAAGGTGACTTTAATCATTAGATAATGTAATGCTGACTGTCTTTTGTACGTCTATGGTTTGAATAGAAGGCTGTTGATTTTGAACTAAGCTACTTCCCTTCATTCCGTTCCTGAGGTAGTCCAGCGTGAAGGTGAAAGAGGCGCACGGACCGGGAGGTAAGTTAGACTTGTCTCCCACCGTGAAGAAACTCTCGTACTCCTCAAACTTCCTGATCACTATCGTGAAGTTTACGTTTCTCTTTCCAGGGAGGAAAAGTACTTCTACCTCATTGGCAAACGCTGGACCAACAATACCTTCGTGGGTTCTAAACTTGGGAGACTTAGGCCTACATCTTTTACCAGGAAGGCCTTCTTTAACGACCTGATCGCAATACTCCTCAATAACATCCCTGGTGGCTACCCGAATGACCATCTCCTTCCTCAACGTAACTTCAGGGAGTGGTTCCCTCTCTTTCTTGGGCGGTTTTTTCTTGACTTCCTTAACGGGGGTGGCTTTAAGCATACTCCTCCACATGTTGGGGGACAACAACGGCTTGGGTTGGAAGCGAGTGACGCGCGACACGCGGGTTTTGGTGGGCTTCAAAGCGACCATCTGGCCCCCGATTCTAAAGGCGTTCCTACCTACGGCAGTGAACGTGTTGGTCTCTCTCCATGCCGACCGCGCCCGCATCACGGGGGTGGGCCGCAGCAAACTGCGGATGGACGCGGAAGGGTCGGGTGACCGGACCCTCGGAAATGCGAATCGTACCTTCTGCTTCATGATGTAGTCGTTGGCCTTGAGGGCGTTGGCTTGGGCGGGGGTCACGGGGACGAGCTGGGGCTCTCTGGCCCCTGAGCAGATCTCCTCCTGGAGACGGAGGTGGCTGTAGCTGCCCGCGCCGAGCTCTGTCAGGGCCTTCGCTGACGGCTGCACCAGCGGCGTCGTGCGGTAAGGCTGCCGCATACGGGAGACATTCAACATTCAGCTGTCACGTTGCAAACATTCAATCACATACGGTAGGAACATTCAACATTCGGCCACATACAATGGGAGCATTCAACATCAGGCTGCCACATATGGGGGACATTCAACATCCAGCTACATACGGTCAGACATTCAACATCAGGCTGTCAAATCCGTTAGAAATATTCAATCACATACGTTGGAAATATTCAATCAAATACGTAGGAAACATTTAACATCCGGTTGTGACATACGTTGGAAACATTCAACATTTAAATACAAGGGAACATTCAGCACATGCTCAATAAACCACAATGGCTGTACACGTATGTTAAATGAACTCATCAAAATCCAGTGGAAATGTTCAAAATCAGCTCACTCTATCAATCAGCAATATCCAAAATCAACTTACTGATCCAATCAGTAATATCCAAGACGACCTTACTGACTTATTGAATCCTAAAGAAAAGTTCCTCATTCAAAGCATAAGACAAAACGTGAAATAATTTCGGAGCGTAAACTTCCTCAAAATGATTTTTGTACGCTTTGCAAAAAATTTAAAAGCCGTCGATGAAGAACGTTTACGTTTTCTTTTGATGCGCCAAATCAGGAGGTGCATAAATAGCCAGCATTTTGAAATCAACATTTTCGGTGGAATTTTAGTCAAACTCATTATTTTCGGGTGAAAGTATATTGTTTCCCTCCTCAAAGTCAAAAAGGTTTCATTCTCACACAGAAATAAAAATGAACGGGGAGGAAGAATGAATTTTCAAAAAGTAAAATCAAAATGAACGTGGAATAAAACCCAGTTTCGACAAAAAAGTAAAAACGAACGTAGAAAAAACACGAAGTTTTGCGAAGAAATGTTACAATGTGCAGCTTTATTATGAAATGATCTTTAGGATCTAAGCAAAAAATTCATTCATTCACAACGCGCTGTGGTGAAGGAAACGTCTTCGATATTTCGAACAGTGTAAACCCAAGCAACGATCACAAATATTAGAACCCCATACCATCATCATTTTCCCAGTAAACTGATGCATTCTTGTAATTAATTTCGATAGAAAAATAACCTCCCAAGTCTATAGAAATGCCATGGCATTGTCGCTAAATTAATGACATTCGTTCAAATTAAATTAAAAACAGAGGTGTCCCAAAAAGAATAATGAAGAAAGCGCCTTTTAGTGTGGAGTCAAGGAAACGGTGAATTTATGCACAAGGTGTTTCTATGCAAGATTGTCTGCGCATAAAAACAACAAGTTAAGAAGGAAGTTTCCGAAACAAGACAAAAGTTGAAAATAAAGTAGTTGGTGCAGAAGAACAGGACAGCAGGGAACCGAAAAAAGATAATCCGTAACAAAAAACTGTTTATTCAAACAAAAAGGTTTGCCTAACTCTCAGCTAGGGACCTCAAATATTTCCTCAATGAGCGCTATTTCTTCAGACACAATAGCTCTATTTTTTGGGGTGTAATTGAGGATTTATTTATTCTGTAAACATAGGCTTATTAAAAATAAAAAACCAGCTGAGATAATCTAACAGTATCCTCCTGCCAGACCTTATAGCAAAGAGTTGACGTATCTTACTAGCCTAGGCCTATCCTATGCCTACTGGGGGGCCACATATGATAAACGGTACGACCAGCAATTATTAGGTTATAAAAAATCAACTTCAAAGTTCTTTCGTGTTATATAAACCGGTTCTGAAGTGGTTCAGTCGTTAATAAATCGATTTTAAATTTATATTCAAAAAGATAATTGCTGTCTTCGACTTTGGGAATAAATTTGGGTAAAAATAACTTTCAAGCCCATTAAAAAACAAGGATGCAAATAAAAAGTTTAGAAGGTCAGGGAAGAAATAGTAAGGAATTAGTTCTGAGTGTCACAGTGAAAGGCCAATTTACTAGCAGTTGATCACTGATCACATTCGAATTTACCCTTTTGCCAATAATTGGAACTTGCTCTTACAACGTTGAATTAATTGTAACTATCCAATAGTTGTACTGCTATTGAAAAAACGCAAAAATAATAAAATAAATAAAATAAAAACACAAACCAAATATAATTAAAAATTTGAACCACATCAACAGGGAGAACATATTGACCCTAAGTAAAAACATCATGTTGTTTCAGTGAAGCTATACAGACACCATTCCAAGGAATTCCCCTTTAAAGCACTCTTGACTCGAGAATTTCTAGGCAACCAATCACAGTTGACCCTGGTTCAAGTCCAGTCTCACAACCGCAGTTTTTCACCAGAGCAATGCAGCTCCTCTGATGATTTTAAAAACGGAGAAGAAAGGTAGAAATGTTACAGAGGAGGAAACCCAGCTGCTCATTGAGATTACATATCACTCCATCCTTTAGGTTAAAAGCTGAGAAAATATTTCCATTAAACTGTTATTGTGGTGCTGAAGTAGCCAAAGATGATTTCTTTTAACACTACCCAAATCACCAGACGACAAGAGCATAAATAATCAGGACCCAAATATTCTAAAGCTTAGAAGCCGTGGTCCCAGATATTTAAACGCCCAGGGCCCAGACTTTCTAGGCCAAGATGCCCAAATGCCCAGACACACCCAGACACCCAGACACACCCAGACCCCAGACCTGGTTCTGCACAGACAGCTGGTCAGGAGCGTCCGGGGCGACGGTGGGAGCGAGGCCGCCGAGTGGGAGGTCGGACTTGAGCACGAAGGTGGTGCGGGGGAGCGCTCTCACGGGGGGGCTCTGGGGGAGGCGGGGGTTATGGTCACCTGAGTGGGGGAGGGGCGGTGAGTATAGTCACCTGGGTGGGGAGGCGGGGGTTATGGTCATTTGAGTGGAAGGTTATTATTTCAACCCCAATAACTATTTAACCTTGGTGACCTGTTTAGAAAGTTAACCGTTTATCCTTTCATCGCTTAGGTGTATTTTATAGTCTGCTTCTATGAAGAGTATTAATAATTTGCACTTCCAATTTCATTGGTGCACTGATTTTTTTGAAGTTCTGTGGTAAGTGGCAGTTCCTTAATCATTGTGGCTGTCCTAGCGGTGGTTGTGAGGGTGGCGGCTGAAGTACTACGGTCCCTCTTCAATTTATTTATTCTAACTATGTTGCAACCAATATATAAGCACCTCACGAATTTTGCTAGTGATTATAATCATTGGCAGAATTCATACGATACTTAAATATTGGTTCCAATACCCGTAGACTTGAATCCAATCGATGAGGATACTTAAATATTGGTTTTTATATCCGCAGATTTTTTTCAATAGGAATTGAATGAAAAATATCTACGGATATAACAACCAGTATTCAAGTATCTCAGAATTTTCCAAAGAGTTTAGGCGTACAATAAATGTCGATAGATACTACACTCAGTATTTCACTACCTTAATTTTTTGCCTAACGAATGTCTGGTATACGACGAACTCCATAGAAATTAGAAATAACATTAATGAATTGAAGGACTTCTTTTAGTGAATGTTGAGCAGTTGATACAATATATCAATAACACAAGTATTTAAGTGTCTCTTAACCTCTACTATGTGAACGTTAAGCACTGAACAGAATATACAGAAAAAAACACCTGTATTCGGGTATCTCTTATCCATGTCCTACAGAGAAAATGGATCGTTGTACAAACTCCACGGACATTACAACCAGCATTTAAGTATATCTGGGGACTTCTTGAAAGGACTTTTACGCATTTAACTAAATGAAAGAATTTGTTGCACTCAGTATTAAAGAATCACAAGTAAATATGACGCATATGATATGATCAAATGTGGAAATGATTATAAAGCAAATAATTCATATAAAAAAACGAAAAATTTACATAAATAAATGTAAATGTAAATAAATATGTGCAGTAAATAAATATATGCAGTTCACAAGTAAATTGGACTACAGGAACAAAATTTAATTACTCAAACAATTGATTTGTGAATTTATGTGTAAGTTCGACGTAGGCAAATAAAAGTAAAATATTTACGCATTTTACTGATGCAATTGGCTGATAAGTTGATGCAATTGGCTGATAGGTTGATGCAATTGGCTGATAGGTTGATGCAATTGGCTGATAGGTTGATGCAATTGGCTGATAAGTTGATGCAATTGGCTGGTAGGTTGATGCAATTGGTTGATAAGTTGATGCAATTGGCTGGTAGGTTGATGCAATTGGCTGATAGGTTGATGCAATTGGTTGATAAGTTGATGCAATTGGTTGATAGGTTGATGCAATTGGCTGATAGGTTGATGCAATTGGCTGATAAGTTGATGCAATTGGCTGATAGGTTGATGCAATTGGTTGATAAGTTGATGCAATTGGCTGATAGGTTGATGCAATGGGCTGATAGGCTGTTGCAATAGGCAGACAAAAAGATGTACAGTAAGTAAGTGCAATGAGGCACAAAAATAGTCCAAGTCTCTCAACTGCGAAGTAAAACTACATTATGAATTTAATCATAATGTAGTTTTAATCTATAAATAGAGAGCCAAATATGGTAATAATATTGTAATAATGTAGTAATTATGTAGTTACAATGAAGTAAAAATGAATTAATGATGGATGTAGCAATTGTGTTGCAATTATGTAGGGCTAATGTAGTAATAATATAGTAACAGTGTAGTAAAAATGTAGTAATAATGGATGTAGTAATGTAGTAATAATTTAGTAATAGTGTAGTAATAATAGAGTAATAATTCTGGGATTATTACTACTAATTGAGGCAATTCACATTCTAGCCTGGTATTTATTAATTAGACTTAGTTTAGGTATTGGATAAGTGTTGCTTTGCAGGCAATAAATTTTCATTTAAATGAGTTTTTACGCGAGTTAAACTCGATGAAGCTTGTTAAGTTTACGATCGATTTTATTAGGGTATTTAACAAAGATTTAAAATGAGTTATTTATTGAGTGGGATTTTAACTATTAAGTCAATAAGTCATCATCAAGCTAGTCTACAAAAAACATCTGGAAATATCCACTCTACAAGATAACTATTCTACAATATATGTATGAAAATATCCAAATATCGCGCATAAAAGTAGTCAACTCATTAAAATGTATATTCTACAATATATTTACGATGATATCTATATCTAAGTAGAATATTAAAAAAGTTAAATAAAATCTTGTATAAACATTATAAATTGTAGCTAAATATTGTGTCTCGTTGATTTTTTACATTTTTAACTATCTACGAAGAACAAAGGAGATACTCAAAACCGTGCATAAAAATATTCAAACAAAACCACATCTTACGATTCCTTAATCTTTTCAACTCATTTTTCGTAGTTTTTATCCCCAACACAATTTATATTTCCTTAATTTATTCCACTCATTTTATCACTGATATGAATTACAAATTATTCCTTAAATTATTCAGCTCATTTTTAGAAGTTTTCTTCCTTAACATAGCTTACAATTACTTGATTTATTCCACTCATTGTTTGAACTTTTCATCCCTGACATACACCTCTCTGACCTCGAGGTTGGTCAGACCCCACAGTACCCTCAACATACCAGACGGTTGAGTCACGTGACAGCTCCGTCAAATGACATTTTATGAATCTGCTACGCTCCTTGACTCTCTCCCTCACTTCTCTCTCTTTTTCCCACAGTATCTTTCTCTCTTTTATTGCTATTCTTCCCTCTCACTCTCTCCGCTTGTCTCTTTGCCGCTCTTTCTTTCTATCGCACTCTCTTTCTCTGTTGCTCACCTTTTCTTTCACTATTTCTTTCCATATCGCTATCTCTCTCTCACCTTATCTTTCTATTGCCCTATCTCTCTATCGCCCTTTCTTTATCGCACCCTTTCTTTGTCACCATCAGTCTCTTTATCACCTTTCCTCTGTATCGCATCTTCTTCATTTCGCCCTTCCTACTTCCTCTCAACACTCCCTGAACCTCCACCAAACTCCCTCCTCTTTCTTCTTCACCATGTTCCCCTTCCCTCACTTTACCCATTTGCTTCCCTCCTCCCACTTACCCACTCTCTTGTTTTTCACTTTCTCCCACCATACACAAACCCTTGCTTCCCTCCCTTCCTCTCTTTTTTCATCCTTCCTTCCACCCACTTTCTCTTCCTTTCTTCCCCCTTCCACCCCTCTTCTACCCTTCTTCATCTTCTTCCCCCTTTGCCCCCTACTCCCCCTTCCACCCCCCTTTTCCCCCCTTCTTCCCCCTTCCCCCCCCCCTCACACACACACACACCTGACAGATCAGACAGATATCCGCGCCAAATATTGCGCAATTCACAGCAAGCTGTCACGAGCCGCGGTGAAGGTCGCATACCCCGAGTCCCTCCCTTCTTTTATCTTTTATCCCAGACATAATGATTTTTACTTTTTGAAGTGATAAAAAAGCTGGACTCCGAAAAGTTTTCCTATTAAATCCGTTTAATTTACTCGGAATTTTCCTGGTTTTTAAGTTTCTCATCCACCTCTTAGCTACGCAGTAATGCAAAACTAGACTTTAAAGATTGTGACAACAAAAGGCTTCCATGAAATGGTGTTAGGACACCACATCAATACACACGTAACGACACAAGCACATTTGTGAGAGTAATGATGTATTGGTGTGAACCATTATGGTGATATAATATCAATTTTGATAGTGAAACAATGATAACAGTAACAATTGCATCATCATTAATAATTATCAATAACTAACGTTATTCATCAACACTAGGAATACTACCATGAATTAACATTAATTACCACTAATTAAAACTATTAAATATTATTCAGCGTTAGTTTACATTAGTTATCATCAATTTACAATATAAATATTAATTACCATTATTGAACAATAATTAATAATGATTATTATCATTAATTAACTTTGCAAATAAGTCTGGTTACAATCGTAACCCTCCATAACTCTCATGTAGAAAAATTTTGGCCTTATTAATCGTAATTAAATGTCGTAATCATAATATAATTTAACAATTTAAACAATTTAAACAATTTATATAACACAAGTGATAAAGCAATAGATTGTATCTTAAGTCTAGTACAATGGACATATTTGAGTATAGCTATGGACTTGAGGGCTCGAATAAGTTCAGTGACTTCTACGACATCTTATCATCAAGCTATTTTAAAGTGTACAGTTGTGTTTAACCTAATTTACTTAACCTAGGGGCATACAAGACTGGTCATGTTTCGATGCTTAATTTTATAACAAAGAAAGAAATAGTTAATATGAGCTAGATGGGAACAGTATATTTAATGAAAATAATTAGGAGCATCATATCTATATTCATAACCCGTTACCTTACACCTCACATATTTTGAAATACTACGGAAAACTACAAAAATAAATTAATTCTAGGTAAAGACGAGAAAATACATTCGATGATAAGTAAATAAAATTAAATACAAAATACACGATAGCCGTATTTCACCTTATTTTTTTATTTACTCACCGTTTTTCAAATTTTTTCTAATTACACACTATTTTTCTCTTTAGTTTGCTAATTGCCCATCGTTTTCCTCATTATTTTTCTAATTACTTACTTTTTTCGCGTTGCCGCTTACCGTTTGCCGCACTTTTTTTCATTTAGCGACAATCACGTATTTTACTTACCATCTGTCATGTTATTTTTGTTATTAAATACCGTCTGTCATATTTGCTCGTCATTCAACGTGTCACGTTATTTTCTCATTATTAACCCATGCTTGTTATTGTCTATCCAATAAACCGTCTTCCACGTTTGTTCATTTTATATTCTGATACGTTATTTTTTCATTCATCGCCTAGCACGCAAATATTCCATGAAATTGCATGATTCTATATTTACTGGTGACACTCTCGCTATGTTATTTTCTTAAAAATAACGCTTATCAAGTTATTTTCCTTAGTACATACTACCTGTAACGTTATTGATTTTTTCTACACTATGTTCCACGCTATTTTTCTTATTGTATACCGTGTGCTACAATTTTTTGCATTATATCCCATCTACCAGATTATATTCATTATTACATGCCGTCTACCACGGTATTTATCTCCTTATATATCATTCACTACCTTTTTGTATCATATAGTATCTAACCCACTATTTTACTTATAAAATACATCATCTACCGACTTACTAGCCCAATAAAGACCTTTTTCCCTAGCCCAGTAGCGTAAAGTCCGTTATTTACTAGCTCATTATGACTGGAGCACACCTGCACTCACCTGGCGCGCAACTCACCTCTAGCGCCTGCTGTGCGGACCTGCTCACGGCGGGTGCCTGCACCACACTGGTGGCCACCGGCCCTGAAGGGGTGACCGCTGCACCGCCTGCGCCGCTCCTGGGGGTAACAAAACGCCGCTTTTAGTACTTTTGTACTAGATGTGAGCATCTCTTGTGGCAGTTTGTGGTGCTTTTGTACTAAACATAGGTGTCTATTGTAGCAGCTTGTGGTGCTTTTGTACTAGACATAGGTGTCTATTGTAGCAGCTTGTGGTGCTTTTGTACTAGACATAGGTGTCTATTGTGGCAGCTTGCGGTGCTTTTGTAATAGACATAGGTGTCTATTGTAGCAGCTTGTGGTGCTTTTGAACTGAACATATGAAGGTGTAACCTGTGACTGCTTGTGGTACTTGTTTACTGGACAAAATTTATCTTGTGTGGCACCCTTTAGTGCTTATGTACTAAATTTTTATAATTTTTATACGTGACAAAAACGTATCGTATGCTTTAGTACTTTCGTACTAGACATAACGAATCTTTTGGGAAAGGTTTTAGTATTTTTGCATTGCGCGAAATACTGTAATTTTATACTAATTATGCTTTAAATTTCGAACAGTAGTTATTGATAAATGTAAATGCAGTGAAGAGGAAGGGATGGAGCAGTGGAAGGGTGAAGTAAAGGTTCAGTGGAGTGAAGTGAAGGGGCAGTGGAAGGGTGAGTGGAGTGAGAGAACAGTGGAGGGTAAAGTGAAGTGAAGTGGCAGTGGAAGGGTGGAGTGAGAGAACAGTGGAGGGTAAAGGGAAGTGAAGGGGCAGTGGTAGGGTGGAGTGAGAGAACAGTGGAGGGTAAAGGGAAGTGAAGGGGCAGTGGTAGGGTGGAGTGGGAGAACAGTGGAGGGTAAAGGGAAGTGAAGGGGCAGTGGTAGGGTGGAGTGAGAGAACAGTGGAGGGTAAAGGGAAGTGAAGGGGCAGTGGAAGGGTGGAGTGAGAGAACAGTGGAGTGTAAAGGGAAGTGAAGTGGCAGTGGAAGGGTGGAGTGAGAGAACAGTGGAGGGTAAAGGGAAGTGAAGGGGCAGTGGTAGGGTGGAGTGAGAGAACAGTGGAGGGTAAAGGGAAGTGAAGGGGCAGTGGTAGGGTGGAGTGGGAGAACAGTGGAGGGTAAAGTGAAGTGAAGAGGCAGTGGAAGGGTGGAGTGAGAGAACAGTGGAGTGTAAAGGGAAGTGAAAGGGCAGTGGAAGGGTGGAGTAAGAGAACAGTGGAGTGTAAAGGGAAGTGAAGAGGCAATGGAAGGGTGGAGTGAGAGAACAGTGGAGGGTAAAGGGAAGTGAAGGGGCAGTGGAAGGGTGGAGTGAGAGAACAGTGGAGTGTAAAGGGAAGTGAAGAGGCAATGGAAGGGTGGAGTGAGAGAACAGTGGAGGGTAAAGGGAAGTGAAGAGGCAGTGTAAGGGTGGAGTGAGAAAACAGTGGAGGGTAAAGTGAGGTGAAGAGGCAGTGGAAGGGTGGAGTGAGAGGACAGTGGAGGGTAAAAGGAAGTGAAGAAACAGTGGAAGGGTGGAGTGAGAGAACAGTGGAGTGTAAAGGGAAGTGAAGAGGCAGTGGAAGGGTGGAGTGGAAAAACAGTGGAGTGTAAAGGGAGGTGAAGAGGCAGTGGAAGGGTGGAGTGAGAGAACAGTGGAGGGTAAAGGGAAGTGAAGAGGCAGTGGAAGGGTGGAGTGAGAGAACAGTGGAGTGTAAAGGGAAGTGAAGAGGCAGTGGAAGGGTGGAGTGAGAGAACAGTGGAGAGTAAAGGGAACTGAAGAGGCAGTGGAAGGGTGGAGTGAGAGAACAGTGGAGGGTAAAGTGAAGTGAAGAGGCAGTAGAAGGGCGGAGTGAGAGAACAGTGGAGGGTAAAGTGAAGTGAAGGAGCAGTGGAAGGGTGGAGTGAGAGAACAGTGGAGGGTAAAGGGAACTGAAGAGGCAGTGGAAGGGTGGAGTGAGAGAACAGTGGAGGGTAAAGGGAACTGAAGAGGCAGTGGAAGGGTGGAGTGAGAGAACAGTGGAGGGTAAAGGGAAGTGAAGAGGCAGTGGAAGGGTGGAGTGAGAGAACAGTGGAGTGTAAAGGGAGGTGAAGAGGCAATGGAAGGGTGGAGTGAGAGAACAGTGGAGGGTAAAGGGAAGTCAAGAGGCAGTGGAAGGGTGGAGTGAGAAAACAGTGGAGGGTAAAGGGAAGTGAAGAGGCAGTGTAAGGGTGGAGTGAGAAAACAGTGGAGTGTAAAGGGAAATGAAGAGGCAGTGGAAGGGTGGAGTGAGAGAACAGTGGAGGGTAAAGGGAAGTGAAGAGGCAGTGGAAGGGTGGAGTGAGAAAACAGTGGAGTGTAAAGGGAGGTGAAGAGGCAGTGGAAGGGTGGAGTGAGAAAACAGTGGAGTGTAAAGGGAGGTGAAGAGGCAGTGGAAGGGTGGAGTGAGAAAACAGTGGAGGGTAAAGGGAGATGAAGAGGCAGTGGAAGGGTGGAGTGAGAGAACAGTGGAGGGTAAAGGGAAGTGAAGAGGCAGTGTAAGGGTGGAGTGAGAAAACAGTGGAGTGTAAAGGGAGGTGAAGAGGCAGTGGAAGGGTGGAGTGAGAGAACAGTGGAGGGTAAAGGGAAGTGAAGAGGCAGTGTAAGGGTGGAGTGAGAAAACAGTGGAGTGTAAAGGGAGGTGAAGAGGCAGTGGAAGGGTGGAGTGAGAGAACAGTGGAGGGTAAAGGGAAGTGAAGAGGCAGTGGAAGGGTGGAGTGAGAGAACAGTGGAGTATAAAGGGAGGTGAAGAGGCAGTGGAAGGGTGGAGTGAGAAAACAGTGGAGGGTAAAGGGAAGTGAAGAGGCAGTGGAAGGGTGGAGTGAGAGAACAGTGGAGGGTAAAGTGAAGTGAAGAGGCAGTGGAAGGGTGGAGTGAGAGAACAGTGGAGGGTAAAGTGAAGCGAAGGGGCAGTGGAAGGGTGGAGTGAGAAAACAGTGGAGGGTAAAGGGAAGTGAAGAGGCAGTGGAAGGGTGGAGTGGAAAAACAGTGGAGTGTAAAGGGAGGTGAAGAGGCAGTGGAAGGGTGGAGTGAGAGAACAGTGGAGGGTAAAGTGAAGTGAAGAGGCAGTGGAAGGGTGGAGTGAGAGGACAGTGGAGGGTAAAAGGAAGTGAAGAAACAGTGGAAGGGTGGAGTGAGAGAACAGTGGAGTGTAAAGGGAAGTGAAGAGGCAGTGGAAGGGTGGAGTGGAAAAACAGTGGAGTGTAAAGGGAGATGAAGAGGCAGTGGAAGGGTGGAGTGAGAGAACAGTGGAGGGTAAAGGGAAGTGAAGAGGCAGTGGAAGGGTGGAGTGAGAGAACAGTGGAGTGTAAAGGGAAGTGAAGGGGCAGTGGAAAGGTGGAGTGAGAGAACAGTGGAGGGTAAAGTGAAGTGAAGGGGCAGTGGAAGGGTGGAGTGAGAGAACAGTGGAGGGTAAAGGGAAGTGAAGGGGCAGTGGTAGGGTGGAGTGAGAGAACAGTGGAGGGTAAAGGGAAGTGACGGGGCAGTGGTAGGGTGGAGTGAGAGAACAGTGGAGGGTAAAGTGAAGTGAAGAGGCAGTGGAAGGGTGGAGTGAGAGGACAGTGGAGGGTAAAAGGAAGTGAAGAAACAGTGGAAGGGTGGAGTGAGAGAACAGTGGAGTGTAAAGGGAAGTGAAGAGGCAGTGGAAGGGTGGAGTGGAAAAACAGTGGAGTGTAAAGGGAGGTGAAGAGGCAGTGGAAGGGTGGAGTGAGAGAACAGTGGAGGGTAAAGTGAAGTGAAGGGGCAGTGGAAGGGTGGAGTGAGAGAACAGTGGAGGGTAAAGTGAAGTGAAGTGGCAGTGGAAGGGTGGAGTGAGAGAACAGTGGAGGGTAAAGTGAAGTGAAGTGGCAGTGGAAGGGTGGAGTGAGAGAACAGTGGAGGGTAAAGTGAAGTGAAGGGGCAGTGGAAGGGTGGAGTGAGAGAACAGTGGAGGGTAAAGTGAAGTGAAGGGGCAGTGGAAGGGTGGAGTGAGAGAACAGTGGAGGGTAAAGTGAAGTGAAGGGGCAGTGGAAGGGTGGAGTGAGAGAACAGTGGAGGGTAAAGTGAAGTGAAGAGGCAGTGGAAGGGTGGAGTGAGAGAACAGTGGAGGGTAAAGTGAAGTGAAGGGGCAGTGGAAGGGTGGAGTGAGAGAACAGTGGAGGGTAAAGTGAAGTGAAGGGGCAGTGGAAGGGTGGAGTGAGAGAACAGTGGAGGGTAAAGTGAAGTGAAGTGGCAGTGGAAGGGTGGAGTGAGAGAACAGTGGAGGGTAAAGTGAAGTGAAGGGGCAGTGGAAGGGTGGAGTGAGAGAACAGTGGAGGGTAAAGTGAAGTGAAGGGGCAGTGGAAGGGTGGAGTGAGAGAACAGTGGAGGGTAAAGTGAAGTGAAGGGGCAGTGGAAGGGTGGAGTGAGAGAACAGTGGAGGGTAAAGTGAAGTGAAGGGGCAGTGGAAGGGTGGAGTGAGAGAACAGTGGAGGGTAAAGTGAAGTGAAGAGGCAGTGGAAGGGTGGAGTGAGAGAACAGTGGAGGGTAAAGTGAAGTGAAGTGGCAGTGGAAGGGTGGAGTGAGAGAACAGTGGAGGGTAAAGTGAAGTGAAGGGGCAGTGGAAGGGTGGAGTGAGAGAACAGTGGAGGGTAAAGTGAAGTGAAGGGGCAGTGGAAGGGGGGAGTGAGAGAACAGTGGAGTGTAAAGTGAAGTGAAGGGGCAGTGGAAGGGTGGAGTGAGAGAACAGTGGAGGGTAAAGTGAAGTGAAGTGGCAGTGGAAGGGTGGAGTGAGAGAACAGTGGAGGGTAAAGTGAAGTGAAGGAGCAGTGGAAGGGTGGAGTGAGAGAACAGTGGAGGGTAAAGTGAAGTGAAGGGGCAGTGGAAGGGTGGAGTGAGAGAACAGTGGAGGGTAAAGTGAAGTGAAGTGGCAGTGGAAGGGTGGAGTGAGAGAACAGTGGAGGGTAAAGTGAAGTGAAGGGGCAGTGGAAGGGTGGAGTGAGAGAACAGTGGAGGGTAAAGTGAAGTGAAGTGGCAGTGGAAGGGTGGAGTGAGAGAACAGTGGAGGGTAAAGTGAAGTGAAGGAGCAGTGGAAGGGTGGAGTGAGAGAACAGTGGAGGGTAAAGTGAAGTGAAGGGGCAGTGGAAGGGTGGAGTGAGAGAACAGTGGAGGGTAAAGTGAAGTGATGGGGCAGTGGAAGGGTGGAGTGAGAGAACAGTGGAGGGTAAAGTGAAGTGAAGGGGCAGTGGAAGGGTGGAGTGAGAGAACAGTGGAGGGTAAAGTGAAGTGAAGGGGCAGTGGAAGGGTGGAGTGAGAGAACAGTGGAGGGTAAAGTGAAGTGATGGGGCAGTGGAAGGGTGGAGTGAGAGAACAGTGGAGGGTAAAGTGAAGTGATGGGGCAGTGGAAGGGTGGAGTGAGAGAACTGTGGAGTGTGACACGAAAGGTAGCCAAATAGGAAATAATGCAGTGAAGGGCAGTGGAAATCAAATGAAGGGCACTTCCAAAATGCAGTGAAGGGCGGCTCATCAATAAAGATAACGACTTCAGAACAAAATCCAGGCTTTATATTTATTTTAAATATATTCAAATGAAATTTAAATATATATATAATCAAAAAGTACGTTACATTAAATTTAATTTTTCTTAAATTTATATTAACTTTGAAGTTCATATTAAATGATGTTAAAAGAAATCAATGTATATAAAATTGAGACTTGCATAAATTTACATTGCGTCATTGAGTTCCATATTGACTGGCGCTGTCGAATGTTACATAGCAGGGTTGTGTATGTGTACTGTATGCGATAGACTTATTCTGTATTATAGATTTAATGTATATTATAGGTATACTGAATATTATAGACTTAATGTAAATTATAGGTATACTGAATATTATAGATTTATTGTATGTATATTATAGATATACTGAATATTATGTATTTACTGTATATTATAGATTTATTGTATATTATAGATATACTGAATATTATGGATTCACTGTATATTAAAGATTTACTATATATTTTAGATATACTTAATATTATGAATTTATCGTGTATTATAGATTTACTGAATATTACAGAATTATTGCATACTATATATTTACAGTGTATGATAGATATGTATTCGACATTGTAGATGTACTCATATATAAAAATTTATTGTACATTCCCTGATAACATAAAATAGCTGGATCAGCGTACGTACTTTGTGCGTACTTTGTACGTATTTTGAACGTATTTTGTACGTACGTTGTATGTACTTTGAACGTATTTTACGTTCATGAATTGTACTGCGCTGCGGTGACTGAAGTGGGCACTAATGGGTTACAGTAATGCTATTTCCATTGTCATGTAGATAGGCCTAGCGTAGTTATAGCTATGTAACTGCGCCTACACAAGTAATTTGTTGCAGACGTCGTTTTGTAAATTATTTGGATGTTAATTGGATGGTTATTGGATGGTTATTAATTGGCCATCTATTTAAACATCAAATTTTTATATTAATTAATTAGGCAATCTATTTGAGCATTAATTAATTGTGTGCTTTTGATTGCTGAACATTTTTTTATTGGATGATCAATTTCGAACAATAATTAGTTGCATGATATATTTTAACATTAATTAATTGAATGATCAATTTTAACATTAATTAATTGGATTATCAACTTGAACATTAAATAATCAAATGATCAATTGGAACATTAAATAATTGGATGATAAATTTGAACATTAGTTAATTGGGTTATCAATTTGAACATTAATTTAAACAGTTGCGACTGAGCCTTGCACGTCCTAACGTAGGCGACCCGTCAAAAATAACGGGCCTAGATGACGGTTGGATGAAGAACGAATATCATCTAAGTAAAACATGATAGAACATCATAGAAATTCCAGTATTGGAACTCAAGTATTTTTCCCGTATCAATCTTTCAAATATGAACACTAATTACTTTTAACATCCCAATAACACCCGTGATTTAAATATGCATCCAAACAACACCCGTGATTTAAATTTGCATCTCAATAACACCCGTGATTTAAATATGCATCCCAATAACACGCGTGATTTAAAAATATGCAGCCCAAAACACCCGTGATTTAAATATGCATCCCATAACACCCGTGATTTAAATATGCATCCCAATAACACCCGTGATTTTAATATTAATTACACCAGAGAGGCGGTGAAGCTTGCATCAAACGTACGTTTATCACATGCATTTGTTTGAAAAATTATCCTATATCAATCAAACCAATCCCACCGGGTGAGTTAAATTAATTAGTTAAATTAATCACTCCAATTAAATCAAACTAGTTCAGTCAAGCCAATCCTACCAAGTGAATCAAACCAATCACTACAACTCAATCCCACCAAATCAATCCCATCAAATCAATCCCACCAAATCAATCCCACCAAACTAATCCCACCAAATCAATCCCACCAAATCAATCCCATCAAATCAATCCCACCAAATCAATCCCACCAAATCAATCCCATCAAATCAATCCCACCAAATCAATCCCACCAAATCAATCCCACCAAATCAATCCCACCAAATCAATCCCACTAAATCAATCCCACGAAATCAATCCCACCAAATCAATCCCACCAAATCAATCCCACCAAATCAATCCCACCAAATCAACCCCACCAAATCAATCCCACCTAATCAATCCCATCAAATCAATCACATCAAATCAATCACATCAAATCAATCCCACCAAATCAATCCCACCAAATCAATCCCACCAAATCAATCACATCAAATCAATCCCATCAAATCAATCCCACCAAATCAATCACATCAAATCAATCCCACCAAATCAATCCCACCAAATCAATCCCACCAAATCAATCCCACCAAATCAATCCCACCAAATCAATCACATCAAATCAATCACACCAAATCAATCACATCAAATCAATCCCACGAAATCAATCCCACCAAATCAATCCCACCAAATCAATCCCACCAAATCAATCACATCAAATCAATCACACCAAATCAATCCCACCAAATCAGTCACTCCAATTAACTGTCATGCCTGACAGTTAAATTTGGTGCATGCAACAAATCTGATATAACAAATCAGCGAACATACTGCTCAATGTACTGAATATACAACGCACATACAACATGTACCAAACACAACACACACACAACAAGTACTAAACACACAACGGGTACCAAACACACAACAAGTACCAAACACAACATGTACCAAACTCACAACACACACACAACACGTACTAAACACACAACATGCACCAAACACAAGACACACACACGACCTGCACCAAACACACAACACACACACAACCTGTATTAAATAAACAACGTACATGCACCAAACACACAACATGCACAAACACACAACACACACACACACACAGCGGCCGTCACACCAGCCAACAATGCCGAGGTACAAACCTGTGGAGTTTTACGCTTGTTCTGACACTTGCGTGTTGCTTCGGAACGTACGACAACTTACGCAGCGTGCAGTTGACGGCAGTGAGTGCCAGACGTTTAGCATACCTGGTGTGTCGTGTGATGTGTGTGTCATGGGATGTGTGGGTCATATGATGTGTGTGTGTGTCATGTGATGAGTGTGTCATGTGATTGTGTGTGTGTCATGTGATGAGTGTGTCATGTGATGTGTGTGTCATGTGATGAGTGTGTCATGTGATTGAGTATGTGTAATGTGATTGCGTGTAATGGGATTGTCTGTTATGTGTTGTATGTGTCATGTGTCACCACCAGGGGCGTGTTTTTTAATGTACCTCTCATGGAAAATGAATGGTAATTATTTTAGTTTATTCAAGACTCCTCAGCCCCAAGAAAGATGATGTCAAAAAAGCGAAGAGTAGCGACCATTTATTATAATCTTTTAAAACGGGAATCTACGCACAAATGTGTTCCCACACAAAATATCCTGCGCAAAAACACAGCAAGTGAGAAAGGAAGAGGAACAAAAGACAAAGAAGAGATAGCGACGAAGGCAAAAAAATGGAAAGAAGCAAAGTAGCCTTACTATACCTGAGGGGACCTCACAGTATCACCCCTATGGACGTCAGTCCCCACAGCATAGGATAAACAAACCTAACCAACCTAGGCACTGCTTATCCTATGGCTACTACGGGACCTAACAGTATCCCCCTAGGGGCGACGGACCCCAAAGCGTAGGATATGGAACTTACAGAAATGGTACTCGAAGTTACCTCGCTAGAAACTTTCGCCCACCCAAGAATATAAAAAACAAAGAATAGAGTACAGACTTGAAGTTCTCTATAAAAATGAATGTGAATGAAGAAATCTGAATAATTATTCAGGAAATGAATTCAAACAAAAAAAACTCAAGGAATCCAGAATATGAACGTGAATGAAAAAACGAGACACCTTATAAACAACTAAATTTCGTCACTATTCAAGGTGCAAAAAAGTTGGCTACTCACAAGCCAATAAAAATTCAAAAGTCATAAATTAAAGAAAAAGTGAAAAAACTCAACAACCCACAAACTATCATAAGTCAAAATATGGATTTGAGAAAAATCTTTTGTCGCCAAATTCAAAGAAGTGAGAATCATTTTGTTTTCTTTGTTCCTTGTCCATGTCTCTGCTACTCTTAGGCCTCTCTTTACACTTTTTTTTGTTCCTTTTGCCCTTCTCTTCGCCCCTCTTTGCTTCCTTTTGCTCTTCTCTTTGCTCCCTCTCCGATCTCTTCTTCTTCAGGAGTCCATCATTTTTGATCTCTTTGCCCCTCCTTTGCTGCTTTAACTTTGCATATCTCGTCCGTTGCCTTTCTTTTTATAAACTAACCCTTTTGGTTCCTTCTTTCCACTTAATGCAATTTTGCCTGACTTTGCCCCCTTTTGCCCTCCTCTTTACCCTTCCCTCTCCTCTTTACTCTTCTCCTCCCCATTAGACCACATTTCAAGGACGAGGTATCATTTATATCTTCCATATCCTCCTTCCCCAATACCTGAAGTGCTCCCCCTCTATAACTTCCCCCCCCCCCATCGGGGGGAGGGTATGGTTATGTCAAACACTCTATAGAAGACCCGTTAACGGGCTCCGTTACAGCAGAGGGCTTGGCACGTTAATACGAGCGAGTGCGTCTTCAGTAAAACGGGCTTCCCGTTAACCACGCTGTTCTAACGCGCAGGTTAAATTTAATTTATTTTTTTGTTATAGTTTTGTTGGAAAAATTCTTCAAATTCAGTTCAATTTAAATTCAATTTTGTATTCAATTTTCAATTACTTGAATTTTTAATCTATCAATTAATTTGAGTTCAAATTTTATTTTAATGTTTAAAATTCAATTCTATTTTGTTAGACACAATTCAGTTTCCATTGTTACTTGATGGTCAATAATAATATTCATTAATGCTGGTCAATGTTGTCATTTATTAGTGCTGGTCTCTATTATTTTTAATTATTCCTAGCAAATATAACCATTTAGTTCAATCACTGCAAACGCATTTTATTTCGTAACATACAATGTTCGCATTTTATGCAGCGTATATCATAAATCATTTTAACCTACACTCGTTCATACAAAGTTATTTTGTAAGGCTGCGCGCATATTCTCATTTTCTTATTTAAAAAACAAATTTTCAATCTGGTATGTAATTACCGTTTGTAAAAAAAATTCAAATTTTTTTTCAAGCAAATAAATAATATTTCCATTCTATTCACGGTCAAGAGAACGTATTTCATTATAAATGTTTTTGGTTTTTTTTACCCTGAAAAAGAATTGATAATTTTTTAATTGGTTCACATTATTTTCAGTGCAGTGAAAACATTTGGTTTGCGTCTCTGCATCTGATATATTTTTTCTAAACTTTTTTTTAGTAAATTGAAAGATTGAATCTGAATGTTTATATCAATGACACTCTAAAGCAACCTTTCTTTCAACTAAACTGAAATATTGAATCTGAATCTCTGCATCAAAGATACTTATAAACAACCTTTCTTTCAAGTAAAATGCAAGCTTCCCCCTCCTCTTTACTCTTCTCCTCCCCATTAGGCCCCATTTCAAGGAAGAGATATCATTTATATCTTCCATATCCCCCTCCCATATCTGTGCATCTGTTACACTCTTACATAAGATTAGATTACAAATCAACTTGAGCCTCCCTAACCACAACCTACGTAGGTGTTCTCAAAACAGAAGTGGGGAGGGCACCATAAAATATGAAATATGGAAACGGAGAATCTATGCACATGGTGTGTCCTCATACGCCGCGCATAAAATCAGCAATAGTGAAAGTAGTTCATAGAAAGAGTTATAACTTGAGACAGAATATAATAGGTGCCAGAAAACCAGCAGAAAATAGATAAAAGATGGTCCATAGCAAAATAAAAAATTATTCTATTTTTAAGAACTTTAACTTGGAATCTCACACCTTCCCCGTAGGACCGCTAAATCTCATAGATACATGATAATTATTCGTCTCATGCAAAGGGCTCTCTTACACGTTATTTTTTTCAAACAAAGAAGAAATTTCAGTCAGTATCTCCATTCCAGTGATACCCTTACGCAATTATTATCTTTTGGAAAAAAATTCTACTAAAAAACAGCTAATGACAATATTCAAGCATAATCTTTCCTACAAACACAAAAAAAAACAATCAACGTGCAACTTTCTACCGTCAAAAATCCCACATGATATATCTACAAACGAAGGATAAAAAAATGTTGACTATTGATAGATATAAATAAAAAATGTCTTCACCATTGCGCATAATCTCTTGAGAAAGGTCTTTCCCCTCTACATTGTGTCTTGAAAATAAATACATATAAAAAAAATAAATACTGAAAGAAAAAGGAAAAAATCTTCCCCTTCCCCCACAATCTCCGAAAACAAAGACAGAAAGAAAGAACGAAAAAAAGAGGACGAGGTCTCCCTCTCCAGTATAGTTTCTAAAAAAAGGAAGAAAAAAGAAAGAATAAAAAATAAAGAGAGAATGAAAGGTCTATTCCTATTTGCAAACCTCTTAAAAGAAAAAAGGGCTAAGTTCTGGTGCATTATCTCGAAAGTTGCACCAAAACAAAGTTGAGAAAGAAAACCTTCCATTAAAGAAAGAAAGATCTCTCTTCTCCAGTATATTTTTTAAGAAAGAAAGGAAGAAAGAAGGAAAGGGCTCAGCCCTCGTGCATTATCTCAAAGGTTGCCTCAAAATAAAGATCAGAAGGAAACATTCCCTCGACAAAGGCCAGTTAGCTAGCGGTGCTCTCAGGGCGCTTACAAACACTGCCTGCGCTGACATGCTCTGATGCATCGCGCACATTCCGCGCCTCAACGCACGCCACTCATAACATCGCTCAAAAACACCGACAACATCGGTCTGAAAGACCGACAATATCGGTCAAATAGACCTACAAAATCGGTCAAAAACACCCATAACAACGGTCAAAAAGACTGGCAACATCGGTCGAAAAGACAGGAAAACACTGAAGAGAAGGAAAAAAACTCGGAAAAATGGAAGAGTGAAAAGTACGAGGGAGAACTCTTATTCAATAAAGTAATAAAGAATATGTAGAAAAATTTATAGATATGAAAAATCCCAAAAATGATGAGGAAAATAGAAGAAAAAAATTAGGAAAAATGGATAAACTCAGAAATAAATGGGGAAACTCTGAAAAAAATGGAGAAGCACACAAAAGGTTGGAAATGGATCAAGGGGGACAAGCAGAAAAATAAAGAGAAGCAAAATAAAATAGAAAAACATAGCCTACACGAGAAAGGGTATAAACCTCAGAAAAGGAAAACTAAGAAAATGTAAGAAAGGCAAAATAAAGCAGAAAACAAAAAAATGGAAAACCCTGAAAAAGAAAGAAACAGAAGCACAGATAAACAATATGAACGATTGAAAACAGAAAAGTACATGAATGGAAACGCTGACGTTTTAACGATTAGGCGCATCGTTTGATGCGGTGTGAGAAGGTGCGTCGTCGTGTGAGCTTTTGTAGAGGGCAGGTTTGTTAGATAGTGAGGTGAGAAATGCTCTCAAAATATATCATAACCACCAATTACTTTGTTGGTATGAATAATTGCACTCTTAATTAGATTTGTAATATTCGTTCCTTCCTAATTAAGTCCCTAAATTATTTCCTCCCACGAATTATTGCACCTTTAGTTAGGTTTCCAATCATCAAAACTCTCAGATCAAGTTGTTAAATTTTTTTCATTTCAAAAAAATTATTGCATTCTTTGTTAGATTTCCAATATTCAAAAACCTCTAATCTAATGACTAAATAATTTTCCTCTCATGAATAATTACTCACTTATTCAGATTATCCCGCACTATTCTCCTCCAATCAACCGTATTTCCTGTCCATGAATTATTTACTAAGCTATCTATTATCTTTATATTCTTTTTTCTTCCCAATTTTTTCAGACGACAATTAATTTATCATCGGCAGTTTTGAACGCTTTATTTATCTCTTTATCCTAAGCCTTTGATCTTAAACCCTATATTCTTAACCCTTATCCTACGCCCTTTATCCTAAGCACTTTATCCTAAGCCCATTATCCTAAACCATCTATCTAAAGCCCTTTATACTTAATCTTTTATCTGAAAATCCAATTATTTTTAGCTCTCTATAAATATCGGCTACCTTTAATTGAAATTCTCCTACTCTCTTCTATATGCATCCTCAGGTAAACACTTGAAGACTAGCGCACACGGCCCGTCCAAAATGAGAGCATTGGATATTTTGCTGGAACAAATCTTGCAGATGTGGATGCCAAACAAATATATCCATCCCAACAGTACCCGCCATTAAAATATTCTTGTACTTGTGCACTGGTGAAACTCGTATCACAGATACGGTCATTGAGCGTCCTGGTGAGCGTCACAGACACGCGCAAGCAGCAGACACCGAACAAAATATAAATGTAAATAAATCAACACACCAAGGGTATTGTTAGGTAAGATGTTTGGACTAGCAGTTTTGTCAGTGGAGATGATATATATTTATGAATAAAATTGATCATTCGGGTTTGCTAAATTTATCGGGACACATAATTCTTAATGGAGAAATAAATAAAGAATATATTAAATAAATAATAAATAGATAATAACATATTTCGAAGAACGATTTTGAAAATATTCTAATTCAAGGAAACAAATAAATTAAAATTAAAGAGAAATTTATTGTTTATTTTATGTTATTAACGTATCCTTTTTTATTTATTCTGAGTGAACTACAAACATTCATTTCTTACCTACACACGCTGCATGGGATGTAGCAATTTCTTGAGAGTTGCTGTAGTTATTAGGAAATTAACGTGGTCAAAACTTTACATAACATGCCGTTTGTTTCGGGGAATCTTTTTCAGATTTTTAAACAGTTCCATAACACACCACACCACCACACACCATCCCACCACCACCACCACATAACACCAAATCCCACACACCACAGCACCACACCTCTCCGCCACACCACTCCACCACACCAATCCGCCACACTACACACCACACCACCACATATTACCACACCACACCACACCACCACATATTACCACACCACACCACCACATATTACCACATCACACCACCACATATTATCACACCACACTACACCACCTACCGCTTCAGCGTCACCGTCAGCTGGTTGCCAGCGTTGTTGAACAGGTCGACGGCCTGCTGGTGGGTGAGGCCGTGTGTGCCCGCAGTGCCTATCTTGGTGATCACGTCGCCCTTGCGTAGCGTAGAGTCCGATGGGGTACCCACCAGTACCTGCTCAGTAACAACACGTACCTTTATTGTACCAGTGTTGTACCTTTATTGTGCTTATCGTTTGGGAGACTTGGCAGATCAACTGTCATCTCACTTGGACGAGTCTAATTTACTTCATCGAAGTCATCATGCCTATAAAAAGAACACTCGTACTTAAGAAGTTCTGCTTGATATCATTGAAAAAATATAGAGTGATATCGATCAAAACAATGCAACACTCTGGCTGCTATTCGATTTCTCTAATGCGTTCGATAGTGTCAAACGTGATCGACTTCTACGAAAAATACTGAACTTACGAGTAGACATACAATGGTTTGAAAGTTACTCAACAAATCGATCTCATGCAGTCCGCTTAGATAACAAATTGTCCCCATTCATTCAAGATAATTTTGGTGTTCCTGAAGGATCCATTCTTGGTCCGCTACTGTTTTCTATTTTTATTAATGATTTCCCTCCAATGCCTTCTAACACACGAATCTCCATGTGTGCAGATGATGTTCATATCGCAATAACAAGTTCAGTATCGGAAATACCGCAGATACAAATGAAAGCTGAAACCCTATTGATTAGCTTGCAATCATTGTACGACAAAAATTGTCTCACACTAAATGCTAGCAAAACGCAATGCATTATTTGTGGATCCAAAGACGCAATCAAATAACTCCAAATCTTACTCCCACAGTATGAAATGATGAAATTAAGCCATCAGAATAAGGTAAAAATCTAGGTATCTGGTTCTATAGAAATATGTCCAAATCTCACGTTGAGAAAACTTGTATTAAGATCTACGGAACTTCAATGTTTATCATCGTATAAAAAGTATGATCAACGAAAAATCTAGATTATTGATCATTCAATCTTTGGTGTTATTGCGCAATGACTATTGTAGCCTAGTATGGAGAGATTAACCTCAATACCTTCAAATAAAGTTCCAAAAATGCAAGAATTGCGCAGCCAAAGGGGTATGCAACAAAAGAAGTGATCACGTAACCCCTCTCCTTAATAAACTCGGCTGGATTCCTATACAAAAAAAATTCTTATCCACTGGCCCACAATGCGTATTCTCCTCGTTATATCTTCCGCAGAGCAATGCTGAGATAGTACGATTCCATCCCCCTACCGTCACCAACCTAAAACCGAGCAGAAACAATAATGTCTTCATCGACTATCGTTCGTCTGACTTTGGGCAGAAGGCTTTGTCAATTTCAGACACCATACTGTGGAACAAACTTCCCACGAGTATCAAAATCCCTCAAACATTGCAATAATTTAAAACCAAAATAGCTCGTCATCTTGCGCCTCAACAATAATAATTGCAAGTTGTAAAAACATTCTGAAAAGTAGTTACAAATCTCCTCAGCTTCCTGTATTCCTGTATTTCAATACATTATTTAACACTAGTCAACCCCCCTTATTTGAAATAAAAAAGAGGGCGAAATGAGAGAAAGGCCGTAAGAAATGAATAAATACAATCTCTCGAGAGTCGATGAGGCCGCGTGAACACGGCCCGTCAAAATATATAGGACCGGAGCTTGTATCACAGATACGCTCATCACACACTGCAGGCTGGCTTCGGACAGACAGACCGACGGACGGACGCGGCTCTTATTATAGTATAGATTTCTGTAGTATGCGTATGTATTCTGATTGCTCGTATGCTAATTTTTGCATACATTCATATGTATGTGTATGAATGCGTGTCATGTATACAGTATGTATGTGTCTGCATATATGTAGATATACATATAAATATGTTTACTGAACTAGTAACTAGTATTTGAAGTATAAAATCGCATTTAGGCATTTAAACATTTAAACAACATTTAAACAACTACATTTTTTTCACACTCAACTTTTAACGTTACCTAACACGTCATTTCTCTGTATTATTGTAAAGCACTAATAATAAAAATATAAATTAGTTGTGTGATCACCTATATATGTTTAATAAAATACTTATCAACTAATGACCTTTGTGTTAAAACATTTAACTAAAAATTGTGAGCTGCAGCAAATACTGAAAAAAAAGTTACGAATCTCCTCTTTTCGTTGTGTATTTACATATACATATGTGTACTGCACTAGTAACTAGCATTTGAACTCTAAATAACGCTCTTTTCCTTTCCACTCCCAACCTGTAGCGTCACCTAACACGTCATTTCTCTTCATTATTGCAAAGCATTTATGTCGAAAATATAAACTTGTATTATCATCCCTATATGTTTATTAAGATGCTCATGAACTTATGACATTTTTGCTAGAATATTTAATTAGATAAAACAAAACTCGTAAGTTCATGCGTGTATCCTAGTCTCTATGTACATATGTGTATGTGTATATTTCCATACATATGTGTACATGTATGTATAAGTATATGTATATGTATGTATACGTATGTGTATATGGAAGTACATTCACACAATTACCCACAGCAGTTCCTGCAAAATTTCTAATCAAGCGACTTGCATTTGTCATATAATTACCGTATTTTTTCAATTTTCTCCTCATGTCAAGCATTCAAACGAGAAATCTCACCCCACAAAGTTCATTATCTATATTGCTTTCATTAATTAACAAACACTATACAACTTCAATTAACTAGCCGTAGGATACATTTCTATGCTTTTTCCTCTCAGTCTTTGTGCAAGCATGGAACTGGGCCGTCATGGCACCTATGTATGTTTATCTATTAAAGTCATTTGCATCAAGACATTTCAAAAGTAATTTAACTTTTACTAATGTGTTAACCTTATAGGACATTAATGTTGTCTTCTTTTATGCACGTCCTAAAATGTTCTCATTAGCCTTGTGTGGTGCAGTTAATCATATTATTCGCTCTCTGGAGTATAATAAGACTAGAGTACAATTATCTAGGTGGTTAATTTCACGTATTACTCCAATTACGTTGTGTGTGTCTTGGTTGCCGCTGTAGAACAATCCTTTTCATGTTTCTGACTCAGGTAGACTCCTTTGTGCCACTATTATTTGCATGGAAACATAAATTCCTGGCATGATAAAAACATTTTCTCGGAGTCCCTTGATTGGCATGCTAGTTGATACTTAGGAGTGAAAATATACACCCGAATGTCAACCTCGTTGCCTTGAACAAAAAATTATTTTAATCCACCCGTTTTATTTTCAAAAATAATTCCTTATACCGCAAGTCCCTGAGCTCGTATTTCAATGTGTCCTAAAAAGAGTGTTTTCAACAATGCAAAACCACTGAAATGATGTCTTCTTTTCTAATTGTAGTTACAAACATTTCCAAGCCTAGATTAAGTAAAGACAGGAGTACATTGCTTTCGATCATTCGTATTCGACTCGTGACATGGGTATTACGATACTCGTGATTGTGTATCAACTGACGATCCTTACTTTAAGATATTTTGACAAACAATGATGAGCTTTTTATATCGTCCTTAATATAAATAAACTGCTTTTTCTTTCTCTCTTCATAGAGAAAGTTTTTTCTTTCTCTATTTCACTTTTTACCCTTATTGTTCCATTATTGTAACAATGTGGTGCCTATATTGTGCTTGTATGGTGCCCATGTGGTGCATATATGGTTCCCGCATGGTGCCCTTAAGGTGCCTATATTGTCTTCATTATACCTTCATTTTACTTGTATTTTACCTGTATTGCGTCTTCATTATACGTGCATTGTATTTTTGTTGTACCCTCATGGGAGTTCAATGTACCTTCATTGTACCTTCATTGCATCAACTTCATCACTATCTTACACCATCAATACTACTGGACACTTATGACACCGTACAGTACATGTGTAACTAGTACATGTGTAAATAGTACATGTGTAGCTAGTACATGTGTAACTAACTAGTACATGTTTAACCAGTACATGTGTAGCCAGTACATGTGTAGCTAGTACATGTGTAGCTAGTACATGTGTAGCTAGTACATGTGTAGCTAGTACATTTGTAAATAGTACATGTGTAACTAGTACATGTTTAACCAGTACATGTGTAGCTAGTACATGTGTAGCTAGTACATGTGTAACTAGTACATGTTTAACCAGTACATGTGTAGCTAGTACATGTGTAGCTAGTACATGTGTAGCTAGTACATGTGTAACTAGTACATGTGCAACTAGTAAATGTGTAGCTAGTTCATGTGTAAATAGTACATGTGTAACTAGTACATGTGTAGATAGTACATGTGTAGCTGGTACATGTGTAGCTAGTACATGTGTAACTAGTACATGTGTAGCTAGTGCATGTGTTGCTAGTACATGTGTAACTAGTACATGTGTAGCTAGTACATGTGTAACTAGTACATCTGTAGCCAGTACATGTGTAGCTAGTACATGTGTAGCTAGTACATGTGTAACTAGTACATGTGTAGCTAGTGCATGTGTAGCTAGTACATGTGTAGCTAGTACATGGGTAGCTAGTACATGTGTTGCTAGTACATGTGTAGCTAGTACATGTGTAGCTAGTACATATGTAAATAGTACATGTGCAACTAGAACATGTGCAACTAGTACATGTGTAGCTAGAACATGTGCAACTAGTACATGTGTAGCTAGTTCATGTGTGAATAGTACATGTGTAACTAGTACATGTGTAGCTAGTACATGTGTAGCTAGTACATGTGTAGCTAGGACATGTGTAGCTAGTACATGTGTAACTAGTACATGTGTAGCTGGTACATGTGTAGCTAGTACATGTGTAGCTAGTACATGTGTAGCTAGTACATGTGTAGCTAGTACATATGTAAATAGTACATGTGTAACTAGTACATGTGTAACTAGTACATGTGTAGCTAGTACATGTGTAGCTAGTACATATGTAAATAGTACATGTGTAACTAGTACATGTGTAGCTAGTACATGTGTAACTAGTACATGTGTAACTAGTACATGTGTAGCTAGTACATGTGTAACTAGTACATGTGTAACTAGTACATGTGTAACTAGTACATGTGTAACTAGTACATGTGTAACTAGTACATGTGTAACATACGAATTTAGAGACTACATGATTTCAAAAAGACGGCGCATCATTCATTTGCTCTTTTAGAAAGGAGCTGAATGAAAACAATGCAGATCAATTGGCCACGAGCACGAGGAAACAACATTTTCAACGCTCTGACTCACTCAGAATACCTGATTTTGTCAGAAGAGTGCATGGTTTTAGGTGTTATTGCAGTGAAGGGCACATCATGCCTCCTCATTTTTTCCATAGGGCCTAGAGTCAATGGAGATGGTCTCTGTCTTCCAACAAGATTCGGCTCCATCCCATAAAGCTCTCAATATCCGGGATTGGATTCCCGAGAATTTTAAGGATCCTGTCACACCAAACTCAAGGCCTTCTAACTCACCAGACCTTGACTCTTTGAATTGTTACCTGTGGGGTGTCGTTGAAAACGAACTTAGCGAGAATCCCCATGACATCAAATCTTTTCTGATGGATGCAATAGCCCGAGCAATGGAGAACGTAAATAAAGACCACCTATGATTAAATTGGGTTGGAGCACTCTTGCCAGTTTTAAAATAAAAATTATAGCAAAGATAGCTGATTTAAAAATCATTTTAAGCCGATACTTTCAGGCATTAAAATGATTTTTGAATCAGCTTTTTTTGCTATCATTTTTATTTTAAAGAACACCTGATCAAAGCTTGCAGTCGCTCTCGGACTCGAATTGAGTCGGTGAGAGAAGCCGAAAGGTGATACTTAGAATAAAACATAGGTTAATACTTAGTTTGTCTTCTAAGCAAGAAATTGTAAATTTCAATGATTAGCAGTTTCATTTTCTGTTTTTCTAAAAGTGCGTAGGGTGTCCTTGATACCTTACACATCCGGCATTTACATATACACAGGGTGCTGCAAAATTGTTGATACAAACTTCGGCAACAGATAGTTAATATTGAAATAAGCACTATTTCATCAATGAGGAATGTACAAAAACCTCTTTGTTGTTTAGACATTATGCTTATGAACTTTTAAGACTCATAATTCGCAGCACGACGGCGAATTCGCAAAAGACAGGACCAAAGCGATAAGGAAAATCAGAATTGACAAATTTAAGCAGGATTGATGCCATATCCATTTATTCTTATTTGTAAAATGTCTAAAAACTCTTCACAAATTTCGAAACATTACCAGATTAAAGAAATTTTCAGAACTTTCTAATCAACATTCATAACCTCTAGTTTGAACCGTAATCATTTCTCAGTTAGCATTGTGACAGTGTACTGGTAAGATGAACCGCCTAACAAATGCAGAAATGGCTGATATGCATTTCGTCTATGGTTCTGCTGATGGTAATGCAAGACGTGCCGCAAGAATGTACCATGAACGTTATCCCAATAGACAGGTGGCTGTTCATCGATTATTCACTGCTTTGCACTGAAGATTGTATGAAAACGGAAGTTTCAGTACGAACAGAGTTAATGCTGGTCGCCCAAGTCTGGGCCACAAGGAAGGTGTGTTGGAACAATTCCGTCAAAACCCACGTACGAACACTCATGCCGCAGCAGCATCTATAATTCAAGATAACACTGCAGTGTAGCGGATATTGAATCTATACTATAATAAGAGCCGCGTCCGTCCGTCTCTCCGTCTGTCCGAAGCCAGCCGAAAGTGTGTGATGAGCGTATTTGTGATACAAGCTCCACCACAATATATTTTGACGGGCCGTGTTCACGAGACCTCATCAACTCACGAGAGATTGTATTTTTCAATTTCTTGCAGCCTTTTTCTCATTTCGCCCTCTTTTTATTTCAAATAAAGGGGGGGGGGTGGACTAGTAGGAATAATTTTCATCCGTATCACTTCCACAGAGTCCAGGGACCACTTCCTTTAGATTGTGCTCCTCGTGAAGGACTTGCGCAGTGGTTTTCGAACCAGGTGTTAGAAGATGCCCATTTTGCAGAACACGTGTTGTTCACGGATGAAGCTACCTTCAAACGTGATGGAATGTATTCCATAATTTTCATGAATGGCAAACGAACAACCCTCATGTCATCCATGAACATGGATACCAACATCGCTACACTGTCAGTGTTAGGGCAGGTATCGTTCATAATCAAGTCATTGGCCCATACATTCTGCCAGAGCGTCTCACCGGGAATGTTTACATAATCTTTCTTGAGAAAGTCCTTCCGGATTTATTGGCCGATGTGAGAAGAATGTGATTTCAGCATAATAGAGCTCGGGTACATTTTGCTGTGAATGTGAGACGTTTTCTTGACCTTCAATTTCCAAATCGATGGATTGGTCGTAATGGTCCTGTGTCCTGGCCGCCAAGATCTCCTGATCTAAATCCGTTAGATTTTTTTTCGGAGTAGATGAAAAGTCTTGTTTATGAAACACCTTTCGAGTCGGAAGAATATCTTGTCGCCAGAATTGCAGTCGCTGCTGGAGATATTGCTGAGATGCCTGCAGTCTTTGGCAACGTACGCAACTCCCTCTGACGAAGGTGTCGCACTTATCGATGCTCATGGTAGACATTTTGAACAATTACTGTAATGAGGTCCTCGCTACTAATAAGTTATCTGTTTTTAATTGGTTTTTAAATTTCCCTCTTGTGTAATGACAGAGCGTAGATAATAATCAGCGTTCTTATTTTACATATCAGGTTACCTTTAAAACGAAGCGTTTTTTTAATTCTATAGTTATACTAGTGTGCACGGCCCGCCAAAAATGACAGGATTCAATACCTTTCTTGAACAAACTTCCAGACACGGATGACAAACAAATATATCTATCCAACAGTACTCGTGATAAAATATATTATTGTACTTGCGCACTGGTGAAACTCGTATCACAGATACGTTCATTATGTCTATCCTTATGAGCGTGACCGAGAAATAGAAGAAGCGGACTCCAAACAAATAAACCAAGGGTATTGTTAGGTAGTAGCAGGACCCGTGGAAATTTCTCGGACAATGTCATCGTTAAGCTAAGTGGACCCGTGAAAAAATTCCGTCAGACAGATCCTATGTCATATCCTATGTTTCTTAAGAAGTGGACACCAAACGTATGAATAAATAAGTATAAATGTATAAATAAACACACAACGGGTATTATTAGGTTAGATAGTGATAGTTAAAGATGATGAAGAAATATAGATGATGATGAAGATGTATAAATGATAAAGAAATATGGATTATGAAGAGATTCAGATGATGAAAAGTATTGGATCTAAAACGCTCCCTGCCTGACCTTTTAAATTGCGTCCGTCCAGTCCCTCAAATTCCTTATGAATCGCTATTAACTGAATAAAAATAGATGTAGAATAAATATGGAATTAATACCTACAGATAAGATTAGATTAGACTGTTAAGCCTCCTTATCCGCTAAAAAAAAGCGTTCCGAAGAGAGGAAACGGAAAGCTACTATTTACTATGAAGATCAGCGAATGCGGAATCTATGCAGAAAAGGGATAAAAACAGAAAATCGAGAAAGAAGTTCATGAAACAAGATGAAAGTTGAAAAAGAAAGTAGTAGGTGCTGAAAAACAGGACAGCAGTGAACCGAAGAAGGTGGTCCTCAATATAACAAAAAAAAACTTGTATTTTTACAAAAAGAAGGCCTACCTAACTCCCAGCTCGGGCCCTCACATCATCTCTCTGGAAGTGCTAATTCTCACTGGTACAATAGTTGTATCCCCCTGAGGGGAATCTACAGAATAATTAATATTATTTATGCAATTAAGAATAACGACAGAATTAACATCTAAAAATAATTAGTAATATTTGATGAATTCATAATATCGATAGAATAACATCTACAATTTTGTATTCGTGGAATGTAGTTCCCCTGGCAACAAAGAGCTTTTGGTTTCGCCATAAGCATTTCATTTGGCTATTATGAAGCATTATTGGTAATCAACACTGTACTGTAGGATTTTCGGTTAATTTCTCTTGAAAATTCACGTACGTTTTTACGAGACAGATGGTAAATTTTGATGCGTGCAAATGATGCGTATGAATGGCGCGTATAAATGATGCGTATGAAGGGCGCGAACAAATGATTCGTACAAATGATGCATATGAATGGTGCGTACAAATGATGCGTATAAATGATGCGTATGAATGATGCGTATAAATGATGCGTATGAATGATGCGTATAAATGGTGCGTATAAATGGTGCGTATAAATGGTGCGTATAAATGTTGCGTATAAATGGTGGGTATGAATGATGTGTATAAATTATATTTATAAATTATGCGTATAAATGATGCAAATAGAAAACTATAACTGATGATAAATTTAAAATAAAATAATCGCTTCGTCAAATTTTTCCACTAAAATTACTGAAAATTGTAGTAATAAAAGTAATATTTATTATCGTTAGAATTTCAACAACCCTGATAAAATTTGTCATCTGAATTGTACCGAATGGAAAATTTCTTGTTTCATTTATTTCAAAATTCATTTGCTCATTTGTATGCTCGAAGCAGACAAATATTTTTACCTAGAAATATATTATATTTTAACTGTATTTATTGGAGCAGGTCCGATATATTTTGCCTGATTTCAATCTTACCTTTTCAAGGAAAACTTGAGTAAATTAAGTCTTCGGCGTATTTTCCGTGGAGTTTTTATTGATAGATATTGAGCCAAAGAAAACTTTTTATGGGGTGACAATTTCAGCTGAACATACGCCAACATAAACTTTGAACGCACATCCTCTACCTACTTCTATTGTTGTTTTCCACGAAAATTTCATACTTGAAATTTTAATAAACTCTTAAATGAATAGTTTATTCTAGTGAATGATCTAAGCACAATGACTATTAAAAAATAATCAAACATAAATTGTCAAAATTTTAGTCTCAGAGAAACACTCAAAATATAAAATAGCATGCCAACTCCCGCTACGCGTGATTTTGTAATTCATTTTTTATTTTTTATTGTCCCACCATGTAGACATATGTTACACAAAAAAAATCATCAGTCACTTAACTCCTATTCACAAGCCATGACTACCTAGAAATTAACAATTAAAATCCATCCTGCGTCCACCTGATTCTAAATATTTTAGACCTCTAGAATTACATGTTCAATGATAATGGGATGGCATGTTCATTAATAAGGTTAAAGTACCCAGCACCATTTAAATTGTTGTTGTAAAGTAACGGTCCAATCCAATTCAATATCCGCCAATTCCGGACCAAACGAACACTTTCTCCTGAAAAATAGGTGCCTTCTGTTGAAATAGCATTTGTTGAAAACTGTTCATCGAAAAATATAGTAGAAAAAGAAAATAAATGCCTAAAAGAAGGAATAAAAGTAAGAATAAAAATGTCGAAACGAATAAAAAATAGGAATAGAAGTCGAAAACAACAAAACAATTTGTTGAACTGCGTTCAATGACGAAAACTCTTCAAAAAACTAAAATGCAGCAAATAGATTTGAATTATATTATTTTATTTTGGGTTCCGTATTTCGATGGACAACCTGTACATTTAGAAACCAACTTAATTATATGATTTTCCTGCACTATCAAACAATTGTTCTGGAACAACTTGCTCATTGCTCTAATTTCGTGTACGCATCTTAATCGCTAATATAGGACAAAAGATTTTCTGCACGGGTACAGGGCACGGGTACAGGGCACGGGTACAGGGCACGGGTACAGGGCACGGGTACAGGGCACGGGTACAGGGCACGGGTACAGGGCACGGGTGCAGGGCACGGGTGCAGGGCACGGGTGCAGGGCACGGGTGCAGGGCATGGGTATAGGGCACGGGTGCAGGGCACGGGTACAGGGCACGGGTGCAGGGCACGGGTGCAGGGCATGGGTATAGGGCACGGGTGCAGGGCACGGGTACAGGGCACGGGTGCAGGGCACGGGTGCAGGGCACGGGTGCAGGGCACGGGTGCAGGGCACGGGTGCAGGGCACGGGTGCAGGGCACGGGTACAGGACACGGGTACAGGGCACGGGTACATGGCACGGGTACAGGGCACGGGTACAGGGCACGGGTACAGGGCATGGGTACAGGGCACGGGTACAGGGCACGGGTACAGGGCACGGGTACAGAGCACGGGTACAGGGCACGGGTACAATATAAAAACTCACGCCGTCATTTTTGACTACAAAATTCCCTGTTGACTTGTTGAAGATGATCACCGGCAACAGTTCCTGTCAACGACTCCATGTGTCTACTGAACAAAAAAATCCGTTGAGTTGAGTGTGTCAAAAACTTGTTGATAGAAAACTGTTGACGGAGAGAGAAAGAAGATGGCAGTGGGTGGCAAAGCAGGTGGCAGGGCAGGCGGCAGGGCAGGCGGCAGGGCAGGTGGCAGGGCAGGTGGCAGGGCAGGTGGCAGGGCAGGTGGCAGGGCAGGTGGCAGGGCAGGTGGCAGGGCAGGTGGCAGGGCAGGTGGCAGGGCAGGTGGCAGGGCAGGTGGCAGGGCAGGTGGCAGGGCAGATGGCAGGGCAGATGGCAGGGCAGGTGGCAGGGCAGGTGGCAGGGCAGGTGGCAGGGCAAGTGGCAGGGCAGGTGGCAGGGCAGGTGGCAGGGCAAGTGGCAGGGCAGGTGGCAGGGCAGATGGCAGGGCAGGTGGCAGGGCAGGTGGCAGGGCAGGTAGCAGGGCAGGGAAGGTGGCAGGGCAGGTGGCGGGGCAGGTGGCGGGGCAGGTGGCAGGGCAGGTGGCAGGGCAGGTGGCAGGGCAGGTGGCAGGGCAGGTGGCGGGGCAGATGGCGGGACAGATGGCAGAGCAGGTGGCAGGGCAGGTGGCAGGGCAGGTGGCAGGGCAGATGGCAAGGCAGATGGCAAGGCAGGTGGCAGGGCAGGTGGCAGGGCAGGTGGCAGGGCAGGTGGCAGGGCAGGTGGCAGGGCAGGTGGCAGGGCAGGTGGCAGGGCAGGTGGCAGGGCAGGTGGCAGGGCAGGTGGCAGGGCAGGTGGCAAGGCAGGTGGCAAGGCAGGTGGCAGGGAAGGTGGCAGGGAAGGTGGCAGGGAAGGTGGCAGGGCAGGTGGCAGGGCAGGTAGTAAGGCAGGTGGCAGGGCAGGTTGCAGGGCAGGTGGCTAGGCAGGTGGCAAGGCAGGTGGCGGGGCAGGTGGCAGGGCAGGTGGCAAGGCAGGTGGCAGGGCATGTGGCAGGGCAGGTGGCAGGGCAGGTGGCAGGGCAGGTGGCAGGGCAGGTGGCAGAGCAGGTAGTAAAGCAGGAGACAGGGCAGGTGGCAGGCGGAGGGTTGCAGGGCAGGTGGCAGGTGGCAGGGCAGGTGGCAGGGCAGGTTGCATGGCAGGTGGCAGCGCAGGTGACAGGTTGCAAGGCAGGTGGCATGGCAGTTGGCAGAGCAGGTGGCAGGCGGCAGGTGGCAGGGCAGGTGGCTGGGCAGGTGGCAGGGCAGGGCAGGTGGCAGGGGAGGTGGCAGGTGGCAGGGCAGGTGGCAGGTGGCAGGGCAGGTGGCAGGTGGCAGGTGGCAGGTGGCACACAGCCCTGGGCCAGTGCCAGTTTCCTCACTCCGACGCAAGGAATATCATCGACACCGCACGAGGAAATGTCACCGATATTGGCAACACTGTTTCCTGTTCCTTCACTAGATTAGGTTTTAGTGCTGACTAGATACGACTTTAGTGCTGACTAGATACGACTTCAGTGCTAACTAGATTAAGTTTTAGTGCCGACTAGATACGGCTTTAGTGCTGACTAGATTGAGTTTTAGTGCTGACAGGAGTAGATTTCATGGCTGAATAGACTAGGTTTTAATCCTGATTAGATTAGGCTTGAATCCTCACTAGATATGGTTTTATGGCTGACTAGATATTTGGTTTCAGTGCTGACTAGTTATTAGTTTTCAGTGCTGACTAGATATTTGGTTTCAGTGCTGACTAGATTAGCTTTTTACTGATGACAACGAAGACAACGAAGGGTCTCATGTCATGAGACGATATTACATACATTTGATTTTTCGCTACGAAGGCATACACATGCTCAAGTCTGCGTGTAAGTAGATGCGTGCGTTGCGGCGTCTTTTGTTAAGGAATAACGGGATATATATTGTGTCGCGCGGGATATATATTGTTAGCTGGGGTACGCCTGGGGTACGCCTGGGGTACGCCTGGGGTACACCTGGGGTACGCCTGGGGTACGCCTGCAGTACGCCTAGAGTACACCTGGGGTACGCCTGGGGTACGCCTGGGGTACACCTGGGGTACGCCTGGGGTATGCCTGGAGTATGCCTGGGGTACACCTGGGGTACGCCTGGGGTATGCCTGGGGTAAACCTGGGGTGCGCCTGGGGTACGCCTGGGGTACGCCTGGGGTACACCTGGGGTACGCCTGGGGTATGCCTGGGGTACACCTGGGGTACGCCTGGGGTATGCCTGGGGTAAACCTGGGGTGCGCCTGGGGTACACCTGGGGTACGCCTGGGGTATGCCTGGGGTATGCCTGGGGTACACCTGGGGTACGCCTGGGGTATGCCTGGGGTACGCCTGGGGTACACCTGGGGTACACCTGGGGCACGCCTGGGGTACGCCTGGGGTATACCTGGGGTAAACCTGGGGTGCGCCTGGGGTATGCCTGGGTGGGGTAAACCTGGGGTGCGCCTGGGGTACGCCTGGGGTACGCCTGGGGTACACCTGGGGTACGCCTGGGGTATGCCTGGGGTACACCTGGGGTACGCCTGGGGTATGCCTGGGGTAAACCTGGGGTGCGCCTGAGGTACACCTGGGGTATGCCTGGGGTATGCCTGGGGTATGCCTGGGGTACACCTGGGGTACGCCTGGGGTATGCCTGGGGTACGCCTGGGGTACGCCTGGGGTACACCTGGGGCACGCCTGGGGTACGCCTGGGGTACACCTGGGGTACACCTGGGGTACTCCTGGGGTACGTCTGAGGTACAACCGGGGTAAACTTGGGATACACCTGGGGTACACCTGGGGTAAACTTGGGGTACACCTGGGGTACACCTGGGGTACACCTGGGGTACACCTGGGGTACACTTGGGGTACACCTGGGGTACACCTGGGGTTCACCTGGGGTACACCTGGGGTACACTTGGGGTACACCTGGGGTACACCTGAGGTACACCTGGGGTACACCTGGGGTACACCTGGGGTACACCTGGGGTACACCTGGGGTACACTTGGGGTACACCTGGGGTACACCTGGGGTTCACCTGGGGTACACCTGGGGTACACTTGGGGTACACCTGGGGTACACCTGAGGTACACCTGGGGTACACCTGGGGTAAGTAACATTTCCCTAGGTGGGGTCCACACTTATTCAACTGTGACGATAAATGAAAAAAATGAGGACATTTAGATGCTTTTGTTATTTTTGGAAGCCAAATTTGTTTTCTTTTGTTGTTCTTGAAAGCGACGTATTTTTGTTTCCTTCTGTTCTTTTTAAGAGTGAAATTTGTTATTTCTTTCTCTTGGTTTTGCAAGCGATTTTTTTCATATCCTTCTGTTGGTTTTAACAGCAATTTTTTATAATTGAAAGTTTGCTTTCTTTTTTCTTGCACGAGAAAGTGAATTATTTTCCTTTCTCATCCAAAGCGCACGTGCCGCTTATTTGTTACTGAAAGAGAAATTTTTCCTAAAGCCATTAGCGTGAGCGTGACTTGCGAACGTTGTCACCGAAAGCTTGCCAAAGCGCGCAAGTACATCAATATAATTATATAAATACTTAGGTGAACTACGAATTGATGAATTTGAAACTAAGTTTATGAAGTTTAAGAGAGTGAAATTCATGAACAACTATATTAATTCATCTCACAACGATAGTCCTTCATTTACTTGCACTTAGTTGAAGAAGCTCTTAGAAATTTTCGAGCACTGGACACCAAAGATGTGACCGCAATAAGGTATGCCATAATCAAACAATCGTAAATAACAATTAGCAGCAGGAAAACTGTTAAATTTATTATTGAACAACCGATACTCCACAATAAATGTCAGGAAGAAGTGCAATCACCAAATCACCAACAACTAAAAATCAACAACACAAAAATCTCAGTCACCAAACCCTCGATAATTCAAAATAAACGGCAGTGAATCTACAACAATTATAGAACAACAGAATCAACAACAACAACAACAGAAAAATTACCATTTCCGAACCATCGCCAATCAAAAATCAACATCATGAACTAATGCTATCATCCACTAATCAACAATAGCTAGTTACCTCCGCATAATTAGGAATAAAACAAAAAAATTCACGAGCGAACGCCAAGTCGGAAGGGTTTGCCAAATGTGCGGGCGTTTACGGGGTGACCTTGTGGTGATGCAGTGGTGGTGCAGTGATGGTGCAGTGGTGGTGCAGTGGTGGTGCAGTGATGGTGCAGTGGTGGTGCAGTGATGGTGCAGTGGTGGTGCAGTGGTGGTGCAGTGGTGGTGCAGTGGTGGTGCAGTGATGGTGCAGTGGTGGTGCAGTGGTGGTGCAGTGGTGGTGCAGTGGTGGTGCAGTGGTGGTGCAGTGGTGGTGCAGTGGTGGTGCAGTGGTGGTGCAGTGATGGTGCAGTGGTGGTGCAGTGGTGGTGCAGTGGTGGTGCAGTGGTGGTGCAGTGATGGTGCAGTGGTGGTGCAGTGGTGGTGCAGTGGTGGTGCAGTGATGGTGCAGTGGTGGTGCAGTGGTGGTGCAGTGGTGTTGCAGTGGTGGTGCAGTGATGGTGCAGTGATGGTGCAGTGGTGGTGCAGTGGTGGTGCAGTGGTGGTGCAGTGGTGGTGCAGTGGTGGTGCAGTGATGGTGCAGTGGTGGTGCAGTGGTGGTGCAGTGGTGGTGCAGTGATGGTGCAGTGGTGGCGCAGTGGTGGTGGTGCATTGGTGGTGCTGTGGTGGTGCAGTGGTGGTGGTGCAGTGGTGGTGGTGCAGTGGTGGTGGTGCAGTGGTGGTGCAGTGGTGGTGGTGTGGTGGTGCTGTGGTGGTGCTGTGGGGTGCTGTGGTGGTGCAGTGGTGGTGCAGTGGTGGTGTTGTGGTGGTGCAGTGGTGGTGCTGTGGTGGTGCTGTGGTGGTGCAGTGGTGGTGCAGTGGTGGTGCAGTGGTGGTGCAGTGGTAGTGGTGCAGTGGTGGTGCAGTGGTGGTGCTGTGGGGGTGCAGTGGTGGTGGTGCAGTGGTGGTGCAATGGTGGTGCAGTGGTGGTGCTGTGGTGGTGCTGTGGTGGTGCTGTGGGGTGCTGTGGTGGTGCAGTGGTGGTGCTGTGGTGGTGCTGTGGTGGTGCTGTGGTGGTGCTGTGGGGTGCTGTGGTGGTGCTGTGGGGGTGCAGTGGTGGTGCTGTGGTGGTGCTGTGGTGGTGCAGTGATGGTGCTGTGGCAGTGGTGCAGTGGTGGTGCAGTGGTGGTGCAGTGGTGGTGCAGTGGTGGTGCAGTGGTGGTGCAGTGGTGGTGAAGTGGTGGTGCAGTGGTGGTGCAGTGGTGGTGCAGTAGTGGTGGTGCAGTGTTGGTGCAGTGGTGGTACAGTGGTGGTGCTGTGGTGGTGCAGTGGTGGTGCAGTGGTGGTGCAGTGGTGGTGTTGTGGTGGTGCTGTGGTGGTGGTTCAGTCTTGGTGCAGTGGTGGTGCAGTTTTGGTGCAGTGGTGGTGCAGTGGTGGTGCAGTGGTGGTGCAGTGGTGGTGGTGTAGTGGTGGTGCAGTGGTGGGGCAGTGGTGGGGCAGTGGTGGTGCAGTGGTGGTGCAGTGGTGGTGCAGTGGTGGTGCAGTGGTGGTGCAGTGGTGGTGCAGTGGTGGTGCAGTGGTGGTGCAGTGGTGGTACAGTGGTGGTGCAGTAGTGGTGCTGTGGTGGTGCAGTGGTGATGCAGTGGTGGTGCTGTGGTGGTGCAGTGGTGGTGCTGTGGTGGTGCTGGGGTGGTGCAGTGGTGGGGCAGTGGTGGTGCAGTGGTGGTGCAGTGGTGGAGCAGTGGTGGAGCAGTGGTGGTGCAGTGGTGGTGCAGTGGTGGTGCAGTGGTGGTGCAGTGGTGGTGCAGTGGTGGTGCAGTGGTGGTGCAGTGGTGGTGCAGTGGTGGAGCAGTGGTGTAGCAGTGGTGGGGCAGTGGTGGTGCAGTGGTGGTGCAGTGGTGGAGCAGTGGAGGGGCACTGGTGGTGCAGTGGTGGAGCAGTGGTGGGGCAGTGGTGGTGCAGTGGTGGTGCAGTGGTGGAGCAGTGGTGGTGCAGTGGTGGGGCAGTGGTGGGGCAGTGGTGGTGCAGTGGTGGTGCACTGGTGGGGCAGTGGTGGTGCAGTGGTGGTGCTGTGGTGGTGCAGTGGTGGTGCAGTGGTGGGGCAGTGGTGGTGCAGTGGTGGTGCTGTGGTGGTGCAGTGGTGGTGCAGTGGTGGGGCAGTGGTGGTGCAGTGGTGGTGCTGTGGTGGTGCTGGGGTGGTGCAGTGGTGGGGCAGTGGTGGTGCAGTGGTGGGGCAGTGGTGGTGCAGTGGTGGTGCAGTGGTGGTGCAGTGGTGGTGCAGTGGTGGGGCAGTGGTGGTGCAGTGGTGGTGCAGTGGTGGTGCAGTGGTGGTGCAGGGGTGGTGCAGTGGTGGTGCAGTGGTGGTGCAGTGGTGGTGCAGTGGTGGTGCAGTGGTGGTGCAGTGGTGGTGCAGGGGTGGTGCAGTGGTGGGGCAGTGGTGGTGCAGTGGTGGGGCAGTGGTGGTGCAGTGGTGGTGCAGTGGTGGTGCAGTGGTGGTGCAGTGGTGGTGCAGTGGTGGTGCAGGGGTGGGGCAGTGGTGGTGCAGTGGTGGGGCAGTGGTGGTGCAGTGGTGGTGCAGTGGTGGTGCAGTGGTGGTGCAGTGGTGGGGCAGTGGTGGTGCAGTGGTGGGGCAGTGGTGGTGCAGTGGTGGTGCAGTGGTGGTGCAGTGGTGGGGCAGTGGTGGTGCAGTGGTGGTGCAGTGGTGGTGCAGTGGTGGTGCAGTGGTGGTGCAGGGGTGGTGCAGTGGTGGTGCAGTGGTGGTGCAGGGGTGGTGCAGTGGTGGTGCAGTGGTGGTGCAGTGATGGTGCAGGGGTGGTGCAGGGGTGGTGCAGTGGTGGTGCAGTGGTGGTGCAGGGGTGGTGCAGTGGTGGTGCTGTGGTGGTGCAGTGGTGGTGCAGAAACAACTCATTCGATCAAATCTCATAGAACTTGCCGATGGTGAAACTATTACACACAAGCATGTCAATAACATTAATTATACCCCAGAAATAATAACAATAACAATATACCAGTAACAGTAACACCGTTGATTACATTATAAGCTAATAACTTCAATAAAGTCACACACGCACACACGCACACACACTCACACATACGAACGTGCACACACGCACACAAACTGACACGCACGCACACACACACACACACACAAAACACACACACACACACACGCACGCGCACACACACACACGTACGTTACGTTTTCATCCTCCCCAGTGTTGCGGTCAGGTTACGTGTGCGTGCTCCCACCAACGTGTATGGGCTTCTACGCACATGGACGTACGCGTATCTCTGCGTATGCATATGCTATATATACTATACCTAAAATATAAATATAATATATAATTATAAATATAGAGTACATATAAAGTACATGTATATACTATATATTTCAGAGATACTAGATATGTACGTACGTTCTCTATACGTATATGTTACATATTTCATAGAATATATAGGTATATATATATATATATTTTATATACTATATATATCTATCTAGTAAATACAGTATACACTATATAAAATTTACACATATATACTATATACATATATATATACTGTATATTAATACATTACTTCTATTTTATTTAATTCTGAAATCCCACATTGGCATTTTGGAGTCAGGTCCCAAAGTAGGCAAATATGAATGCCCGAACTATATTAAACTAAACTGAATGAAACCTAATTCAGTTAATGCTAAATTAACTCTAAATGGAAGTTAAATTTAGGCTAATTTAACGCTAAAATAATGCCAAATTAAGCCTAAAGCTAAAATAAAAATAAATTACAGCTAAATTAGAACTAAATTTAGGCTAAACTTGAGGTTAATTAAAGCTTAATTTATATATATTAAAGCTAAATTAAATCTAATTTAAGACTAAATTAAAGTTAAATTAAGATTGAATTAAAGTTAAATTAAAACTGAATCGAAGCCACATTTAGGTTCAATTAAAGCTAAATTGAAGCCAAATTAAAGCTTCGATCAATAATACACTGGTGAGTCTCCTAACTTTTGAACTTCTTTTCCCACCCAAAAATTTACCTCAACCTTAACATTTAATCAAAAACTTGAGATCGAGCCAAACCCCTTCCTACCTTCACTTCCTCTCATACAATAATAAAAAATTATTATTATTAAAATGCCAACAATTTTCATTCAAAATAAGTACTCAAGTTTAGAGTTTGGCCTAAATTTAAAGCACTCTTCAAACTTAAAGTTATGTCATAACCCAAAATTTTTGTAATTTTGACCCATAACTTACCAAGGTGACCGCGACGGGTTAAACTGAAGTTCAACATTCAACTCGAACATAAAGTCAATTGTGGTGCGCCATTTTGAAAATAGCAAACATCAACTGGATCGTGCCTTCATTTAGCTTTAAGTATTATTGAAAATTGAGTTTGTGACTATTGGTCGGTCAGCAGCGTTGTGAAAATTGTCTCTGTGTACCACCGGTGGCGCACGTCGCCACCAACGCGTTAACCCCACTGAACCCTGTCAACCCCACTGGACCCTGTCAACCCCACTGGACCCTGTCAACCCCACCGGACCCTGTCAACCCCACTGGACCCTATCAACCCCACCGGACCCTGTCAACCCCATTGAACTCTACAAACCCCACTCGACCCTGTAACTTGGACCCCAATATTGACACGATCCCTGCGTATTTTACCACATGTGCACTACTCGGTAAATTACTAATTCACGTACCGGTATAAATGAACGACATTTCATCAGTTCCGCGTCCTTCTTAGGAAAAAAAAGTTACCAAACGATGTGATATGTTATCGTGCGATGGTTTTTTCATATCTCATTGGAAGGATAAAAATTGTATTCGAGCAGTTAAGTCGAAATCTTTATTCTGCTACTTGCAACTGAACCAAACCAAGCGTCAACAACCGCGGAAGCGCAGTGAACGTGCTGGTCTGAACACGTTCACAAAACACACATCACTGACCATCATTGACCCATCATAGCGCTACGACGTCGATATAAAAAGTTTTTTTCGTGTATTTCAATACAACTTATGCCTGGAAACATGTTAATAAAACGATGCTTGTGTGAGTATTATGATAAAATACTTTTACATTGCGTTATGAAAACTTCAGGTTAGACAAAGTAAAATTATCGAACCCAAAATGAATTATTTTCATCAGAAATTTAATTGAAGCGAGAACTATGCAGAATCATACTGAGTGGAAACAGTAAAAAGTCAAAAAGTCAAAGCTCAATTTATAAAGGCAAATTCAATTTTTCATACGTTCATAAAAATTTTGGTAAACACGTAGTAATATTTCCGATATACATTTCAATTGACACGAGGAAATTCAGAATCCCATAAGCGTTGTGTAACCTACACAACACCCAGCACATGTGTGAACACACCTCCAGCCTACGCAACTTACGTCCAATTTTGAACATCACGAAAAATTAGAAATAATTTTTTTTCTAATTTAAGACAATTAATTCTACAATTTCTTTATTCAATAAATTTCCCATGTTCATTTCTCCATTTAACCAATGAACATGATTTGCTTATAATGAATATGATTCTCTTTTAATAAACACGATTTTCTTTTGATAAACATGATTTTCTGTTATCGAACATAATTTTTTTTGATAAACATAATTTTCTGTTATCGAGCTCGATTTCCTTTTAATGAACATGATTTTCTGTTTTGAACATGATTTTAATGCCGATAATTTTTTTAATGCTCAATTATATAACCTGGAACGATTAAGGAAATTCACAATTAATTCCATTAAACGCTTTCATATTACTTCCTCTTGCTAACGAACTAAATCATTGTAGTCGATTTGTATTAAATGCAATATGTTTATTGAAATAAGTTGTCTAATTTTTTATATGATTTAAATTTTAATGATGTATAGCATATTTACATGTATATTTTTATTAGAAGAAACTTCATTCAAATGCTAAAAAATTAAAAAATAAAACCAATGAATTCCCATAGCAAATTTATACAAGCAAAAAACAGAAGAACATAAATCGTTTCGGAATTTACACAAAAATAATTGCTTTGCTCATTTCTTAATAAAATAATTTCCTGGAATTAAATTTTTAAATTAATTTCAAAAAATTAATAATATCTTTGAAAACATTATAATAACAAAAATTACATGTTAACTGAGATGATCTAATGTGTATGGTGATTATATAAGTAGTAATTAAAGAATAGTAATTGAACTACAGACTTTGCTTAAATGTTCATAGTTGTTTCTTCCTAAGTTATAGATACGAAATTGCATGCGACTCTTCAGAAAACTTCTGTCATTAACAAAATGGGGGAATTTTCCAACATTAATTTCAACAATTATTAAATAAAAACACAGCTTCCTTTAAATTAAATCGACATATGTTGAGTAAGATGAATCATTTTTCTTTGAATAGTTTGAATAAGTTTTAGAAAAACGTTTCCTTCGCTCAAAATCAACAATATTCGCCAGAATATCCAGTGTACACAGTACACAGTAGCCAGTATACAGGCCCCGCAACACACACTACACAGGTCTCAAGAGTGTGCAGTGCAGTGTGCAGTGTGCAGTGTGCAGTGTGCAGTGTGCAGTGTGCAGTGTGCAGTGTGCAGTGTGCAGTGCAGTGTGCAGTGCAGAGTGCAGTGCAGTGCGGTGGGGGGTACGCTAGACTATCGTTCTCGGTGCCAACGTCTCCTTCTTTGCCAAGAATGTGGGAAACAAAAGAACAAAACAGCTGTACAGCTGCATTGCAGCTGTATACTGTGTTTGTGCAGGTGTACGGAAGGAACACACTGCACTTGCACACAGCAACTCTACACTGCAAAGCAGCTGTTCGCTACAGCTGTACCCAGCAGTTGCACCCGACAGCTGTACACAGCAGCTGTACCCGGCAGCTGCGCACAGCAGCTGCACCCGACACTTGTACACAGCAGCTGTACACAGCAGCTGCACCCGACAGCTGTACCCGACAGCTGTACACTACAGCTGAACACAGCAGCTGCACCCGACAGCTGCACCCGACAGCTGTACACTACAGCTGTACACATCAGCTGTAAACTACAGCTGTACAAAGCAGCTGTACACTACAGCTGCACAATACGCATGCCGCGCAATAGTTTCTTATTAAGGAAAAATTAAATTTTATTTTTCCACCGAAAATTTCTTAATATTACAATTTTAAAATTCGTCGATTTGCGTTTTAGAATTTGAAATTGTTTTATGTTGGAGTTTATGCAAATTTTCAGCATCTAAAAATTTTACAATATTAAAATCTCATAATTTTGATATTTTGCAATATTAGAATTTGACGATTTAAGATGTTTTCACTTCTAGAATTTCTCAAATTCTCACGAGTTTGAGGTAATAGCATCAGGTCGTACCATAAGTCCTGTCCGCTTTCATTGCGTCACGAGTCTAAACTTTTGTTACAGAGAAGGTATAAAGTTGTGGTCTATTCTGCGAGACAATATAACTATATTGCGGTCTTTCATACACGTTGCAGAGGAATTCATTTAAAATGAAAAGTAAGGTTAAAATTGTTGTACGTATAGTCATTTTATTAATAAAAATAGTAAAGTCTAAATGAATAAAATTGGACGTTTCGGACTAAACAGTTCATCTTCAGCAAAAGGAAAAGAATTCCACCAAAAAAACAAAACGAATGTGAGTAAATTAAAACTACACTTTACAAAAGAATACTACATTATAGACAGAAAATAGTCGTAGATCTTAAAATAAAAACAAAAAATAGAACGATTAAAAACCTAAACCAATGATCACAGATTTGCGACGAGAAGAGGAAAAGCACTTTGAGTATCATTTAGAGGGGGTCTGAGCTTAAAAATATATAGCGACTCGAGGATGCGTAAATCAATCATGTGAGGAGCACCTGCTAGGATTTTAAAATGATTCACGGAAACAGGGACGTTACAGTTTTCAGCATGGGATCGAACAGAGGGCAGTGGAGGGGAACCAAGAGGACGACCGGTTCTACAGCTGCGCCCAGCATGCTCGGCTACTCTGGACATAAGAGTACGACAGGTGGAACCTATGTACTGTGATTCACAACATGAACAACTAAACTGGTAAACCACAGAGGAGCGCAAAGCAGTATTTCAGCCATCAAGATAGCCCTCGAGAGGGTCGTCCTGTTGAGTTTGACGCAGCTTTATTGGAGGCAACCCTTGAAGCTAATCCTGCAGTATCCATAAGGCAATTGAGCGCTAAACTTCATGTGAGTGGAATGACAATGCAACGTCACTCAAAGAAGCTGGGAAAGAAATCCAAACTTGGGAAGTGGGTTCCTTGTGACCTCTCCGTTGTTGAGCGTCTGCAGCGCGTGAATGTCTGCGTATCTTAGCGTTCCCGCTAACTGCATGAACCTTTTCTGGATAAATTAAATACCAGAGATGAAGAGTGAATTATGTTGAGCAATGTTAAACGTCACATCAATGGTTAGATCGACATGCAAAACCGCAATCACATCCAAAACCAGTACTACAACTAAAGAAACTTTTGTTTTATGTTTGGTGGAATATGAGAGGAAATATCCACTATGGGCTTCTTGAAAGCAACCAAACAATCAATACAGAACTGTACTATCAGGATCTGCAAAGACTAAATACCGCTTTAAGAAGGAAGCGCCCAGCTTTGGTCAATCGAAAGGGCGTCATCCTTCAGCACGACAATGCGCGTCCTCACACAGCACGAATGACTTTGGACACAACTGAAACTCTGAAATGGGAAACATTGATGCTTCCGCCATATTCTCCAGATATTTCTCCTTCAGACTTCCATCTCTTTATGAGTCTAGACAATCATTTAAGGGTTAAAATTTTGGAAGGCAAAAACAACATTAAAATAAATTAGAGCTCTTTTTTAATTCAAAAGCGAAAGATTTCTATGAACGAGGCGTTAGAAAATTTGTCAGTGAGTAGTCAGAAGTTATTACTAACGATGGAGAATATGTTGTTGAATAAATGAATGTTACTTGATATGTGTTTACTATCCCTATCATACAAGTAAAAAACGGACAGAACTAATGGTACTAGCTAATATTTTCAAGGAAAATTTTGAGGTGATTTTACAATATTGCCGCAAATCAAATAATTTCCGTTTGCACATTTTCACAAAATTGTACAAAACAAAATTTTGCAACAAATTTTTGCCTCATTGGAAGCTTTTATACGATGTATGTAACATCTCAGAAAATATAAACTTTCACAATTTTAAAATTTTTCACGCGCTTGAAAGCGTTACTTTGACGCTCCATTTCGCAACTCATGCTTTTTGAAATTACTATGACGCGAAATCTCGTAATTCAGGAATTCGAAAACTTCACAACTTTTTACCCGTTCGAAAGCATGGTAAACGCGTTAGATCGTTCACTTGGACGCGTCATTCAACGTTTGTTTACCAACGCGCGCTGCAGCTGTTCTTTTAACATCCCTTTCCAGGGGTGAGTTGAAGGTTAAATGGGTCGATTTTTGGGGTTAAATTGACGGTAAGAAAGACGGATTTTCTCACTGAATTGACGGTTAAATAGACGGATTTTCTCACTGAATTGACGGTTAAATAGACGGGTTTTCTCACTGAATTGACGGTTAAATAGACGGGTTTTCTCACTGAATTGACGGTTAAATAGACGGGTTTTCTCACTGAATTGACGGTTAAATAGACGGGTTTTCTCACTGAATTGACGGTTAAATAGACGGATTTTCTCACTGAATTGACGGTTAAATAGACGGGTTTTCTCACTGAATTGACGGTTAAATAGACGGGTTTTCTCACTGAATTGACGGTTAAATAGACGGGTTTTCTCCCTAAATTAACGGTTAAATAGACTGGTTTTCTTACTGAATTGACGGTTGCATAGACGGGTTTTAAATGTATGTAACTGTATGTTTGTATTTCAATGTAACGGGAAAAACAAGACTGGAAAACCGAAACTTTGATTAAACTAACTACTTAAATAGTTGAAAATTTAATGAATTAATTAATTAATTAATTAACTAGTTACTTATTTCATAATTAATGAAATAGATAATCACTTAAATAATTTATTGATTAAACAATTATTCATTTCATTAATTTATTTAAATTGATTACAGTTAAAAAAATGCGACATACGTTTTCCCAAAAATGTAACATGTTTTTCTAAGTGCGCAAAATTGCCCCAACTGTCCCGGACCTCATCTGGCTGACCTCAAAACGAGCTCTCGAGTACAAGTTCCCGAATTGTGACATCAAAAAATTGGAACCTCGGAATGATGAATGTAAAATAAATTCAGTATTAGCTAAACACGCTTACAATGAGGAACAGAACCCCATACGAGCTCTGTAATGAATTTCTACGGCACGGGATGTGAATTTAATCCTTCCTTCCTTAATTTAGTCCTCCCTCCCATAATTTAATCTTTCCTTAATTTAATCCTTCTTTCCTTAATTTAATCCTTCTGTCCTTAATTTAGTCCTCCCTCCCATAATTTAATCTTTCCTTAATTTAATCCTTCTTTCCTTAATTTAATCCTTCTGTCCTTAATTTAGTCCTCCCTCCCATAATTTAATCTTTCCTTTATTCAATCCTTCTTTCCTTAATTTAATCCTTCTTTCCTTAATTTAATCCTTCCTTCCTTAATTTAGTCCTCCCTCCCATAATTTAATCTTTCCTTAATTCAATCCTTCTTTCCTTAATTTAATCCTTCTTTCCTTAATTTAATCCTTCCTTCCTTAATTTGGTCCTACCTCCCATAATTTAATCTTTCCTTAATTTAATCCTTCTTTCCTTAATTTAATCCTTCTGTCCTTAATTTAGTCCTCCCATAATATATTATCTTTCCTTAATTTAATCCTTTTTTTCCTTAACTTTATCCTTTCTTAATTCTATTTTCCCTTTTTAATTGTATCCTTTCTTCCTAAATTTAATCCTCTTTTAATTTCATTTTCACTTCCTCAAATTAATCCTTCCTTCCTTTCTTAATTTAATCTTTCTTTCCTTAGTTTAATCCTTTTTTCCTTGATTTGATCCTTCCTTCCTCAATTTTATCCTTCCTTTCTCAATTGAATCCTTTCTTCTTTAACTTAATCCTTCTTTCTTTAATTTGATCCTTCCTTCCTTAAATGCAACACAAGGATCATTCCAATCAACATCTACTGATCATTCCTTTCATCACCCCGTATCAACTGATCATTCCCTTCATCATCCCGTATCTACTGATCATTCCTTTCATCACCCCGTATCTACGGATCATTCCCTTCATCACCCCGTATCAACGGATCATTCCCTTCATCCCCCCGTATCTACTGATCATTCCTTTCATCCCCCCGTATCTACTGATCATTCCTTTCATCACCCCGTATCAACTGATCATTCCCTTCATCACCCCGTATCTACGGATCATTCCCTTCATCACCCCGTATCTACGGATCATTCCCTTCATCACCCCGTATCTACGGATCATTCCCTTCATCACCCCGTATCAACTGATCATTCCCTTCATCACCCCGTATCTACGGATCATTCCCTTCATCACCCCGTATCTACGGATCATTCCCTTCATCACCCCGTATCTACGGATGATTCCCTTCATCATCCCTCATTATTTCACGGAATAATTCTCTTGGACAAAATATATTTAAGTAACTTCCCTTATTTTCAGCTATTCCTTCTTTTCTTCACGCGAAGAATTTGCTTTTTAACCCATAAAACACATTTAAAAATAAAACTATTGATGCATCAATTATATTTAAGCTTCGTGTAAAATATTTTTATTTCTTGCGGTAGGTAGAGGTCTAGCAGTGTTCACCGAGAAGTGTTGTAATTAGTAACCCTATGTCTCTCAATTAACAAATTATTGTCCTGCAATGGGCCAATCAACGTTTATTACTTCTAGGAAAAACGCATCTTACGACTTGCGAATGAAAGTTTTACGACTAGTAAATAAAATGAACTATAAATGAATAGTTCATTTCATTGAACTATTTATTCATTGAATAGTCGTCTATAGTAAATGAACTATAGACGCCTATAAAATGAACGTCTTACGACTAGTGGATGAATGTCTTATGACTATAAAATGTACCTCTGACGACTAGTAAATAAATGTCATATAACTAGTAAATTAATGTTATATAACTAGTAAATAAATGTCATATAACTAGTAAATTAATGTTATATAACTAGTAAATTAATGTTATATAACTAGTCAATTAATGTTATATAACTAGTAAATTAATGTCATATAACTAGTCAATTAATGTTATGTAACTAGTAAATTAATGTCATATAACTAGTCAATTAATGTTATGTAACTAGTAAATTAATGTCTTATGACGATGAAATAAAAGTTTTGCGACTTCTAAATGATTGCCACACAATTAGCACACAGACGTTCTACAATCAATGGGAAATAGCCCCATAATTAGTTACTAATTAACCCATTAGATAAATTATTGCCTCATAATTAGTAACTAATTACCCCTCGCTCAATCACTAAGAGTATTGGGACCTCTCTTCTGAATCTTCAATTTCAATTCCTTCCACAAGTTTTCGATCGGATTCGTGTCCGGAGGTTGACTCGACCATTCTAAAATGTTAATCTTCTTCATCCTCAACCATTACTTGGTTTTGTCTGCAGTACGAAATCGATTGTTGTCTTGTTGGAAGGTCACTCCACGTTTCAATTTTGACAAACGAGCTGGAGGTAGGAGTTGCTCTTCCAGTATTTCACGATATATCCTGCCATTCATGGTTCCTTCAATGTTGTGAAGGTTACGTACACCTGATGAGCTGAAACATCCCCACGCCATGATTGAGCCACCTCCAAACTTAAAAGTGGGAATGTGCACTTAGGTTTGTACTCTTTGTTTTGCTGCGTCCGAACATTATTTGTTCTGTTTCTCACAAATAGTTGGATTTAAGATTCATTTGAACCCAGTACTGAGTTTCAAACTCTGCAGCCTTGTTCAAATCGTTAGCATACTTCAGCTTGGCCTTGAGTTAACGTTTCTGGAGAAAAGGTGTCCTACGATCGATAAGGGAGCAAAGACCTTCACGGCATAGTGCCCTTCTGATCTTGTGTTTGCTGGCTACAATCCCAGATGCCTTGAGATCATCCTTCAATTCTTCACGAGTAGTTTGAGGCCTCTGCACTACTGTTCGGACCAATTTTCGAACAGCACGGTCGTTAATCTTCCGTGAACGGCCAGATCGAGGCTTGCTGAGAGTCGTATATCGGCATTTCCACGTACGTATTATGGTTCCAACCGAGGCTGTAGGAACACACAGTAGTGCACATATCTTCAAATATCCCAAACCTTCATTTTGGAGATCCACAATACGTTCGAGAAGGCCTTGGCTGATATCCTTGTTCCTACCCATGCTTACGACTTTTCAGAACGAGAGCTGCTGTGCCATTGACACGTTATTGGCGATGAATGCTGGCGAAAGTTCGGTTACCAAATAGTAGAATGTATTAGAACATTCTGGAATCATCCTTCAATTATTTTAATGAATAATATCAAGAGAAAAATCGGGTATGTAAGCTTTTGTTCACTTATTTGTTATACATGTTCTTATGTATTTTTTCTATTAAATATTTCTGGGCATTAGATATCTAATTAACCTTTTTATACTATTGTTTATATGTAATCCACTTTTCCTAATTGTACGCTGTTTAGAAATGTGGAATCTGGCGATGTAATCATCGTGTTGATTTTGCAATCCAACGTGCATGATTTTGCACCCCATTTTTTATGCATATATATATATATGTACATATATCAACAGTATATATGTATATACATACTGTGAATATATATATATATATATATAGGTAGGTGTGTGTGTTATATTTCGTTTTGGTTACCTGTACATTAACGTAACCAACACAACCAGAGTCTACTAGCATTCAAATTTTATTTCTATTTACATTTTCATGAACACTCAAGTTCCACCAGTATTCCGAAGTCGTCAATATCCTGATTTCATGAGAATAACAATTCTACCCCTATCATGATTCCAAAAGTATTCACAGTCCATAGGTGTTCAGATTTTACTTAAATCCATATTCTACACGTTTGCAGGCCCTACCCCGTTCATGTTTAATTTGTATGTATCCAGATCCAAAGAGATCCAATTTCTGTGATAAAAGCATTCAAAATCCACCAACATACTTGTACGATTCGAATCTAGATTATACCAGAATGCAGATTTCTCAGTATCCATTTTACCAATACCCAAACGAATTATTTATTAAAAAACATTTCACAACAAAGTCTCAAATTACCACCACAAAGTCACGGTCGTATACAGCACACCCAAATCGCACATCACTCACCCTTGCACTCACCCCACTCCCCCAACACTCACCCCTGCACTCACCCCTCACCCACCCCTGCGCTCACCCCTGCACTCACCCACCCCACTCACCCTGAGGACGGAGAGAGGCAGCCCCACATCGACACCGCCCTGCAGACGGAAGCCCCAGGGCTGGTCGTGTCCGTCCCGCTCTAGCGTCACCTGCATGCTCATCTCGGGGGCTGGTCCCGCTGATCCCGCTCGTAAATAGGTCCCGGTAGTCCCGGTCGTAAAAAGGTCCCGGTGGTTAGGGGATACTGGTAGTCCCGGGGTAAATAGGTGCTTGTTCTCCCGGCGGTTAGAGGATAGCGGTGGTTCTGGGGGTAAATCTGTAGGTATTATTGATCCCGATGGTGAATGGGTGCTAGTTGTTCCGATGGTAAATCGTAAATTGGTACTTGTTGTCCGGTGGTCAGGGGATTTTGGCAATCCTGGTCGTTGCAGGATTGTTAGGTTCACGAAAGTTCAGTGATAATTACTTTGTATTTTAACAAAGTAGTAATTTTTGTAATTTTTGGCGTCTAAGTGACGTGCGTACTACACTGACCACCAACGCAAATAACTAAAATTATACCTGGCGTCTAGCCGTAAAAAGTCTGCGGGGATTTTGATCCACTGTTCGTGCTACCACTAAATGATACAAGAAATCTGGGCAATTTTCAGGATGCTTCTACTCGCACACAGAAGCGAATCTGTGTAGGTTTCAGAACGAAATTATCTACGAGAATATCACTTTCCGACAACGTCTTCCAGTAGAAGTATGTTGTTCAAACCAGTATGTACTCGAAGGCTTAAACCAGCATATCCCAAAAGGCTCAAACCATTATATTGGCGCGGGTTCAGACCAGCAAATCGAACTGGGTTCAGACGATTGAATGGGTTTAAACCAGTATATTGAACGGGCTTAAGCCAGTAACGGGTTCAACCGCAAGTCCACAGCACTTCCAGGTATCCAAGTCCAAAATCAAGTCCACAGAACAAAACCGAGTGGGAGCAGGCGGCGCTATCGGATAACTTATTTTATTTCATTAACTGTAAAGCGTAAACTAATTTACAGTTAAGCCTAGAGCGTTAATTACGATAATCGGAGCGTTTAATAATTGAGCTAATCGTGAGGGGAGGATGTTGTGTGTCACAGACTCAAAGCAGACTGGTGCTGTGCGGTGCTGGGGAGCTGCAGTGCTGCTGCATTGGCACGCTCCTCTCAGTGCTGTGCCCCCCCCCCCTGTCAACTGGCGCCCCCTGTCAACCTGGGCCCACTCCCTGTCAACTCTCTATCGACTGATGATCTTTCTATCGACTGATACTCAATCTCTGTTTACTGGTGCTCTTTCTGTCAACAAATACTCCTCCCTGTCAACTGATGCCCACTCTCTGTCGACTGATTCTCACTCCCTGTCAACTGATGCCCACTCTCTGTCAACTGATTCTCACTCCCTGTTTACTGATGCTCTGTCTATCAACAAATACCCCTCCCTGTCAACTGATGCCCTCTCTCTGTCAATTGATTCTCACTCCCTGTCAACTGATACCCACTCCCTGTCAACTGATGCTCTGTTTATTGACAGATACTCCTTCCTGTCAAGTGATATATGTATTATATCTATTGTTTTTCTCTGATTAATATCTTTCCCTGTCAACTCCTGCTTTACCAACTGTTGCCGTCTCTCAGTTAATTGCTGTTTTTCTGTCGATTGTGTTTTTTTTTTGTTATTACCTCTCCTTGTCGATTCGTGCCATCCCTGTCAACTCAAACCCTTCCTGTCATCTGAAACCCCCTCCCTGTCAACTGATGTTTTTCTGCCGATTTCGATTTTTCTCGGTTGATATCTCCTGTCATTTCAGGCCCTCTCTGTCAACTGATCCTTCCTCCTTTTTTCAATTGATGCCCTTTTATCAACAAATATCTGTCCCTGTCAACTCTTGCTTTCCGTCGATTGTGTTGACTGATGTTTTCATTTCAATTCATAATTCTGCGTTAACTCAAGTCCTGTCAACTGATGGCCCTTGCTGTTCCTGTCAACACATACTCTCTATCGCTGTCAACTCGGGAGCTCTCAGTCTAACAGCACTCTATCCAGTCAACTTTTACTTCTCCTGTCTACTGATACTCCCGTCAACTGGTATCCACTCGCCACTGTCCCCTTTGCTGTCAACAGACAATAGTTGACGGGAATAATCCTACGCCAGACTCTATACACACGCCTAATTATGGCCTAAATCCTGCTAGGATTATTGTATTAATCCCGCAAATAAATACAAAATCCTGCAAAGCTCCAACTAATCTCATTGTGTTAATCCTGCTAATCCCATTGTGTTAATCTCACTTATCTCATTGTGTTAATCCCACTAAACTCATTGTGCTAATCCCACTAATCTCATTGTGTTAATCCCACTAATCTCATTGTGTTAATCCCACTAAACTCATTGTGCTAATCCCACTAATCTCATTGTGTTAATCCCACTAATCTCATTGTGTTAATCCCACTAATCTCATTGTGTTAATCTCACTAAACTCATTGTGCTAATCCCACTAATCCCATTGTGTTAATGCCACTAATCTCATTGTGTTGATTTTGCTAATCCCATTGTGTTAATCTCACTTATCTCATTGTGTTAATCCCACTAAACTCATTGTGCTAATCCCACTAATCGCATTGTGTTAATCCCACTAATCTCATTGTGTTAATCCCACTAATCTCATTGTGTTAATCCCACTAATTTCATTGTGTTAATCACACTAAACTAACTGTGTTAATTAATCCCAGTAATTTCCTCAGTTGAAGACATGTTAATCCGTTTTTCATTAATCCCGTCTGTAACCTGACTTCCACTTCAGGGCGAGCGGATTAACAGTGTTCAATTTAGTTCAATTTAGTACGTGACTGATTTAGCTTAATTATCGTACCATGTCAATTAATTAAGAAGAAATCGCATAATTGAAAATACTGGATAATTAAAGTGTTTGTGTTTCAAGTTACGAATTAATAAAAATATTTAATTGGAATTGTACATTCAAGGAAAGTAATTTGAGTACAACCGCATAATGAAGGAATTAAATCCAACTAATATTTATCGATGAGAAAGTTAATCTCATAATTCATGAGCTAATTTATGTCGCCTAATTGATGGGTTAATGACATCGCGTGATTAAGGCATTAATTGAAATCGCACGGTTGGGGAGCTAATCGGTATCGCCTAATTGATTTATTTAGCATCGCATAACAGAAGAGTTAATTGATATCGCATAACAGAAGAGTTAATTGATATCGCATAACAGAAGAGTTAATTGATATCGCATAACAGAAGAGTTATTTGATATCGCATAACAGAAGAGTTAATTGATATCGCATAACAGAAGAGTTAATTGATATCGCATAACAGAAGAGTTAATTGATATCGCATAACAGAAGAGTTAATTGATATCGCATAACAGAAGAGTTAATTGATATCGCATAACAGAAGAGTTAATTGATATCGCATAACAGAAGAGTTAATTGATATCGCATAACAGAAGAGTTAATTGATATCGCATAACAGAAGAGTTAATTGACATCGCATAACAGAAGAGTTAATTGATATCGCATAACAGAAGAGTTAATTGATATCGCATAACAGAAGAGTTAATTGATATCGCATAACAGAAAAGTTAATTGATATCGCATAACAGAAGAGTTAATTGATATCGCATAACAGAAGAGTTAATTGATATCGCATAACAGAAGAGTTAATTGATATCGCATAACAGAAGAGTTAATTGATATCGCATAACAGAAGAGTTAATTGATATCGCATAACAGAAGAGTTAATTGATGTCGAAAATAGATTAAGTTGGTATCTCGCAATAGAGGATTTGAGCTTCATCGCATAATTTTTAAATTAAAATATCATTATGGATTTGATTATTATTGTTAGATTTCTCCAATTATTATCACATATCGCAATTCATCGCCCTCACTACTGACACTAGTCACATGTACCAGCATGTTAAATAGTCACGTCAACTCGTCACATGTACCAGCCATGTTAAATAGTCACGTCAACTAGTCACATGTACCAGCCATGTTAAATAGTCACGTCAACTAGTCACATGTACCAGCCATGTTAAATAGTCACTTCAACTAGTCACATGTACCAGATATGTTAACTAGTCACGTCAACTAGTCATGTGTACTAGCCCCGTTAACTAGTCACGTCAACTAGTCATGTGTACTAGCGCCGTTAACTAGCCCCGTCAACTAGTCATGTGTACTAGCGCCGTTAACTAGTCACGTCAACTAGTCATGTGTACTAGCCCCGTTAACTAGTAACATTTTATTGTTGACTTCAATTTAGTACGTGACTAGTTAACTCACTCGTGAACTTACTAGTTCACTTATTAGTTAACGTGTCTAGTCACTCGTCACATTAACTAGTCATTAACTAGTCATCTCGACTCGCCACATTAACTAGCCTCAAGTCCCATTAAGCATTAATGAGAGGCCGTTAATGAGAATGCAGCCACGAGAATAAAATAAATAAAACAACGCGGAAGCGATGGGCTGATTTAACGAGGCGGGCACACTGCCAGGGGAGGGTAAAATCAACCCACTCACCCCTACTGAGGTGGTCAAGGGCGTCCACCAGCCCTGAGTCTTCTTTTTATTATTAACACTTTGAGCGCAATTGTTTGCAATGAAGTTCAATACTCAAGTCCAATTTAGAGTCATTTTTAGTAAACAACTGAAAATTATAAATATTAGCTGGATCGGGCTGTCATTTAGATTTTATTGAGTATTCATGGAAATTGAGTTTGTGACTTCTGTGTGAGAAAAAATCCCTATGGGACGAATGATGTGACGAATAATTCATAAATTTGATTTTAGAGATTCATTACTAAATTAATTTTAGAAATTTATTCCTAGGTTGCCCTTTTTTGTTTTTTTTAGCGTTCATTGATGTTCTTTTGTGTAAATTTTAGTTGTCTGGTAAAACTTACAACAGTCTGTCCTAGTGCATGAAATATTGTGCTGTACTTGTTGTACTTGTGTTATTGTGTTGTACTTGTGTTATTGTGTTGTACTTGTGTTATTGTGTTGTACTTGTGTTATTGTGTTGAACTTGTGTTGTTGTGTGGTGCGTTTGTTTAAAACCGTGTGTTGTGCTTTGAGGGTCGTGTCCAACTCACAAGAGGGTGTGTGTACGATAGGCTCAGCAACAGGTGTCCAAGTGATCGATGATAAGCATACCAGTCAGGTCCTGCAAGTGCTTGGAGGGAAACTTGATACAAGCGTATAGAGTTGGGGGTCGCTTGTTTGGGTCTCAAGGTAAAGGCGCTGGCAAGCGCCATAAATAGCAGAAAAAAAGGGGAAGATGAAATATTGGGCGTAACCGCTTTTCAAGAAAAGGGTCTCAAATCTGAAAACTGAGAGGAGGAGAACACAGACTCCAGGCCAACCAATGAGAACGGTCACATTCACGCTAGGACGGGATCAAACGAACACCTCCGAAATACTTGCGAATTGATATGCTCTTTCAAAGAGGGGCCGAAAAGTACATATCCAAAAGGAAAGTCTTGTGCGTTGGGAAAGCCAGTTTAACTTACGACACCGTCGTGCGTGCCACGGCGAAGCACAAGTACGTACGCCATAATAATCACGAGAGAGCACCAGGATCCTTGGATGAAACTGGTGTGGACATCGAAGACCCTGAAAGAGGAAGAGACCTCAGACAGTTTCAAGGAGAGGAGAAGGGGAGAGCGACTCCAAAAGTGGGAGGGAATGGCACTCGCCGGCCAATACCCCCGACAAACTCGAGAAGCAAAACCCGAACTCACTTGGAACTGGCTGAATCGAGGTGAACTCAAGAAAGAAACTGAGGGCATGATCCTTGCCGCGCAAGAACAAGCCCTCAACACCAAAAACAGAGCAGCTAGAATCACGCACACAAGCAACGACCCAAAATGCCGGATGTGCAAAACCAAAGACGAAACCGTCAACCACCTGATCAGCGAGTGCTCGGCGCTGGCGCAGAGGGAATACAAGAGGAGGCACGACAAGGTAGCAAAAACTCTACATTGGAACCTGTGCAAGACTCACAACTTCCCCTGCGCTGACCGCTGGTACCAGCACGAGCCCAAGACTGTGATGGAAAACGACGACATCAAACTTCTCTACGACGTCCTCCACCAAACTGACAGGGCCATCACAGCCAGACGACCGGACATCGTCGTCATTAACAAAACCCAGAAACAGATCAAGATCATCGACGTGGCAGTTCCGTACGACTCAAGAATCGTCGAAAAGGAGGCTGAGAAAATCCTCAAGTATCAAGACCTCCGGGTCGAGCTCGCCTCGACCCACGGTTGCCGCGCCGAGGTGGTTCCCATCGTGATTGGGACACTTGGGGCCTCAACCACCAATCTTGAAAGGCATCTGGGTAGCATCGGCTGTGATAAAATCCACCCTGGACTGCTGCAAAAGTCAGTTCTCCTGGGATCTGCCCACATTCTTCGCAAGGTGCTCGGATAACACCGGACACTGAGCTGAAGCCGAACCCACTCAGACGAACTGGATTCGAATATGGAGAAGAGAAGAAGGCGGTGATCCTCAGGGTGCGGGACGCACCCCGGAACGCTACGCCTAAAGGGACCGAAGGCTGCGAAGGAAGGAAGAAAGGAAGAGGAGCGTAAAACACTCGTTACACCACTTCTGACTGGAACAACCTGAAGACAACCCTACACCAGCCTTAACAACGTGGCTGTGGATCTGTTTCAATAAAAATAATAATAATAATAATAATAATAATAATGAAGGCATCTACGGATGCTTTATTTCCAATTTATTCCTGATACATATCACCTTGTACATTGGATTTTCAAATGCCTTATAACTAACACCAGGACGCCATGACGCTTTCCCCCGGCCAAGACCTGTACCCATTTCAGACACCTGGGTAGAGTGGGGTATTGTGCTTGGAATTTTTCTCCTCTACCCAACAGAGAAAATCGCCATCCAGCGCCGGGAGTCGAACCCCGGTTTCCCGCACGGCGGGCAGGGCCTATAGACACACGGCTATGGCCCATAAAGAGAAGTGTGTACAGCAAAACATGAAATTAGTGTGTAAATGGAGTATAAATTTTGACGCCATATCATGGCCCATTAAAATGCAGTTTTTTTTTTCTTTTCTTCTTGCAAAAATAAGTTACTAAATGAAGTAGTTTCCTCGGCGAGTTGTTAGCTAGTTCAGGAAATTCTCGCTAGCCATCGGCCTTTACGTACGATTCCTGGCCATTGACCGCGACTGACTGCCATGTTTTGCCTGACCTGCTCCCTGGACGGCCGCACCTGGCGCTGGTGGCGGGACGGTCCCCTCGGCACCTCGCCGCATGGTACTTGGCACGGGGGGCTTGATTGCAGAGGCGCAGGATTTTGTTCGCTTTCGTTATGATTATATATTTGGTCTTTTCGTTTAATAAAGTTTCCATAGGTTCGTTACTGATGGTAAATTAGGGTTGTTTATTAAGCTTTGGTATCGTTCACCGAATTAGCCTCGACTTTCGTCCTCCTAGCTCGCTTGTTTAAGAGTTAGCATCTATTTTGCTGGGGCGACTTGCCTGTCTTCGTTCTTGGGACACTTGCACTTATTCTCGATAACTGAAAAATGATTTACTTAACATTCTTTGACTAATTTGAACGATTGCCGTCCTCCGATTTGTCTGCAAGTTGTTTACGCACCAAAGGCACCATTTCCTCAGGTGGGTATACTGTAATTAATGTGAATATGGGGAAAATGAACAAAATTGGACTTCATGAAGTGTAATTTAGTTAGCTACTAGTTACTCAATCTTCAATATTCTAAATTCCTTTCTTTCTCTTTCCCACGAAGTAATCATTTGAGGCCTGTCTACGGTAGCAGACCGGGGACGCTTGTAACAAAATATTAATTTCAGAGCTCTAAATTTTCTTCTTGTGACCAGTATTTGAATTTATGAGTACCATCATTTACACTTATTATAATGTTATTTATTTGTCCAGCTTCATTCGCGATCGGCCGGCGATAGTGAACCGCTGCCGCCCTTTAAACCTACTGTAAAAGAGAACCAACACGCTACCGTCCGCTGTACGGACCAGGAGGGGGGCCTCAAGTGGCGTAGGAACTGGCAGGCCTGCGAGCTACAACTTTTAAAACTGCCATTGGCAAGCGACGTGTTTAACTGAAATTATCTGATTTAGGTTTAAACACATTTCGTACGAAGTGACCCACCGGTAGTCACTAAGGTGATTTTCATAGTGCTGCTGACTCACCTGCAGTCACCAACTCATTTTTTATAAATACTTAATGAAAGCTAAATAAAAGCCCAATCCAGGTAATGTTTGTTATTTTTAAAGTAATTACCACAATTGACTTCAAATTTGAATTGAATATTGAACTTCAGTGTAACCCGTCGCATTTAACGTGTTAAACATTCGGTCGCCATTGGTACGCACAGGACAATGAGCTCTCAAGCATTCACGTGATGGTTTACTCAGAACACATTACAGTAAATACAGCGCACACGCGTGTCACGCACGCACATGTGTGCGTGTAACACGTGTCACGCACGCACATTTGTGCAGTACGGCATACATGATGTAGCTGCCGCTTTTCTAACGAAGATTAGATATATAAGCTTAAGCCTTCCTAACCCCAACGTAAGAGAGAAAGGAGGTAGGCACCACTTAGAATGGAGTCAAAGGAACGCGGAAACTATGCACAAGGTGCATAGAAACAGTAAGTTAAAAAGGAAGTTTATGATACAAGATAAAAGTTGAAGAAGAAAGTAGTAGGTGCTGAAACACAAGACAGCAATGAACAGAAAAAAGACGGTCCTTGACAAAACAAAAAAACGGTTTTACCTCAACAAATGGAAGACCTACCTAACTTTTAGCTCGGGACCTCGCATGTTCCTCCAGGAATTGCAAAATCTCATAGGTACAATAGTTGTATCGCCCTGAGGAGAGGATCTGGTACAACAGAATATTCAGTTTCAAATATTAAAGTGTTCAATTAATACTTAATATTTAAAATATTTATTAATATTATTAATAAACATATTTATTACATGATAAATACATAATTAATTATTAATAAATGTTTCGAATATCCAGGAGAACGTTTGTCATAAAACAAATAGTAATATTGGAGAATATCTGTAATTACACAAATATTCCCCTGGATGCTACAGAACACTATACATTACAGAGCAAATAGAGATGACTTATACGCGTTACTTGACATAGTATATACACAGACTGGCTCACTGGAATATGCATCATAACATAGGAATGTCCAAAGCAATGAGGTGTTCTACAGAACTCGTGATGATATGGAAATGTGGCGAGGTGTGTTCTTCTGATGTGCCTTTATGCAGGGAGGAATATAGGTGGTTCATCCGACGTGTTCAAATTTTCTAATGGTAACTTTCCAACCGTCAATTGTCCAACTGTCAATTGTCCAACTGTCACTTGTCCAACTGTCAATTGTCCAACTGTCAATTGTCCAATTGTCAATTGTCCAACTGTCAATTGTCCAACCGTCAATTGTCCAACCGTCAATTGTTCAACCGTCAATTGTTCAACCGTCAACTCTTCAACCGTCAACTGTTCAACCGTCAACTGTTCAACCGTCAACGTTCCAACTGACACTTTTCCAATTATCAACTTTTCAACTGTCAATATTTCAAATGGCAACAATCGACACCACACTAAAATATTCTGTTGTCCATGGCGGCAACACACTGCCGCCAAGTATTGCTCATAGAGATAACTGATTATTAAAAAATCCAATGAAGTACCAAGTCAATTTGTAAATAATCAAATGATTAATGAAAATTCAATAATTCTTTATTAATCAAATGATTAATGGAAGGACAATTAATTCTTCAAGAATCAACTAATTAATACAAATTCAAGCAATTCTTAAAGAATTAAATGATTAATACAAAGTCAATTCTAAAAAAAATTCAATAACTAATACAAAACCATACTACTTCTAATCATACAAATTGAACAGTTAAAGAACGAATCAATCATTAGAACATACACCGAGCAAAAGAAAGCAAGACCCAGGCAAGAAAACCTGACCGGGCGCGCACGAGCAGTTAAGGTCTTGCATTAATCAAATATGCTAAGAAGTTTATAACATCTGCATTATAATTGAAGCAAGTGTTACACTAAAAGTGGATCAAGTAACCGTAAATGTTGGTAAACTTAATTTTCACTAAAAAAAAGTTTACCTAGTCCAATAAGTTCAAAATGTTTGTACAGTAATAAATGTTAAATCGAACTAATTTCAAATATTTCACGGGATTTGAAATGTTTAAACCAGTAACCCAATAATCATCTAATTCAAAAATTTAATAATAAATTAATAATAACTTCAACATAATTAAACCCAATAATTTCATAATAATTCATGAATGATTTCATAAGAATTTAAACGAACAATTTAAACCAAAAACTCTCCGAACTTTTTCAAGTCTAAAGTTATACTCAAAGTTGTGTTCATTTGACAATGTTATCAAACATTTAAACCGGAAATACATGTTTTGAACTTGACCATGCAAAACTGCGAACATTTTTCTGAAAGTAGTAATATTTTATTCACGCGTATATATATGCACTAGGCGTGAAAAATTGTAAAAAGTAGAAGCATAACTCAAAAAAATACTTGCACTTGCGCTTAAAAGAATTATAAATGCAACATGAGAAATAAATATAAATATGTCAAATTTATACTTCATATTCACAGTGTATTTTATCAGAATTAATCCAATTGTACCTCGCATGCATGCATGCACCAGGCGTGAAAATGTACAAAATATAGCAACACAACTCACGAAAATACATGAACAAGCACTAACTAAATGCATCGTGGTAAATAAATATACTTTCCTAGAATTAATATAAAATTAATTGGTACAATGTACAAGAAATATATCAACAAAAATAATACATCAACAAAAATAATACATCAACAAAAATAATACATCAACAAAAATAATACATCAACAAAAATAATACATCAACAAAAATACTGCTTCACTCTAAAGTTAAGTCTTGCCAACAAAGCCGCCGGTACCGAGTCGTACATTCAACAACTTTCACAAAACGCAAGAAATCAACTAATTTATCAAAAATATCCACAGAGCAAAATTTTCAAAAATTATCATGCGAGGTTCTCAAAAAAAAAACACAAACCGTCATGCGAGGTTCTCAGAAAATTTATCAACTAAAATCCTCAAGGTACTATAAATACTATCCACCAAGTTAGGTCCTCAAAAAAACTTGACGAAGCGAGGTACTCAAAAAAAAACTCGGAAAGAAAGTCAGCACGTCTCAGTCAGCACAATAGCTCTAAATAAATTACCTGGGAACTCTAAAAACAAATTATCCGAGAACGCAAAAAATTAATCTCTGGGAACTCAAAAAAAATATCTGAGAACTTGAAAAAAAATTAGCTGGGAACTCGAAAAAAGTATCCGGAAACTCAATAAAAAAGTATCCAGTTACGATCAGCGAAATAAAACAATAAAATCTATGGCTGAGTGAGCTTAAAAGCTACGTAGGCATTTATGTATACATATTCAGTGTAATAGGAATTGAAAGCTATGTTAATTAAAGCTACTCGTATTGATGACTATGTTATTGACAAGCTCAGCAGTTCACTACTAATTTTAAACCCGGAGAAAATGTTGATAAAATTGTTACACTAAAAAATGCTGGGTCAACACCTCGAACATCATTTTTTTAAAACAAAGGAATTAAAATTGAAATACTTCTCTCCTCTAAATCAATTTTACTTGAAGCAATGAATTACCCAACTTATCAATTATTTACTACATCAATTTAATGAAAATCATTAGCCCTTTAACGCCCACATTTTTATACTCACATTACCGTTATCACAACCACTATCACTAAACCGACACTGGCATTACGTGGTCACTGTTATCAAGATGTGGAAGAAACTGTCTCTCGGCAGTGAAGTTCACAGACACATTAGTGAACAAATTGAATAAGAAATACAATATATTATTGTTATTTTTGAAAGAGGACCGTTCAGTCCACTTGGGCGTTAAAGGGTTAATTAGTTAATTAATTACTCAGTTCATGTTAATTTAAAAACATTTTCTTCGTTTCTACACGTACAGTGAAGTGGCTATTGATACTCAACACGCGTAATGTTCACATAGAACGCTTACAATTAGTCATTACATACGGTCATTATTTCTATGCCACATCCATTTACCTTGCGTGAAGCTAATTGTTTCATGCTCTATTTATTGCGCATCGCATGGTGCGGCTGTGTAATTCCTGCCTGCTTGTCTGCTTGTCTGCCTGCTTGCTTGTCTGCCTGCTTGCTTGTCTGCCTGCTTGCTTGCTTGTCTGCCTGCTTGCTTGTCTGCCTGCTTGCTTGTCTGCCTGCTTGCTTGTCTGCCTGCTTGCTTGTCTGCCTGCTTGCTTGTCTGCGTGCTTGCTTGTCTGCGTGCTTGCTTGTCTGCGTGCTTGCTTGTCTGCCTGCTTGCTTGTCTGCCTGCTTGCTTGTCTGCCTGCTTGCTTGTCTGCCTACTTGCTTGTCTGCCTGCTTGCTTGTCTGCCTGCTTGCTTGTCTGCCTGCTTGCTTGTCTGCCTGCTTGCTTGTCTGCCTGCTTGCTTGTCTGCCTGCTTGCTTGTCTGCCTGCTTGCTTGTCTGCCTGCTTGCTTGTCTGCCTGCTTGCTTGTCTGCTTGCTTACTTGCTTGTCTGCCTGCTTGCTTGTCTGCCTACTTGCTTGTCTGCCTGCTTGCTTGTCTGCCTGCTTGCTTGTCTGCCTGCTTGCTTGTCTGCCTGCTTGCTTGTCTGCCTGCTTGCTTGTCTGCCTGCTTGCTTGTCTGCCTGCTTGCTTGTCTGCCTGCTTGCTTGTCTGCTTGCTTACTTGCTTGTCTGCTTGCTTGCTTGTCTGCTTGCTTGCTTGCTTGTCTGCCTGCTTGCTTGTCTGCTTGCTTGCTTGTCTGCTTGCTTGTTTGTCAGCTTGCTTGCTTGTCTGCTTGCTTGCTTGTCTGCTTGCTTGCTTGTCTGCTTGCTTGTTTGTCAGCTTGCTTGCTTGTCAGCTCGCTTGCTTGTCAGCTCGCTTGCTTGTCAGCTTGCTTGCTTGTCAGCTCGCTTGCTTTTCAGCTTGCTTGTCAGCTTGCTTGTCTGCTGGCCTGACAGTTTGCCGGTCTGTTTGCCTGCCTGCTTGGTGTGCCCGTCGCTACCGCCACCCCGTAAACTGGACACCTGAACACTGCATCGCGACTGCACATTTCTGTTTTAACTATTGCGGTTTACTTACAGCAATCGAAATTCATTCCCATGTTGTCATCCTAAAACAAAAATAAAGAAAGTGAAAGAAAAAATGGAGGTATACAATCGGATTCAACAAAAAATTCAAAGAAGATTCACATTTTAACTCAATAAATAAAAAATCCGTCTTTTCTGACAGCAACGGGACATAAACCACTCTTACCTCAAATATTTTATTAAAAATTTGAAAATTAAATAAATAACACAACCCTCGGTAAATTTTTACAGCCGCAATCACATCGCAGTTTTTCCTTTAACAAAGGGCAAAACTGCAAAAACGCAATATTAGCTAACCAAGGAATTTCAATTCACAATAATTTTCGAAAACAATATAAAAGAGTTGGTGGCGACGTGCGCCACCGGTGGCCACGCAGGCCACTTTCACAATGCTGCTGCCCAACTGATGAAATGTCATTCATGTATACCGGTACGGGAATGAGCAATTTACCGAGTGGTATAAATATGACCCAATAAGCAAGGAACATGTAAGTTACCAGATGTCACTACAACCATAGCAGCTGCAAGCCTCCAACCAAAAATGTAAAATGCGCATAGAAAAGAAAACCCATCATGAAGAAACGGAAATCTGCTAAGGAGAAAAAGGTGTCCCGTTAAAATGAAGGAGTCCTACTAAAATCAGAGGGAATTTCACTAAAAAGTAAATCTCGCTAGAGAGTGAGTTTTGTTAAAATCAAAGTGAATTTTGCTAAAAATGATAGGGAATGTTGCTAAAATCAAAGGGAATTTCGCTTAAAAAATTATTCTCGCTAAAAATGGGAATCTAATTAATAAAATAAATCCACCTAAAAAGGAATCCTACTGTAATTAAAGGATAAGCCACCTAAAAAATTAGAATCCTATAAAAAATTAATCAACCCACGGTAACCGAGGAAATCCCTCAGGCATGACAAATTCGCCCTCCTGACGAGAATTGCAGACACGGGAGAGCGCGTCCGAACAAACGAGTGTATCGGCGCAGCAGAGAAAGCCTTCCTTAAGAAACAAACCCTCAAACAAACTAAATTCCACACAAAATAAGGGAAAATCCCAAAGGAAAAATGAGGAAGCCCTTCCAAAGAATAGAAACCCTTAAAATTAACCAAATTCCCCACAAAATAAGGGAAAATCCCAAAGGCAAAATGAGGAAGCACTTCTAAAGAATAGAAACCCTTAAAATCAAGCAAAGTCATCACAAAATACGGGAAGATCCCCCGCTGCCAAAGAGTGAAAATGAGAAAGCCATTCTAAATACTAAAAACCTTTTGAACAATACCTCAATTCTCTCGGAGAAGAGGTGGCGGCAACTATTATTATTATTATTATCATTATTATTATTATTATTGTTTGTGGTCGCTTTTCCACCGGGGTCGCCAGCTAATAGCAAATGTGGACCCCTTCGCTTTTGCGAAGCAATTAAAAGATAATTGGTATGAATTTCGATTGGGAGTGGCGGCAACTAGACGGACTGACTAGATCGGGTGTGCGTGTGGGGCAGTTCGAAAGCAAAGGCATCTCAATATTGAAATGATGAACAACATTATAGATATACTAAGGAGCAATCACAATATTGAAATGGTGAACATTACACTAAGATGAAAACGCAGAGCAGAAGCGAAGAGAAGGCAAGTCACAACGAAGAGACGAAAATGATACATTACAAAGCCAAGACGAAGACAATATATTCCCCAAAGGCAAGACGACTACAGAGACGACGACTTTTCCCAAAGGTAAGACTACATCGAAGACAATATTCTCCAAAGGCAAGACTACAACAAAGACCTATATCTTAAAAGACTAGACGGAGACGATATATTACAAAGGCAAGACTACGACGTTACATTAGGCTAACTCTACGTAAATACCACGTTGTAGCTGCGCGTACAGCAATATATTAGAGTGGTAAGTAGCCAGCTGGAACGTGAGGAGGCCGGCTCAGAGGGTGTAAGTAGCCAGCTGGGACGAGGGGAGGCCGGCTCAGAGGGCGTGAGTAGCCAGCTGGAACGTGAGGAGGTCGGCTCAGAGGGTGTAAGTAGCCAGCTGAGACGTGAGGAGGCCGGCTCAGAGGGCTAAGTAGCCAGCTGAGACGTGAGGAGGCCGGCTCAGAGGGCTAAGTAGGCAGCTGAGACGTGAGGAGGCCGGCTCAGAGGGCAAAAGTTGCCAGCTGGGACGTGATTATCTCGCTGTTGTCCTCCAGCCGGACGATCTCGAGGGTCTCCTCAGGCTCATCGTACGGGCCGAGCAGCGCGTCTGGCGTGCCTTCGTCCAGCAGGGCGAGGCGGTGGGGCCTTTGGTGCGCCCTCTGGCGCCCGTTGGCGAATGGGTTTAGCTGGTGGGGCCTCTGGGGCCCATTAGCAAATGGGTCCATTTGGTGCGCCCTCTGGGGCCTGTTTGTAAGTGGGTCTAGTTGGCGGGACCCATTAGCAAACTGATCCAGCTGGTGAGGCCTATTGGCAAATGAATCCAGCTGGTGGGACCCATTATCAAACGGATCGAGTTGGTGGGGCCTCTGGTCAGCAAACGGGTCCAGCTGGTGGGGCCTCATTTTGGAGTGTCGGGGCCCAGCGTCGGGCACGACGGACGAGCGACAGAAGATGGGCACCTCCGCCTCGTCGTCCGTGAGGCTGACGGAGGAAAGCTGGTCCTCGGAGTAGCTCTTCCTGCTCAGCTCCCCCTCGTCCCCCGCCCCCAGCACCCCCGCCGTCCTCATCACCTCCCCCTTTAAGCTCAGCCCCTCCTTAGCGCCAACGGCGTCATCGTTCGCTCTCGCCCCTCCAGGCTGAATGGTGGCCTCAGTATTATCCTTAAATACGTCAATTTTATCGCTATTACCTTCAAATACATTAGTATTGCCCCGAAATACGTCAGTATTGCCTCTAAATATGTCAGTATTGCCTCTAAATATGTCAGTATTACGACTACTGGCACCTTCATCAGCGTACGTGCTGTTGCTGATGCCTACGTCAGCATTACCCTCACTGACTCCCGTGTCAGTAATGCCCGTATAACTGACACGAACGTCAGCATCACCGTCATTGCGGACACCCACGGAAGTTCGACCAAACATAGCCAAACTCGGGAGTTTTTCTACAAGGTTAGACTTTGCAGAGGCGACATCGAGCAGCCGTTTTTGAAGTTCGGCCTCAACATTAAATTCTGTTTGGCTGTTGATTCCTGGATTCGGAGCTTGTGATACAGGCCCTGCGTGGGGCAACATTGAAGAAATGCCAGCAGTATCTTTCCCAAGTGGTAAAGAATCCTTCAAATTGTTCAAGTTAAACTGGTTTGAGATGTTGGTTGTGTTTAATTGATTCGCAGTGCTGGTTGTGTTTAATTGATTTGCAGTGCTGAGTGTGTTTGAATGGTTTTTGATACTTGTTGAGTTAGAATGGTTTACGATACTGTTTGTATTTAACTTGTTTGCGGTACTGGTTGCGTTAGACTGGTTTGTAATACTGTTTTTGTTAAAACGGGTTGCGTTGCTCGTTATATTAGACACTGTATAAGGCGCGTGTAAACTTTCGCTAGTCAAACTAGAATTGGATAAGATCGCATTCGAAGAATTATGGTCATTTGCTTCAGAGCTGGGATTGTCGTTTTGGTGTGCATAGTTCAGGTCTTCTCTGGCAACGATATTGTTGCCTTCAACATTGTTGTCCTCTGTGTTGTACACTTTGCGTTGCGCATTGTTGTCCTTTGCGTTGTACACATCGGGTTGTACGTTGTTGTCCTTTGTGTTGCTGGTGTTATCACTATCGCTGTCGAGCACACCACAACTCTGCGAGTCATTCACATGTGTGTTGTATGTCGTATCTTCCTCAAGACGTATTTTCATAGTATCGTTATCGAGGTTCTTGTGTTTAGATTTGGTGTCCCAAAACCGCTCCATCGCTCTTTGCTTGTCCCCATCATAAGGGGACCCACCTTTCCACCAGCCACCGTCATTATAGTGACTGTCACCGTGTAAGTCGGGTCTCCCTTTCCACCATCTATCACTACTGTTACCATGCAATGTAACAGGATGCTCATCGCTTGGCTTGCCCACGGATGAGTTAGAGACTTTCTCATCAAGAGCCGGTGACGAAACACTGCGCAGGTGAACGCTTTCTTTAAAAGGAGGGATGTTTAGTTTAGGAGCCATGTTGAACTCGACATATTCCTGGGAGGAGAAATGGTTTCGGAGTTCATGGGAGTCGTAATACAAGCCTTTTGTGCTTAGATTATCTTGAGTGTTGACGTCAGTGTTTTGAGATGGGTGAGTGTAGGCAGCAAAATTGCTTAGTGGAATGCTAGATGTGATATTGGTTTTGGGAATGCCAGCGGCATTACCAGCTTCTGAAACACCAGTGGCGGTATTGATTTGAGGAATGCCAGTAGCGATATTGGTTTGAGGAATGCTAGTAGCAATATTGGCTGGGGGAAAATGCGCAGCAAAATTCGTTTGTGGAATACTGGCAGCAATATTCGTTTGTGGAATACTGGCAGCAATATCGGTTTGTGAGAAACTGGAGCCAATTTCGGTTTCTGGAACGCCGGAAGTGATACGGGTTTGAGGAATACCGATACTGGAGTGCGGGGGTTGGATCCCGTTATCCCTATGCGGGGGTCGAGTCACGTGCCCTTTGTACAGGGTGGCCGCAGGGTCATTATAGGGCAAGAGCGTCATATGGTCACTGTAATTAGGGCCCAGCTTGGGACCCCCAAAGCTGGAGAGGGGTACAGGTGGGTGCCAATTCCGTGACCCCCCACTCAGAACCTGCCCCCCGGCGGGGGTCAGATGAAGGGGGCCATAGAGGCCTCCCTGTCCATCAGCCAAGGCCTGCATGACCTCCGCCTTGAACTGGCGGTCAGTGGGCGGCCTGGCGGACACGTCCGCTGAGGCCGCCACGTCCATCAAGTCCACGGACATCGGACCGTCAGCAGCCGTCGCGTCAGTGTCCTCCGTGTGGTCAGCAGACGGAAAGTCGTCAGCAGGCTGATGTGACAGCTGATCGGCCTCGTCAGCTTCGTCGTCTTCGTCAGTTGGCAGCATCAGACGCGCCGACTCCGCGTCAGACGGCGAGCTATAAAAGGTCAGCATTGTTAGCTTGGAACTGGTCACTGTCAGCACTGTCAGCTGAAAGCTGTAACAGGTCACCGTCAGCTGAGAGCTGTAACAGGTCACCGTCAGCTGAGAGCGGTAATGGATAATAATTTCAACGCCACCATGAACAAATAAAACCTCAAACAGCATCCCCCATCACCCAGAAGTTGAGTGCAGCAAATTACACGAGGAATAATCCAATGTGATACAAGCATCTTTAACGCCTCAGGAACACTGTAAAAATATTGCTGGCATAATGCCTTCCAGCCCTGGCATACTGTGCAAATGTTACTGACATAATACCTAGTACCTATACCCCACAGCACCCAACACACACCCGTATCTGACGGAGCTCCCCCAGCAGCAGCACCAGGCCCCCACGGGGTCCCAGTTGTCCCAGTGGGTGAGGAGGGTGAGGAACAGGAACGCCCCCACGATGGGTGCCGTGCCCAGGTAGAATACCCACGAGTACCTGCAGAGGGGGGAGGAGGTTACAAAACGAGGGAGGGGAAGGGGAAGAGGAGGGTGTTGCAGGAGTCTATGCCAGCCTTCTCTGGTATCCCCAGCGGGATCTACTCTTTCTAGAGGAATTTACGGATGTCAAAAGGAGCTCGTTTTTAAGCAGGAATTTGCCTCTGTATGAGATGTTGTCATCTTAGAAAGTAAGATCCCCTCTTCCCTTTCCTTTGCGTTCAAACAGTGCGAGTTATTACTAGATTTCTTTATTTCTTTTCTTAAACAGGACTATCTAGTCCTAGCAAATTTCTTCTACTTCTAGCACGTATACCTCTTCCCAGCAAATTTTTTTCCGGCTTATAGTAGGAATACCTCTCAGCAACAAGACTTTATTGTTTCTAGCAGTGTTACCATAAAAATTGGAAGCTAAATTTTGTACTCGGTTATATTGAAAGAGAAACTGACTAATGTCAGAATTATTTGAACGGACATCACCATCAGCACAGGCCCACCGTCAGCACGCACCTGACACCCCGCAGCATGACGTCAGCCAGCATGCTGAGGGGGATGGTGAGAGAGAGCGACAGAGTCGCCACCAGAGATGACGTCAGGAAGCTGCCCCTGGAGAGGAAAGAAGAGTGTCAGCAAAGTTATGAATTTTAAAAAAATTTTTTTACATTAAAAGTATATCACATAAACGCATAAGGGAGAGGTGAGAGTGTGTCAGTAAAATTATAAATTTAAAAATTCTGTTTTCCATTATTTGTGTTACATTAAAAATATATAAAATAAATCCATAACTATCATATGAGAACTGTTTGAGATTTGAGAAATAGATTTCCGAATTATTTAAAATTATTCTGAATTTGAGGAATGTAATTTTTTTTTAAATTGTTTCATAAATCTTTTGAAAAAATTCGAATTCCATTTTTCAAAATTGCATTTCCAGTTTCAGGAAAATGCGTCGAAAACTGTTTTCAATTTCGAAAAGTTAATTCTAAAATATTTCAAAAAATTCTCTTTTGGACCTCTGAGTTATGAAAAAGAGAAGTTTGGCAATTAGGTAAGTTAGCATAAGCCTCCTTAACCGCAACAATGGCATTCCAAAAAGAGGAAGGGTGAAGGCACCATTTGGTACGGAGTTCAGGGAACGCAGAATCTATGCAAACCGTGTGTTCCCACCTAAGATCCCTGCGCACAGAAACAGTAAGTTGAGGGTGCTGAAATACAGGACAACAGTGAACAGATAAAAAGATGGTCCGTAACAAAACAAAAACCCATTTTTTTTCAACAAAACGTAAGCCTCCAAAACTTTCATCTCGGGACCTCACAAATTTCCCCTGGAAGCGCTATCTGCAACAGGGATGACAGTTGTACCAACCGTGATTTACAGAATGAAGTTAGCCGCTAACAACAGTTTAGCCAAAAAAAAAAGAACAATTAACGCCGCTAGTGGTGGCGCGTTATAATAATTTTTTTGAATATTTTTTTCTATGTCAGAATACGTCACAGTAGCAGTTAAAAGGACCTCATCCTATAACTCCTTGCCGTTTGAACGTACATTTTATTCAATTTTAAACATCTCTTTTTAATGAATAAAAAGCATGATTCAAATGTACGAGGAGTTCGCGAGACTCGAACTCAGGACTAGAAATTACCGCGCCAGCACGCTATCGACCGCGCTAACTGTTAACTGTTTCTGGGGGTGACTAGACTTTGAACTCTCACAGCATGATTTTATTTAGTACAATTTTACCTTGCGAAATTTTACCCAGTAAAATTCTACCCTGTACAATTCTACCCTGTACAATTCTACCCAGTAAAATTCTACCCAGTAAAATTCTACCCAGTAAAATTCTACCCAGTAAAATTCTACCCAGTAAAATTCTACCCAGTAAAATTCTACCCAGTAAAATTCTACCCAGTAAAATTCTACCCAGTAAAATTCTACCCAGTAAAATTCTACCCAGTAAAATTCTACCCAGTAAAATTCTACCCAGTAAAATTCTACCCAGTAAAATTCTACCCAGTAAAATTCTACCCAGTAAAATTCTACCCAGTAAAATTCTACCCAGTAAAATTCTACCCTGCACAATTCTACCCTGCACAATTCTACCCTGCACAATTCTACCCTGCACAATTCTACCCAGTAAAATTCTACCCAGTAAAATTCTACCCAGTAAAATTCTACCCAGTAAAATTCTACCCAGTAAAATTCTACCCAGTAAAATTCTACCCAGTAAAATTCTACCCAGTAAAATTCTACCCAGTAAAATTCTACCCAGTAAAATTCTACCCAGTAAAATTCTACCCAGTAAAATTCTACCCAGTAAAATTCTACCCAGTAAAATTCTACCCAGTAAAATTCTACCCAGTAAAATTCTACCCAGTAAAATTCTACCCAGTAAAATTCTACCCAGTAAAATTCTATCCAGTAAAATTCTACCCTGTACAATTCTACCCTGCACAATTCTACCCAGTAAAATTCTACCCAGTAAAATTCTACCCAGTAAAATTCTACCCAGTAAAATTCTACCCAGTAAAATTCTACCCAGTAAAATTCTACCCAGTAAAATTCTACCCAGTAAAATTCTACCCAGTAAAATTCTACCCAGTAAAATTCTACCCAGTAAAATTCTACCCAGTAAAATTCTACCCAGTAAAATTCTACCCAGTAAAATTCTACCCAGTAAAATTCTACCCAGTAAAATTCTACCCAGTAAAATTCTACCCAGTAAAATTCTACCCAGTAAAATTCTACCCAGTAAAATTCTACCCAGTAAAATTCTACCCAGTAAAATTCTACCCAGTAAAATTCTACCCAGTAAAATTCTACCCAGTAAAATTCTACCCTGTAAAATTCTATCCTGTACAATTCTACTACCAGTAAAATTCTATCCTGTACAATTCTACTTTCCAGTAAAATTCTATCCTGTACAATTCTACTACCAGTAAAATTCTACAACCAGTAAAATTCTGCCTTGTCCTGTACAATTCTACTAATACAATTCTACCCAGTACAATTCTAACTAGCACAGTTCACCAACCACCACAGTTGTAGGTGAACCTAACCTAGTACATTACACGTATCTCCCCTCTTACCCCAACACGCACCCAACCCCAACTACCTCTTACGTGTCACCCCTCCCCCTTCACTCCCTCTGCCACTGAACTATGACCTCCCCCTTGTTTTGATCCCAGTTTCTTTCCCTACACACCAGACGCCCCCCTTCTACACCCCCAAAAGCCCCCCTCGATGACCCCCAGCACCCACCAAAAGCCCTATCCCCTGCCCTCAATTGCTCCCTCACCCCCCCCCCCCACCAGAGCCAGAGAAGCTCGCTGAGGACGGTGCCGACGATGCCGTTGGCGGCCATCATGGCGAGCTGGGTGGCGGTGGGGGCGACGAAAGGCTCCCAGCCCGTCCAGTGCAGCACAAAGAAGCCTGGCCACAGCAGCAGCGAGTTGAACAGGCCCACGAACCCTGGTGGTCAGGATACAGGTCAGGGACTAGGCAGGGTGTGATGGTCAAGGCACATGGGGAGGTACC